>JBAHVQ010000305.1:385757-405306 GCA_036872915.1 Nanipora kamurai | reverse complement strand
AACCAATAAACCAATAACTGAAAGGATTACATTATTTTATTGCTAAATAATTAAAATTGTCCAACAGTCTCCGACAGATTGGCCTAAAATATTACCTTCTTCTTTTTTCTTTAGCAAAGTGGATAAGTGGAGAGAGAACCATTGGCGTCACAATAGAAAGCTCAAAACTTGACGAACATTTTACCTTGACCGGTGAAGGACAATCCTTGGGTCTGAAAGAGTACGCCTCGATATTTGTCAACCAAAAAGCCCTTGTGGAGTCGGGCATAGACATACACGTTTTGGAAAGAACAACTTTATCAGAGGCTGAAATATATATCGTATTCAAGGACGATGAAAACCTTGTCTCTCTCGCTTCAGGAAAAGCCGAAATTTCAGCTGGCAAGACTTCTCTTTGCAAAGCTTACATTCAAAAATTTCCCCGAAAATCTCCAGTCTTCTCAATAATGATCGACTTCCAAAATACGACACCACATTCAGTGCTGTCTTCGATAATGAGTGATAAACTATCCGGTATTCCATTTGTTAAACAGTTGCTCGATAATAAAGGATTGCTCAAGATTGACACCGGAGAGTTTGGGCTGGCAGCTTCGTCTGCTGAAGTCGATAAACTTCGATTAAATGTATTTGGAGGAGGAATGCTGGAGAAACAGTCCGGCTCTCACATTTCAGAGGGAGTAACCCTCATGTTACCATTGCTGATTCGCTCGCCGAATGGTATTGAAAGTTATGATATGGCTGTCAAAATTTCAGAAAAAAAAGTTCAGTTTTTTCCATCCAGTGAGGACCAAATGGATGTGAGCAAAGCGTTGAAGACGTTATCTGAATTTACAAGGCCAAAAATAATGTCACTGGGTTACCCCGACATGACAAGAGTAACAGTAAAAGAACTGACGTATGACCTGGATAAGCTAATATTCACAGTTACGGGAACTACTGAGAGTGAATTCAATATTATCCCAGGCATGATGTCATTAGAAGATTCTACTCTTCAACTTAAGCAACTTGTACCTAACGAATTCGCCGCGCTGGCACTGTACGGACACGGCACGACAACCATGGGAGCGTCAAAATTAAATGTCTCAGTTAACACTGACATTGGCACAGGAGAGCTTCTAATCGAAGGGGAAACGCAGAACCTTTGGTCAGCAGATATCAGTTCAGAACTCGGCGTCACCATGGAGATTGATGATGAGGTTAAGCAAATTTTGGGAGACAATCGCATGTTAAACATGAATATCGAAAACGCTCGAATGTTTACGAAGGTGAAAAATGGAGTGAGTGGGTTGATTCATTTTTCTGGTTTCTCAAAGCCTGCTTTATGGAATGATCCCATTGTAGTGGAGGCTGTAGTTTTCTACGATCCTCGTGAAAATAAGAAAAGAATGACAATGAGCTATCAGTTTGACAAACTACCTTTAACGTACGCCATCGATGCGTTTAGTTTTAGCCAGTTTCCTTCCCCTAGACTGCTTGACAACAGCCGTAACACCACCTTAGTCTTGTCCCCAACCAATACCGGCTCCATGTTTCAAAATCCGGCCATGAAAGGTCTGTCCTTTATACGAGGACTCTCTCTAGTAGGACAGTTTAGACTGCCAGACGTTTGCAGTTTGAACCCACAGTGTGAATCCGCAGCACAGTTACTGGGCACCGAAAAATGGTACCAAGTTCAAGGCCTCGTTTCTTTAAAAGGTTATACTCTTGCAGGTTTTGTTGACAAGGATTTTACCCTGACGAAAGGGCTGACGCTTCGAAACAATGTAATGGAATTTGTGTTAGGCAACAATAGTTACATGAGTATATCAACAACTTTGCACCTTGATAAGAACAACCTTACATTTCGAGGGTACATCAACCTTGATAACAACGGCATTCGATTGCGCATGAGTAGTAACGACGTTTGGTCTAAACCTTTTCCTGGACGTTTTGTTGCGTTTGATCGCTTACAACTTGACGTTCCGTTTGTAATCGGCATTCCAGTGGACAAGTTACTCATTACAGGTGAATTAAACTTTGGACTGTCTGGTAGTCTATACCGTATCTTTGCTCCTGCATATTTAACTTTCAAACCATCGGCACCCACGAAGGTTCAATTTCAAGCCACTATGTCGAACATAAGTATGGAAACCATAATAAGCGCACTCAACTATAAATCAACATTGCCTGACGTTCTTCGAAATTCTCGTTTTCCCGAAAGTTTCATCGTTAGGTACACGCCAGACGAAAAGAAAAGTCAGGAACTTGAGCTATACGGAGAGTTCAAAGTGCTGGAAAGGACATTGGTTTGCGAGATGCGAATCGACAAAGCAAAACGTATTACAGCAATCACATCACACTCAAAGTATCCACTGATCTTGGACAATGGCCTTGTAACTGTGTATGCAGATCAGAACCATACCAAATTAGGACCAAGAGTGCTTTTTACCATCGCCCCCGAGAAAACGAGATTCAGAGTCATTGGATTTGCAGCTTTTATGGGGCTGGGAACTAAGACGGAGATCGAATTGTCAGAGAGTGGGACAGAGTTCTCGCTCATTGGAAATCTTTTTGGTCTAACTAAAACGGTCGTGTCGATCATGTCTCCAGATGGGCTTCCAGAAAATGGACCATATATTGTAAGTCGCTAATTATTCTTTTTTCTACTCACCAAATAGATTTCATTTTTCCGTGAGTCTGTACTGGAATAGGTGCATAGATGACGTCATCGTAGCTCGTGACAAATACGCGGAGAGTTGTTATTGGTTCACTGTTTTAGTGACGCCATCGGTGCATCTGTTCTTTAAGAAATCATGGCAAATGGCCAACAAAAATGCAAAAGGGAATGAAATTTATTGCATAAACTGATATATGACATACTAACGCATTATACACTGAACATATTATTCAAGAGAATTTATAATTCAGTAGAATTCATGTCGTATATAACTTAATTCAATTCAATTTAATTCAATTTGATTTCGTGTGATTTAATTTAACTTAATTTAAGTTAAGTTAACATAACTTGGTTTAATTCACTTCAGTAAGTTTAATCAGATTTCAAATTTACATTATAACAGTTATGAAAATTGGGGACTTGTTTAAAACAGATATTAAAATCCCATAGTAATAATCGTTGATTAACTAAGAGATAAAAACTGACATTAAATTTATATACAATCACGTGCCGATTCAACAAAGCTCCAATAACTTAACCGACCGATAAATGTTAAATGACACTCATATTTTATCGTGGGAATAGCGAGTTATCTACCATATCAAAAAGTGCTATTTAGTTTGGTTGCACAAAGAATGAGTACTGCTATTCTTTCACTAGGAATTATCCGTTAGATAAGCTATCCGATCTTCGTACAATTCGTGCAATATCATTTTGTACAAAAAGAAATCATTGATGATTTAATACAATTTCTTGGAATTATCAGAAAATTTCTCATAATATGCTTACAATGGTAACGTTCCTTACATCCTTAAACATGCCTAAACAATCCCGACGATTTTAAAAACTTTACTAATTTCATCAAACATAAACTCGGTTCCCGTTAAACCTTTTTGGATAAGTTGGTTCTAACGGAAAGTGTCTAAAGGACACTATTTTATGATAAGAACCAAAGAAAATCATATTTAGAGAGCAGTTATTAATTGTTGGGGATACTTCACCAGTAGTCATCATGTCACTCATATAATTTTTGTTTCATTTATATATACAAGTTCCTGCTGAATTTATTTGGGCCGAAACCACTGTATAAATAGCATTCATTTCTACATTTCGACTTTTTTCCTCAATGAAACCAAATTACTAAACTCTTGAACGATGTCGAAGCAGGACCCTCTTTTTAATTCTGCCTTCAGTATAATTACCAAGTAATCAAATCCTGCCGAGATGGCCGGCCTTCACCATCCATTAATGGGATAAAATCTTTTGGCTTACACGATTTGGGTTAATAGTTAAATTTAGGATCAAGACTTGAAAAATATGGATTAAGATTAGGGATGGGAGGAAGGATAGAGTTAAGTTTAGGCTTGGCTTACGAGTGGGGTTAAAATTAGAGTTTCGGAGTAAATGCCAGTTTCCATAGGGGATAATTAATCTATGTCCAGGTCCTTCATCACTAGGGATAGGTAACCTAGGGCACTTATCCACTAGGGTCTTTTGCTGGGGCCGTTCATGAGGCCGTTCATCGTTCATCGGGGTCGTTCGAGGCTAGTATCAAATAGCACTTTTCATCTATCAAATAAAACTGTCTGGTGTAACCCGGAATAAAATACATAAAAGGTTGTCTAGAAATGACATTCTAAAATTAGACGTAAAAATTATCAAAATTTTAACCGCGGTATTTTTAAATCTAACCGTCCGAACTTTAGGCATCAGCATGCATACCGGAGGTGATTCCTAAAGTTGTTTCTCGCATCGACTCTATTCTTGCTTCGGCAGCCGACCAGGCTCAGGGGTATGTGAAACAAGCCTCACAAAATTTCAGACAAGCAAATGATTATCACAAAGAAGCACTTGCAAGGGAGAAGAAATATAAAGACATACTTGAAGAAAGGGAATCCGACCTTGAAATGGATGATAGAGAATTATTTATAGCTGAGGAGCGCTTTAATAAAACATGCAGAGAGGAAGAGTGCGACAAAAGTAAGTTTTTGTAAATGTATTTAATTCGAAATTTGGGGAGTTCGATCAAATTTGCAGGGCCGTCGAGAGAAAAGTTATTATTATTGCAACAGTGATAGGATGATTCTTGTATCAATGGATGCAGTCCCAACTCCAGAATTTTTCGATAGATGAAGGGGAAATGTATAGAACAAGATGAAGTACATTTCGTTGACGATTTTGTCAATTTAGAGTGTAAAGGTCATTTTTTGATATTTCGTGAATGGAATTTTTTGAATTCTCATGTGTTCCGTGTCTATAATTTTACTCGATGACCGATATGGATTAAGCAAATATAGGCACTGTAGAATTGAATTGTTAATATTGGCGTCCAGCCAATTTGTCATCAACAGCAAACAATTAAGAGGTATATAGCCGAAGTGATCAAATCGGATCTGTTAAGAGAGGAGCCACTTCATTAAGACACGGACTGGATGTGAACTTTCACACGTTTAAATTTACCTAGGCGAAATTCTTTTGCTCTCATATGGTTGCTATTCTTAATTATGTGAATTATCCCCAAACCCAGATTTCATGCAAACAAAATTAGAGGTTTTCCAGTAAGTCAAATCTGAAGATTTGAAAGAGCTACAACTAGTGATAAAAGTCCAGTTACAGTTTTAGTTATAGCAAGTGGTGGTATAAATATTTCATCTTTGTGAGCCCTTGTTGTCAGATTCAACATTGAATAATGAGGGGGATGAAGGGGAGGATATAATTTCAATAAAAAAATATTTAATGAAAACTAAGTAAATGTTTAACTTCATATGAGTTTCAAGAAGTTTTTGTCATTGATTGTAATTGAAAATCAATGCATCAATATCAAGAAATTTTTGTTATTTTAAAACGTTGAAGGTGAAAACGTCATCCATTTACCATAAAAAGAAAAATCGATGTAAACTAAAATCATTCAACGAAACTATTCTAAGCAGCTATTCTCATGATTCAGCTATCCGAAAAAGGATAATGAAAACAACCTGTTCCTTTCTTCCTTGGATTGCGTCCCAAAAACACAATTACCGTTAATTTCGTGAATTCTTTATGACAAACATAGGCGTAAGAAGTTCTTCAAAAGTGAGAGGATAAAAACTGCACCGATATGTATCCATAGAATACCATATCTATCAGTCCAAAACGGGAAACATCGCATTTTCTGTTTTACGTTTTATAAATTGCTTATGAAACTTTTTGGCATACAGTAATAGAAGCAAACGTCAGATGTCACTTCTCCGTGACGGACTGTCACAAAAATACCAGCCAGTAAGAGGTCGATGCATAAGCATCGAATCAAAAACGTGGGAACGCTACAGAAAATTTATCAGGATTGTTTACACAGTCAGATTGTTTCAATTATGAGAAGTATTATATAGCACATAGAATTTGCGCAAAATGGTCTTAACCGTACATCGTACAATAAGTGAGGGTGGCAAATACATATGTTCGTCCCCTCTTTTAAAAGTTGGGCAATCGCCCCTTTGTCCCCCATTTTATGCGCCTTTGCGGAATTATCTTAAACATGTCCCATAAGAAAAATGCTTTTGGAACCCAACTAGGAAGCTTTTGATATCTAAGTATTAAGTCCATTGCTTTGATAAATTACTTGAACGAATGTTGAAGTAGCATACTTAAATTAATAATTTTAATTTAATATTTGAACACGATATTAGTATGAAGTATTCGAATACTTAAAATGAAAGCATGAGATTTATATGGTAGATCTGCATGTTTAGACATGTTTCGGACAAGCCTAGTCCTTCATCAGTCAAACTAAGCACATGGACTATAGATGAAATTTATAGGTGAACAATTGCTAAATATTGGAATACGTTATACTGTTGTCTCGTTCAATGATTTCATGGAATATCTAACAGTTGTTCGCCTATAAATTTGTCATCTATAATCCACGTGCTTAGTTTGACTGATGATGGACGAGGCTTGGTCAAAATATGTCTAGTACAGATCTATCGTATAAACCTTACTCTTTCATTTTAAGTATTAGAATACTTACTATTGTCTCGTTCAATTAATTCACAGAATATTTAACAATTTAATATTTCTAGCCTGCATTGGATGCAGCACATGGAACAAATGTTGTGCTCATGACGTCTTTGGTAACTGCGTGAAATGCCCCGGATGGAAGGCGTGCTGCTGGCGTGGAACGAGCCCGATATGCAAAGCTAAGAACCATGGTTGTCGTGTCATGAAGCAGCTGGCAGCTGAAAATCTACAGAAAATCGCGGTATGTTAAGATGTCGTCTATTTCTTGTCATAAAGGCAAATATTTTTGTAAAATTTAAAGAGTTATTGTCCGAACGGAAGAATGTTAGGTGTCGATGAGTGGGGGAATAAATAATTGAATAAGCCAATATTAGAACAGCTGTGTATACACCTTGGACTAACAAAGAAAAAAGGAAGGAAAGAAGAAGTAAGTAAGTAAGGAAGGAATGAAGGAAGGTAGCAAGAAAGCAAGCAAGCGAGCATCAAGCAACAAAGCAAAGAAGCAATTGAACAAGAAAGGAAAGACAAAGCTAGGAAAGACAGAGAAAATGAATAAATGAATTTTAGAAATTAAGCTATCCAAATTTATTTAGTCTTTAAAGCAGATAATCGGAACTCTTCCTTTTTCAAGCCAGGTGATCTAGAAACACAAAAGTTGTCTGGGACTAGTTGTCAAATAAAAACTCATTTTTAATTTTAAAGTAATTAGTTAATGCCTCACGAACTCTAAAAAATTCTGTTCTTAAATTCGAAATGGAAATGCCTTTCTCTTCCCTGAATACTGACACAAAGTTTCAAACCGTTTCACCACATACACAGAACGTTACAATTGATTAAAAATATCAAACTAATTTCTATTATGCTGCTAGTCCCAGGCCTTTTGCTTATGGTCAGATCACCTGGAGAGTTAGACGTCACAGTTTTCATCAGATGGATTGAGATATCTTCTTTTCCTGTCACTTATTAAAAAATCCATTCTTAATTTTTACTGGTTATAGAGACGAGTGTACAAAGACAAAGAGAAAAAAGAATCAAACGATAGGACGCTTTGGCAATCTGAATACTTGAAAGGAAAGACTCAGGCAGTCCTAGATGCAGCTCGTCGTGCACTCAACCTTGTCAACCATGATTCTCAAGTTGGTCTTGAGGCTGCGGCATCTATCAAAAGATTCGGACTCCAGCGTTTGATAAACATTCAAAGTATTTGTTTCCAGACTTCTTTGAAGACTCTCGCGACGAGCTGTCTCGATATGAGGATAAACGCGACATTTGCTCATCGACCGGGCTTGAGAAGTATACCTTATTATGGATGTTTGAATAAGGAGATTATTCCTAAAATGGCCACTGATTTAACCAACTACATGTTATCCGATACGTCAAGTGCCAAACAAGGAAGCAGCAGTGATAACGTGGGCCCAAGAAAAGAAGATAACTTGAAATCTGTTGCAAGAAATCGGCGTGGAAGTGCAAGGTTATCAATATTCCATCACGTGTTGCCAGACGAGCAGGAGGATGTAACTAAAGCCCATGTTATTTACAAGGAGTATCAGAGGAGAAGGCGTGATAATGACGAGACGGAAAATAAGCCTTTTTGGCTTATTCGAAATAACTACCAAACCCACAGCCCTTCTATGTTAGAGCAACGGACGACGGTGCCAAGATCTCCACTAAAGAAAAAGTGGCAAATACCAGGTATTTATTCCACCAAACTTCGCGCTAGTCAGTGTATTATAAGAACAATCATCCCCATAATTATAAAGTTATAAAATTCAACCACAACAATAACGATAACAATTGCATCGGAAAAGACAACCATTTGTGCATCTTGGGTGGATTAGTTATCCAGGAACTCTGCTTTCGGCTAAAAACGTTTTTATCGCTCAGAAATGGCATCTTTTCTTTCAAATTTTCCACTTAGATTGAAAAAATCTTTGTTTGAAATAGAAATTCTCGCCAAAAGTTGAAAGAGACTTTTTAAAACTCCAGACGTTAGGGCACCGGACGGTTTGAAGTCTGACTAAATTGGGTGCAGTGTTACATCGGCCTCTTAGAAAACTAACTGCAACTACAACGTCAATAAAAAGGACAAGAGAAAAAACCAGAAAAGCAAAGAAACAGCAACGTCAAACCTCAAGAGCAAAAGAAATAACACCACCGACAGTAGTAACTATTGCCGTAACAAAAGCAGTAACAATAACAGCAACAACAAACAACACGAAAGCCGACATAACAGCTACTTCAACAGGAACACCAGCCCCAACATAAACAGTTTCAATAGCAATACCAACAACAGTAACAACACTACCACCTCCAACAACAACGGCATGAGCAACAACAACAGCATTAGCTACAATAATAACACCTCATCAACAAAAACAGAATACACAACAACAGACAACAAACAACAGTAGCCTCAGTGTCTTTGCAGAGATCGAAGCACAGTTGATGCGCACCAGGTCAAATCTTAAAGGTCTCATATACTCTCCAGAACATGACGACCACAATGATTGACAACCACCGCAACTGAATTACACGATGTGATAATGGTGGTGATGAGTAAAATGACAAATACATTTGCGGTCACCAGGAATTTAAATTAAATAGTTTAAAATCATAATCTTCTATCATTATTTCCCATAGCATCTAGACTTGGTAAATGTAAAGTTTATAGACAATTGGTGGAGATATGTAAAGACATGATGACCACAATCAATCTCATGTTTAATTCCTACAAAGAAGGCAAGGACCAATTTCTCAAACGAAAAACAGAGCTGGAGCTTGGACTAAATACAACCATAACGGATCTTGAAAAACAAAGTAAGCATAGTAAATTCAGTGTGAACGTAAATATTACTATAGTGAGCTTTCCCAATTTCGACACTTATAAACGAAAGCAATTTTAAGACCAAAAATTTAAATTTTGGCAGTCTACTAAATCAACATATGATAATAATTAAAGATAAAACGGTAATGAAAGACGTCAACAGCTGCTGTAGTTAAGAATACAGCATGGTTACGTTATTCTCAAATCTTTATGTGGCTGCAAAGCCAACCCTGGACTAAGCTTTTCCCGATCTCATAGAACTGAAAGAAAGCATCAGGTCTTTCTCATCATAACTCATGTGTTCCTAAACTTTCGAAATGAAATTAGACGTTAGACATGATTAAAATCTGCGCTTTTCCCAACAAAACTTGGTTGCACAACTACTAAGGTGTCTTACCTACTTTCAGGAACAAATTTGACAAGTGGAATATTTGTGCATTTAAGAGTTAAGAAACGGAGTGAAATATGAATTCCAGTCAGATCAAAACGTCTTTGTGGGCTAATACTTTCTGAACTACACTTTGTAATTTTTATTATACATTTTGAAACGTTTCCATGGAAAACCATCTCGAATCTGAATGTTGAAAATCCATTAAATTTTAGGAAGATGTACCAAATTTCAAGATCATAATTTTAATAGTTTTTGAGTTAGAGGCAAACAGCTTGGGACAAGAAGCAGTCTGAGGCCCGGTTCGAACTTTCTTTAGATTACAATCTGAACAATTTAATTAACGTCGTTAGTTAGAAAAAATATATCGCATGTACAGAAAAACTATCGTCCATCCTCCGCCATCTTGTTGCTGCTTAATGCAGAGTTATCGCGAGCCATTTTTCCTTTGAATTTATCTTTTGAACTTCTGAAATTTCGCCGAATAAAAATCAGAAAAACTTAGTTGAAGTGGGAATCCGGTTGGATCGTCGTTTTTGCATATGTTTCTCAAACAATACATAGATTTCGCAACTTACGGTACCAATAGTACCAAATCAAAAGTATGTCTCTTCTCTCAAGTTTTAACGTCAGCGTCACAAAAAACTAATCCAAAATCGTTCAGGTAGACGACTAAGCGTGACTTTAATCGATGAAATTGAAATGTTGTGCACCAGAATAGTAGAACAGATTGTATGTCTATACTATTGCTTTCTTACGGAAAACAATCAAATAAAACCCTTTACACTAACTGCTAGCACAGTCATATACGAGAGCTTATATTTGGAGTTCTGAAGATATCTTTTGTGGTTAAAGTAGAATATTCTATCGGAAAAGCCGAAGTAAGCAGGAAGATTGTTTTAATTTTTTGGGCGCATATCTTCCAACAAATTGTAACGTATTTTTATCGTGTTCCTAGGTGGCCATAGGTTTGTCCACATTTGGAACCTACAACGGATTTTTTCTTTTCTCTAAAGTTGCTTAATTTATTCTTTCAGCTGGTGATGTTGCAGAGTTAAAGCAACATATTGGTGATATCGAGATGAACATCAGAACAGTAAGTGCAGGTAAGTAGAGGAAAAGAGAAATCCAACAACAAACGTGTATGAACGATGTAGTAAATAAATAGGAGTGCCCAGCACAAACACAAAGAAATTTCATAAAGCACTAATAAGTGAAGTTTTAATCAAACATTTCAGTGTTGACCTGGTCTGATCTTTAAGGGTCTAATAATACATGATATAATCGCAATGAGCTCCATCAATTTCATTGCTGAAACTGCGGAGCTTGGTTTGTCGGAGAAACGATTTGATACCGATATACCCGCGTTTCTAAGTATATAGCAATCTCCCCTCTTTCCGGAAAAACCCTGCAAAAATTCACAATTAAGTAGCAATCTATCCTACATTCAAAGTACAGAACATCTCTTCACTATTGAGCATTTCAGTATTATATCTTCTGGGTCTTTTGAGTCCTAACTTCTGTTACAAGAGAGTTTGTTGATCAACAAACTGTATCCAGGTCGTAACGCTAATATTGATTTAACATCATCTCTTCACTTGCTTTCATAATCCTGCCAATTTTGGTCTTTACACGCAGTTAGAATTTCTCCAGCGTTATATACTATAATACCTTTATGATATACCGACAGATCTTCTAAGATGTTGTTAAGTCTGCAACGAAACTTATATTTATTCCAGATTACGTTTTCCCGCCATGTAAATCACTTGCAAATATTTTAAAGAATACGAAAATATTTTCATCATAGGCTACAATGCGATCCTATTGCGGTAGATTTAAAGTCAACCTTTATGATGGTCGACAGCGAGATTTTAATCAACCACGGCTGAACGAACTAACGGGAAAGCAAACAACTGAAGGATGGAACGATGGAAGGATAGAACGAACAAACAAACAGAAGGACGAACGAACTTACAAAGAAATTAGCGAGTGGATGAAAGAACCAACGAACAAACGAACGAACGTACAAATGTAAAATACTATATCAGTCTTGGTAACTTTGGATGTTTAATTCTTTCAAGGAGTGAACATGTGGAAAACAAATTGCGAAGCCGACCAAGATAATCAAAATAAGATGGCGATACGTGACTGGGTGACCACAATGGAGGAAAGGATAAGAAGGCTAGGTGGGCAGGGAGTTGAAAGATTTTTGTCAAATTTGTTTCGGGCGTTTGAAGGAATGTTTCTTGGAACAGATACACCGAAAAATAGTGCAGAAGAAGTGCTGAGTACTTTGCAGACTATTCGAGAAATATCTGCAGTAAGTATGTAATGTAGGTTGAACAATGGTGAGAGTAAATAAGCTAGTATCATTTAATAAAGGAAAACATTCCTGAAAGAGTAATAACTTTAGATAATGAATTCCCTGTATCCTGAGCCAGAGATATTAGCAAAGGTGCAAATGCATCCTCACTACAACGCATTGATATCGGATGCGACGAATTTTAGTTCCGGATCTGATTTTAGAGCGACAGTGATTCGTCCTCACATGGATTAAATGTAATGTTCGTAAAGGAAGTAAGGTATACTTTCCAAAACTAACGGTAAAGCCTGATTTCTAAGGACAGAATTGGTCACGCGAATTCCCTTTTTCGTGTTTCTCATTGACTTTTGGGGAAAAAAGGGTTCCCGAGAGCCAATGAAAAACGAGAATAAGGCAATGCGAACGGAAAATTCTGCTTGTGGGAATCAGGCTTTATGGATGTTTTTCCGTAACTATAATAAACGGATGGGTACAACCAAAAATAATTTTGTCAACATTCGAGTAAAAATTTTCTAACTGCTCGTCTGATTGTTGACCATCGGTCCCCCTTGCAACAAAGAAACCTTGGAAGATGTTTTGCTTCTTTAATTCCTATCCCTTTACTTTAAATGAAAATTATACATTTCCTTGGCATTTACTTTTTACCTCTGTTCATTACAGCTTAAACAATTAAAAGAGCTGGATATTCGCACGTCTATATTTAGTGTATATTTAAACAAAATAATTTACGAGTTACTATGATGGGTTTTTAGTAATTTTCATCGTAATCATCATCATCTTTATAATAATGGTTATTATCATTACTGTTATAATAAATTTATAATTAACCTACACTGCTGAGGTCAATTGAAAAAGTTGACTCGAGCGGGATTTGAACTCGCACCTTCGGGAATCCGGTCCGCCGCTCTACCGGTTGAGCTATCGAGTCTACTGGGATTGGAGGCGAGTTATTATCCAACTGAAGTACACGAGATATTCTCGCGACAACTTAACGCTATCCACGACGATTTCTGCAGTATTTCTCACGAGGAGGGATGTGTAGTGTTTCAAGGGTAATGTGAAACGATATATTCATAATTAACCTCGGTTAATTCTGGGATGATTCTGAAATTGAATTGAAACACGGTACATCCATCCTCATGGATAGCGTTAAGTTGTCGCAAGAATATCTCGTGCACTTAAGTTGGATAATAACTCGCCTCCAATCCCTGTAGGCTCGATAGCTCAACTGGTAGAGCGGCGATCGGATTCACGAAGGTGCGAGTTTAAATTCCGCTCGAGTCAACTTTTTCAGTTAACTTCAGCAGTGTAGGTTAATTATGAATTTATGGTTTCATATTATCCTGAGGATGATTCTGAAATAGAATTTAAACATTACTGTTATCATTATCATTTTTCCGACAGTCACTACAGTTGTTGTCATTGCAAATTGATATCCTTATGCTATACCTACTGTTGTTGCAGTTGTTGTTGTTGTTGTTCTTGTCTTTGCGTTTCCTGTTGCGGGATGCCATTACTGCAACTGTTGCTGCTGGCGCAGTTTTTCTTTTGGCAACAACTTAGACGTTATATATTTTTGTAGGCATTTCACGACATTTTTGGTAGCAATGACATATCTTTGGAGAAAGCCGACAGCCGAGCAGAAGTTGTCCTGGGACAGTTAAAACATATTGCGAGTACAAAGATATTCTGTGATCAGTAAAAGATACTTACAAAGAAATCTCCGAAACAAGGATGAACAGAATCAACTGGAAAAATCAATTCGGCACAAAAGCAACTAGCTACCGCAGTGTTTTAAGTAGGCGTGAATGGAATAGCAAAATTTCGATGATTTTAGACGCCGGACTTTTAACTATTGCTATTAATGTAATACAAATAACTGAGGACCTGGTGAAAAAATTAATCTATATTTACTGAGGCCACGAAATTATCCAAGAATCCGTTAGTAAAATTCCCTTACTGACAATGTTGCCTAACAAATTATCTTTGGTTAATCGTAGTAAGTTACATACGGAAACTTAAAATGGAAAAATGAAATCTGGTGCTCTGGAATATTAGCATCCATAACATCTCTTAATTATGATTGTTTATTTTGCGTTTTTCTTGAAGGCGTCTTTACATGACACGAATTTTTAACGATAATTCGTAAATTAATCACTTAACGTACGAAATACAACATGCAAAATTTTTGAAATTGAAAATCTTTGGATGTAATATTATCTTAATAACTGAACAACAGGCTGTAGTTTATAGATGTTCAGGGAACTCTTTTGCAATATTGTTAAACATTTTATCCGTAACTTTTACTTGTAAAATATAAATTTTATTTTTTCAGTCGCAAAAGTTTTTCCTTTTAAAAATAATAAACTGGTAATAATAGATAACAAATCCATCAGCAATAATTATCAAGACGGTTGCGTTACTCTTTTATAACTTTAACCTAGACATTCTCAGGAATTTTACTTGAATACATTTTGTACGTCCACGTTTGTGGTGGCTTTCTGGTACAATTGTGAATAAGTGATCGGATAGATAACTGAAGTGTCCATACAAGTATTAGATCTTGTGATTTTTTGCAGAACTTGACAAAGACAACAGGGTAATGATAAGAAATTTTTAAAAGTTTCATGGGATAGAATTGTTTAATTTTCACTAATTTTTTTGAAAAAAACTGTCTTGATTACATCTCGAGATCGCATAATTTTCGCAGGTAACGAAATGAATTCAAACAGACAGACTGGGATTAATCTTCAGCGAGGCATCTGTCCTGACACCAATTTTCAGAAAAAATAACCGACAAAAAACGAGATCTATGATTCAATTAATACTTCAAAGGCTTATGTTAGCATGGTAGCATGACAGATAAAAAACTGCATATGGTGCAAGACTAAAGGGTAGGGAAACTGTCGAAAAAGTAAAGTACGTAAAACTGACGTTTTGAGAGAAGCCCCTTCGTTTCACCCCGACGAAGGTCCTTTCTTTCACTCCGACGAAGGTCTTTCTTTCACTCCGACGAAGGCCTTTCTTTCACTCAGATGAAGGTCTTTTCTTTCACTCCGACGAAGGGTCTTTCTTTCACTCCGACGAAGGGCCTTTCTTTCACTCCAACGAATGTCCTTTTATTCACTCCAACGAAGGGCATTTCTTTCACTCCAACGAAGGGCATTTCTTTCACTCCAACGAAGGGCCTTTCTTTCACTCCGACGAAGGGCCTTTCTTTCACTCCGACGAAGGTCCTTCGCTCAAAACGTCAGTTCTACAAACTTTAATTTTCAACAGTTTCCCTGCCCTTCGGTATTATACACGACGGCCAATACTGCCTACGCATCACTCTACTTTTATATCATTGTTTGTATATAGTTATCTTGACTACTGTTGACAAAGTAATTGGTCAGTTTTGTTGTAGAAATAGAGATTTCAGTATTTGCTACGCCTTATGGTTTGAACAACAAATCTGAGGAAGAACAAGAACTTTTCATAAATAAATCTAGCATCCAACATCTCGAGTTCATTCTTTTAAATTTCATTGAAAAAAGACAAAAGCTCAGAACAATAAGGGAAATTTGAAGTAGATTCATTTATGAAAAGGTGATGGGATCTGAGAAATTTTGCGATAAAACTACTCTCCTTTTATTAACAAGAAGCTTCAAAAATACCGAGCATATAAAAATATTATTTCCCTTATGTAAATAACAGGTAAGAATTGCATATCTTACATGTTCATTACGAGTCAGGATTTAAGAATTTAAGAAGAATCTAACCAAGTGAAGTATGGGTAAACTGTATTTACAGCCCGAACGTATTTTATCACGTTGAAACAATGTGAAGCACAAAATTTTTGAGTCATTTAAATTGTTCTTAGTTACTCAACAACCTCTTTCAAAACGCAAAGCAAGCTAAGTGTACTTATATTTTGCGGTGGATCTGGGATGTGCGAAGTCCCCTACTAGACCCACGTCCGGTCAAGTGTACTTATGTTTTGCGGTGGATCTGGGATGTGTGAAGTCCCGTACTAGACCCAAGTCTGGTCACAGGTCATTAATAGTCCTTTCAGAAAATGTGCTTTAACATATCTTGTATTTATAATTTTGATCAGTAAAATTCAAGAAAATACGAAAAAGACATTTCAAATAAACGACCAATTTTTTAATGGTAAACATATTTCGGCATACTTATGCCATCTTCAGTACAGTGGAAGAGATCTAGTTATTATTTACAGTTGGATATATAGTCATTACATGTCATGTGATATGGATATTAAATTAGGGTGATCAAAAGCCCCCCATGCAATCAGCAAGCCTTATTCCCCCTGGTTTTGACTTGTCAGTTCAAGTAATCGCTAATTTTATTTGGAAGCATTAAAACAGAACATGGCTGGTATCACTGGAACAGTCAGGACTTGCAGAAATAGAATGATTAAGCAATAAAAAACCAGCAGTAATGACAGCCTAGGCTAGTGTGCTCGACTTAGTGATATTTCATAACTCATGCATGAGATTTTTATTGATGTATTGATGAATTGTTCAACAAATGAGCGAGCATACGAGTTTAATGTTGCTTGATAATAGGGACCTTAAGATTTATGATGTCACCATCTCAAATTCATTAATAATTCATGCTAAAAACACAAAGGAAATCACTACCGAGACGTTGTTTGGATATCAGAGGAAGAAATTACATAAATTAAGCCAACTTTCACCTCGATTTTCTCCTCAAATACTTATTCTTTTGAGATGCAATGCCATAAACTCGAAAGTCGTGTTTCATCAGATATCCAAACACCTCGAAGTTTGTAAAAAACCTTGGCTATTGCTTCGGTTTTCAACAAACTTCACGGTGTTTGGATATCCTGATGAAACACTCCTTCTCGTGTATGACATATTACTTGCAACGACGTCGTCGTTTAAACAAAAAAATTTTTCATCCAAAACAAATAGAATGAATAATTCTAAATCCGTTGTCGTTCTGTTTGCAACGCTAATTAAACCATTTTCACATTTTTCATTTCGACGCCGTCTCGCTAACGGATAAAAGCTGCGAAGCGATTATAAAATACCCCGCCACATTTCAATGCGCTTTTAGAGACATAATTACAAGTCAGTATGCCCTGAAAGCTCTTTTACTGTAAAGTCGAAGGTTTGAATTGTATCTGCTTGTCGTCTGTCATTCAATGACGTTTGGCAGTCTTTAACTGATCTTAACCATGAACATATGGAAATCATAATGTGAAGGGGTATTCTATCATCTATCCAGAGCTGTTGCTTGAGATTGAATTTAACCCGAGACTTAAACTGTTACAGGAGAACTGGAGCGTTTTATTATTAATTAAACAAACTACAAGTATCAATCACGGCTGTCAATTAACCGCTCGTGGTTCCTTTAAAATTAAATACTGAAATTTTTAACAAAAAGGACCTCAAGAAGCGAATAAAAACGTACAGACTACAAAGTATTACTTAGCATATTGGGTCCTCATTGTGTAAACAGAGAGTAACTAACCTGGCTTATTGAGAATACCCGCACCAAGTTAAACTAGATACTTCACGACACTAAAGAACAGACTTTTATCACGATTGTACTTGGTTTGAAATGTGAACTTGTCTCCTACCTTTTAGCAGTTGACAGAACTACCACACTGAAGTTCTTGTTCTGAATAATTTTGTAATTTGACTTCTGGTCCTTTGAGAACTTGTTCTGGATAAATTTATATCAAATCGTTTGAACGATGGTGATGCTAGAAAGCAAGCTAGCTATTGTGGCGGGAAAACTTTTAGCCAATCAGAAAGTCGATACCGCTATTTTTTTTTCACGCGTGGAAAATATCGAACACATATTCGAACGTTGATAAGAGAAACGGGTATAAAAAGTCGTACGTCCATGTGGGATCTTAAAATTTGCAACGCCGTAGTTTAATTAGTAAGGAAACATCAAATATTTGTGTGAAGTATACGCTTTCTCGGTGTTCTCGCAATTTGATGCCCGGACGCATCCACAACTTGACGTTAAGTCATGAACCATATTTGATTGCAACGAAGATGAAGAAAACCGAGATTCCGTTATTTGTTGTAATTCCGTTCAACGGGCCATGGCTCTATGCGATGATAATTTTTGGCTTATGAAATCAGACCAAGCCACTGAATTCTGCTATAACTGGAAGGCCGACTTCAACCAATGACAGGAACAAGAATTAAAGCCATGGGACTGTCTTTTTCGGACAGTTTCAGTCTCCTTCGCGGTAATTTCGTGGAACGTCTGACGTTAGTTTTAGCTTCACGTTTTGACTCGCGGTCAGCCGTTCTGTTATGATAGAATTCATACAGTGGTTCCAACCCAAAACATATACAGAGCTAAAAGAAAACTCTGTCCACTGAGCGAAGGTGCAGGTTCGTCATATGTACTGCCTGCGCGGAAGTAACGGTACAATCATAGTTTAGTATTTTATAGTAATAAAATTTAGTATTTGCATCATTATCGTATCGTGACTTCCGCTTAGGCAGTACATATGACGAACCTGCACCTTAGCTCGCCATCTGGGTCTTGGTAGTTCAATGGTTGGAGCGCCTCTTGCTAGTTGGACTTAATATATAGGACAAGCCATGTCCTGTTGTCCTCTCCATCAAGACCGTAAAGCTAATAAATCAAGTCTCACCGGTCACCAAAAGGCTGCGGGTTCGATTTCCATCTAGGGCTCGGAAATCCTTTTTCTGAGGATACGAGCTTGAGGAACGTTCGTTGGTCGTTACTGTATGGTTGGCTGCATGTTGTAACAGCATTGTTATCATCAATGACCAACACTGATGAACCAACGATGTCGTTCTTCTTTGTTTTAACAATATTCTTACCCAGACCATTAAACTATTTAACTTTTGGCCTGGCATTTTAACTCTTTATCGGGAACTGTTGTCAGTGGCGCGCCGGCCTGTTGCACTCAGAGGTGGCCAGGTAGTTATTGGTGCCGCCACCTCGTTGATTTGAAAGATCATGTTTAGAAAGCATGTTACCGGTATATAAATACATATATATATAGATGTATATATACAGATAAATATATAGATAGATATATAGATAGATATATAGGTGAAAAGGGTATTAACAACTCTGACAGTGCTCGGTATGTTACTCGATAGAGCAAAACAATGAAGTAGAACGAAAAGATGAATGTTGTTACTAATAGTTTCACGCCAGTAGACGATCTTCAGACAACTGCAGATTCATTCAACTTCAGACATTGGTTATTTCGTTCTACTTTATATATATATATATATATATATATATATATAGATAAATAAATAAATGTAGTGATAGAAACTATCGTGAAGATAGAGACTAGCGCATACAAAATCGTACGGATAGAGTGCTCAA
>JBAHVQ010000305.1:357190-374288 GCA_036872915.1 Nanipora kamurai | reverse complement strand
ATCTTCATAATTTTGAAAGTTGTATTATGTGAGAGGGTTTCTTCCGGACTGATTTTTACACTTCATATGCCCTTTAAGGCAACGCGATCGACTGTCCGGGTTTTACCTACTGGGTTTATGGGATTCTTGACAGCTGCATTGTTATTGCCGAATTTATACTCAGAAGGATAATTCGCACGAACTACTGATTCTTTTATGATCAAGCACTCTTGCAGGACTAATTAGAATTTTAGTCAATTTTTGCTACTTTCGCGTAACGGAAATGTTCTTTAATACACAGAGGTGATTGGCTGATACCTTGCTTGTGCGGCTGAGGAGAAAAGCAACCCATCTGGTGCAACTGAGTTCATGGTACAATAGATCGGTATGTGCTTATCCTTCATGATTGCAGCGAAGCCTTCATCTTGCAAAGAAGTCTTCCGTGTTAGTTGGACTGTTTGCTGTACGAAATATGTCAGCGACCGTTATCTTGGTATTTGCGTTGTTGTCCTTAATTAACGCAGAGCAATGTATACCTAGTTCAATCCACAAGACAATGTCTTCACCTGGTGGCAAAGATTACGCTGAGTGTCAAGCATGGAACAACGATACGTGTTGTACGGCTAACTTTACTGTTGAGCTAAACAACAACAGAGTGAGGAACTTGTATAACTTTCACTGGGGACACTGCAAAAACTTATCCTTGGTAAGATGTTAGTGATATAAACAGGCCCTAAACCAAGATATTAATTTCTAGCGTTAGGAATTTTACTGCACTGGAAGGGCATTAGGTCATAGTTCATGTCTTGCATAAGATATTCTCAAGTCAAAAAAGGCTTGAGGGGGACTTCACGTCAGAGTATAATCCAAATTCTGATGTCACTTGGTGTCGCACGATCTTGCAACGTCTCTGAGATGTTGTAAGGTCTTTGATCTTTCTTTATCTTATGGGACGTTGCAAAGGTCTTGCAAATTTTTCACAGATCTACTGCAAGATTTTTTGAGATTGAATAAGGATTTCCAAGATCTTTTTTAAAGACACAGGTTCTTGTCAGAAGAAATGACAAGGTACAGCCAGTTCTTACGGAATTCTGCAAGTATTCGAGGTCTTACAAGATCTTGGATGATTTTCAAGATCTAGCTATAAGATCTCTTAAGCAGTTACGTAACTGAACGTTAGATGATTTTGCAGGGTTCATCATTATTAATTAGAAGATCTTACACGATCCTGCTAGATTTTACTGGAATTCACCAAACCTACCAAGATCCTACCTGATCTCTCAAGAGTACATTAGATTGTTTTAAAAATTAATAAATAGCTTTTATATTTGGCAAATAAATTTATTGTCAACTTTTACCTTCCATATGTTATTCTACAGAATATCATGGGTGGGATTAGCAATGTAAGTTAGGTATGGATAAACATACCAGAGAGGTGTTCACATTTTCTTTGATTATGGAAATAAAGCTAGCTGGTAGGAAGGTGAAAACGATCATTAGTTTTACTGTTGGGTTGACTTGTGCATGTTGGAGAACATGCGCACTGGATAACAGAGGCATGAGCCAAATTTAAAGAATAAATGGAAAAACGTAAATGGAAAAATGTTGGATTATGTTCTGAATTTGTTCAAAGTTGAGTGAAAATTTAGAGCTATCCTAATTTAGTGAAAATATACTGAGTTGCAAGACTGTTTGTGGGTGCCTCAAGTGTTTATTAAGGTATTTTGAAAATTGATCAGAAAAAATTGAAATTTGATAATATATACTATAACTCTTTCTTCTCCGAGGATGTTACTCTGGATGAGTAAAATAATGTCTGGCATTAGCCGGAGTTAAATACTAAAGTCTCCATAGGTCACTGAGGGCCTATATGGACAGGAAGGAGTTAAATACCTCACTTGCTATGACATGTAGTACAGTCAAATCTTAATTATCCGGACTTTCCAATTATCCAGACTATAACTAATTGTCCCAGTTTTTGCAAATAACTTAATTGTTAATATTTGTAATTTTGATTAACTGGACTGTTGATTATTCGGACTTATTTCATGTATTAAGTATTACTAGGTATGTCTTAGGACAAGAATTCTTCACATAATCTCCTTGAAAGAGCATTATTGCAAAATTTTGCAGCTATATTTTTCAGCAAATAATGTGTTGACATTTTTGTAAGGTTTTACATTTATATCCAATATTTTTCCCTTTAAATTCTGTTCAGCTATATGTAAGGGTAAGAAAAGGTTTTCTTCTGCCATATACAATCGTGGTAAGCTATGGCTGGTAGCATATCAGTTAGTGAGGACTGTCTCTAATTACCGTTTTGAAACAAAGTTATAATTATTATGGCTAATTGTGACAATTTTGTGGAACTGTAGAGGAAGAATTACACTTAGGTACAGCTGACATGATTAAGTATGCATAAATTGACCTGTCTGAGACTGAAGTAATTTATGCACATTTAATAAACACGACGAGTTTTTTAAATGTAGACATGTTTCAACATCTCATGATGCCATCTTCAGTACAAGTGATAAATTATGTGTGTTACAAGCTATATAGTGGTAATATAATGCAATGATAGCAGTTGCCAATATGAATAAATTATAAACAGTCAAAAAATGATGTGTCTAATTACAAGTTAGAACTGTGTTTGTCTGTAAGTCTGTAAGAGTGCAACCAAAGTTTGAGGGGAACCACTGATGGAACAACTTCTTAGTCCCAATAAAATACTGGATGTTTCTGTGATAAAATTGTGTCTTTTATCGCCAATTAAGGATATACCTCATTGTAACAATCTGCTTTTGTTGGGTGTTATGTTTCAGGATGATTGTAAGTTTAGTACACAGGTTAAACTTAAGTTGATGAAAGTGAACAAATGTTTACCTCTTTGTTTTAAGAACGCTTTGGAATAAAAACTATAATCAGGTAGAAATAGATTATTTGTTTAGGTCTTTAGTACTTCCTAATATTACTTATGGGCTTTCTGTTCATGGAGCTTCGGAATCTGATCTTAAGATCATTCAGCGTTTTTTAGATAGATGTTATAAATGCAGTTATATTTCTGTACCGGTTAGTATTTAGGAACTTGTACAGAAGCAGGATGTGAGAATTTTCAATAGAGTTACTGCCTCAGAAAACCAGCCTGTCAGACACTTAATACCAAAGGAAAAAGAAGCCTCCTGTAATTTATGCAAGAGAAGTTGCCTCTATCCTGAAATTAACACTCAGCGTTGTAAGACTACATTTGTAAATAGGTTAATTTTTAAATATAGTTTGGTATAGTTTTTACAGATTTGATTATTCATGGTTTGTTTATGCTTATTTATTCAGATTTTCTTCAATGTAACATAGGATATGTATTTTTATCTTGTGAAGGAATAAAGACTTACGATGATGATGATGCGTTTAGCAAGATTACGGATAGGAAATGCGTTCATGGAGCGCTTTGAAGCTCCTAACTAAATAAAAACTTTGCAATAACATTCCGTTCGTGACCCAGCATTTAGCGAAGCAAAATTGTTCTTTGATCTCTCACTTCCCTTGAGGATATCCTGCTTCCAGCCCTACCGTATTCATTCCAAGAGACCCCGACTATCGAAGAAACGCCTCTCTCCAATAGACGCGCCCTCAACTCTTAAAAATATTTAATAAACGCCCACCTCTAATCAATGCCCCCTTCCAAGAAGCACAAAAAACGTATGAATGTTTTATACTTTTATGGTTGAAATATTAAATTTTGAAATAAACATCCCTCTCTAATAAATGCTACCCTCAAAAGCTTAATTTTTTAATAAACGCCCAGAGCATCTACTGGGATAAATTCGGTAATGTCTTTGCGTTTTTGACTCACAGATGCTGCATAACACCAACCTTGAGTCTGCAAGTTCTCGTATGCATTATAACATAGACACCCAAGTTCTTCCTCTCCCCACACTAGCCCCCACCTGTACTCCAAAACATGTACCGTCGCCCCTGCTTACTAGCCAGTAAGTTTTATTTGCTTTGCGCTTTGCATCCACAAGTCGCCCTCGATGGTTCTTTGATCAAATGGTTCCTCAGTGTGAAAGACGAAAAATCCTGAATTCCACCGTTTTCAAACATTTTACAGTGAGGTACTGTCCACAAAATGTAAGATAAATGAATGTCAGCTATTTTACATCGTCCAAATTCAGTTCCAACCATTGGCTGATGGAACCTAACAGTACAAATGGGGGTGTATGAGAGAGCCAAGAGGGAAATATACGAGAATACGCGTAGTATGACTTTACCAATTTGTGCTTCGGGTCAAGTTTGGTTTTTTTACTTGATAATCCGAAGTACAAATTAGTAAAGTGATGCCACTTATACTGTCATATATATCGACCGGAGTCCACAAGATTGATATTAAAGATTTATTAACCGAGAGCGAGGTCGGTACGATTGTACGATTGTAGATACCTATTTCTCCTAATTTTCATTAAAAAAATCGTCTCAGAAATTTTCCGGCCGAAACTTACCAGTCCAACCAACAGTGTATTGAACCGGGCGACCCAATATCGTAAACTATCGAACCGGTCATGATCAGCAACCAATCAGCATGCGTAATTTTGCGTACGGAACGAAAAACGAGCTTAGCCGTATGGTAAAATTTTTTATTTGTCTTAGGGAATTGCTGCTTGGTGCTGTTAAATGCTTTAATAGATTCGCTGGTCAAATTATTTTAAGCCCAAAGAACGACAAATATTAAAATGCTCTGCCATATAGCGGTGTGATTTGAGCATCTGGCTAACATTGAGAAGGTTGCGGGTTCAAGTCCCATGTCAAGCTCAAAATTTTTCTAAGTCTTTGACTTACAACACTTTGAACAGCAAGAAACCTCTGAGCATTTAAAACATAATCTTTTTATATGTTTTATAGGGAATTTCTGCACCACTGGTTAGTAGCCATGTCATTCATTTTTATACGACATTTATCTTCGCATGTATGAACCGAGATTTAGCATCTGACCATTGAATGTGCATTAACGTTTCGACAACACATGTCCACTGCAATGTCAACAGTTGCCGTTTTATAAAGCAACATACAGGACTTTAAATCTGCTTTCGATATACTTGTTTAGCTGTCCTCTGTACTTTGTAAATTTATTGTTAACTTAAGAATGCTTTCTTTTCATTCGATGCATTTCGACTTACTTTCCTGCTATGTAAATGTTGAGGTTTTTAATTTAATTTACAGGCATGCGAAAAGTACATTCTGGCAGAAGAGTGTTTCTATTCTTGTGAGCCACGTTTGATTAAGTGGCAAGTAGTGAATATCAGTTTAGCTGGTATTCCCGTATGTGGAGACTACTGCGATGAGTGGTACAAAGCGTGTGAGAACGACCAAACATGCGTGGAAGATTGGTTAAGCGGCTTCAATACTACAAATAATGCCTACACCTGTCCCAGGGGATCCCAATGTCGGACATTCAAACAGGTGAATATGATTGTATTTTTATTCCTAAAACTTTATTACCAAAGTTTAGTGAAACCAGCGCAGAGATTCAATCAAAAATTCTTCTCGAAACGGACGAATGACATAAGAGTTTACTGATTTGGATAACTGATTGAAAGAGAATTGATTTGATAAGATAGTATTATGGAAGATATCAAAACATTTTTAAAGCTATTTGAACTTGGACTGTTACTTGGGAAAATAGTAAAATTGTTCAGTTATTAAAGAATAACGAAGCAATTATAATTTCTGGTAGTTTATTTCAAAATACTTCAACTCTTAGGGGGCGGATGGCATCAACTACGACCCAACGATCGTTTTTCAAGATATCATGCGAGAGAAATCGGCAAATCAAGTAATTAATCGCAAGTTTAAGTTTGTTAGTTATAACATTCTGGTGATCTGACCACAACCAAAGGCCTGGGACTAGCAGCACTAACAGAGAAATCCAGATTCATATCTTTAATCAATTGTAACGTTCTTTGTCTTTGGTGAAGCCGTTTGAAACTTTGTGTCAGTATTCAGTAAAGGGAAAAGTATTTCCATTACGAATTTAAGAACAGAATTTTATACAGTTCACGAGATATTAACTAATTTAAAATTTGTGTTTCCAGATCGCTTGGATTGTTAACAAAATGACTGAACAGGCAAACAAAAAACTTTAGCAACGCTTGAATGTCCGTGACACTAAACACTGCCAAATACCCTTAAGCCTTCCCGGGTGGAGCCACTTCTCTTGACGAGTAAAATCGTCGGGCGCAAGACAGGATAAAATATGAGGTGACGATTCGAATTTATGGCAAACGGCAAACATGAATTTACCACGTGACCACGATTTTCCATGCCTTTGTCGTTTGCGGTTTCCACGCGAAAGTGAACGGTTTCGCGTTTGTCATCAACACGAGAGTTTTTTCGATTTTTCTCCCTATGGATTATTTGATATTTCGAGGAAACTTGGACAGCATTCCTACTTACTGTTTACAACGGACAAAAGTACATTTTTTGGATTAAAACCTCAAAAATACTGCATCCTGGTGTAGGTGTAATCGTGACAAGATGGGTCCAGTCAAAGAATTGTTGGTGCATCTATGTTGCACAGGACAGGGTTTCCGAGTTTATTTAGTCTGAATGGTCTTTAAAAGGTTTGCAAAGGAGAATTTTAGCATATTCTTGGCAGATTTTGCGCTTGTGAAGAGCTGAAGTTAATCTTAGTCACAAAAACATTTCGCATATTCTCAGCAGACGGCAAGCGCGAGTGTAACGATATTTGTTCGCCGTACACCCGAATCTTAACCACTCTAATAAAAGTCTGATCCCGCCGAGAGAGTTGAAAGATCGTTGGATGTCTTTCAATTAACGATGATAAGTGTGGCTTGATATCATTCACCTAATTTTGGTTCTTTAATGGAACTTAATTAAAAGTTTTTGCTATGTTTCTTGTTATAGATATACGGCAATGGTAAGAACCTGTGCAACAAGATGTGGGGAAAGACCTTCGTTCATGCTGATCCGGAAAAATGTGCCTGCACCCGACTTGACGAACCAATCCCCGCTTACGTCTACGATGGGACAACGTGCACTGGAAGTTCCCTAATGCCGACATTTTTACCTTTTAATTTGATACTTTTAACTGTCGGATTGTCGATCAAGGTTTATGTAAACTAATCCTGCCGGAAAGGTTATCTAAACCTTTTCTGGAAAAAACTACCCCGGGTTTCCGAAAAATCCATCGCTATTGTACCAGTGCTTATGTAAAGGATTAATACTAGTAATTTCCTGTTTTTCTTTGATGTCAAGATTAGCTGAAGTTGTTGTATTGACTGTTTTCGACAAATGTTGTACAGTTGTGAGACCCTTCTGGTAGAATCACTCGAACTAAAGGCTGTTTCAGTTGGAATGATAGGCATGCTTGCCACCATAGCTACAAGGAAATTTTCCAATTTTACAAGCTCCAATAAGTAATCTCTGGCACTTAGACGATGAAAGATTTGAATAGTCCATGGCCTTGAGGAGTGCATGAAAAAACTCCTTTTATCCCATGATTAATTCCTTAGATTACTAACGTTCAAAATGGTCTTAGATATGTTTCTAAGAAAAATACGGCTTTAACTAAAGTAAGTCAGTGAAGTGTTTACATTACAGATGTTTTTTTGCTACTGTCTGACTGAAAATTGTTTCCAAACTCAAATGTAAACGACGTCCCTGGCCCCAGCAGAGTAACGAGTTTCCCAGTCCATCTCAGACCTCCGTCCACATGTAGTCCGAAATCCCAAAGCCCTCTCCCCCGGTGAGCTACCACGATTTGGATGGTGAGCTAGGGTGCAGGTTCGTCATATGTACATATCGAACAGTCCCCGGTGAAAGAGGTCAACGCACTCGTTGACTTTGCTAACTCGTTCGATTTCTGATGCATCAAATCGTACGTAAATTCCGTACTCACGCACTTCCCATTGGCTAACTTGGTTCGCACCGAAAAAGTAAGCGATTAGACGAGACGAAGCTTGAACCGCATGCGCTCTGATGTAAAAATCAGTCTGGTACCCGTACCAAATTATTTTCTTCACATAACCTAGCACAATAGAAAGAACAAATAAATGAAGTATCCGAGATGCATTTTTGAGAGCCACTTTCGCCCGAGTTGGACTTAAAATTTTTTGAAATATTTGAAAAAATTTGCTGCGTCAGAGTACAGATACATGTGAAGATCTCCTTCGAACTATTTTAGTCTTTTCCCTTTTTGACTCTGAAGATGACCGCCGCTAAGGCCGTCGAAACGTCAGTCACTTCCACCCATACTCTGTCTCAAGACCACTAATCTGGACGATCAACTTCCACAAACATGTAAAGTTACGCAGTCGTGAGGTGAAACATTGTTTCGTCATAATCCAATACAATCATAATAAGTACTTTCAGAATCAACCCCTCTGTCAGGGAAACATAATTTCCAGTAAACCAACGTTCAGCTAAAGCCACCAAAAAACGTCGATGACCAGAGCGGAATTCGAACTTGTATTTTTGGGTTACAGGAAGGCGTAAACTCAAATCGCACTATGGTAAACTGGTTCTTCAGATGAGTGAAAGAGTCGTTGGTTAGCCAATGTATTCCTGTTTTCCTTTCATAAAATCAACCGCCATTAAGATTGTGTTCCCCCCAAATGATACAATCACGTATGTAACCGGAGAAGAAAAGAACAGGTTTTAAAACAACGATTACAAGACTCCGCCTCAGTTCTTGACATGCCCATTCTTTTCAATCGTCGCGGGCACTGAAGTACTGTACAAACTGTCAATAAAACTACATGCAAGTTCCGAGACCATGGAACGATCTGGAATCTGCTGAGCCATGCCGTAGATAGCACCCTAAAACGAGAAATTTTTGTGGACATCACAGCATATAACAATATTTATAAAATGCATTAACAATTCATGAGGAAAATTCAAAAGAAATTAAGGTTTAACCGGTTTCTGTACACCATGCTACAGAACTGATTAAATAAACGTCAGTTCTGTATCACAATTAGAGATACTACTGCCTGTATCAATCATGTAATATGCCGAGTGTTTTTGTTTCGGAGTATTTGGATCCCTTGATTAAACACGAAAAACGAGTTCTTCACATGGCTTCTCAAGCGAATACATTCTGAAGGAGGTGTTCGAGAGAACCTTCAGAAAATTTAACTCTCGCTTTCTCTTTACTAGAAGTTTGATAACATCGCTTGAGTACAGACATACTTTGATATCAAAGAACGTGGGTTTTGATAGCAAAGCACTTGTGTTTTGATATTTAAGTAAGGCCGTCGGCGGTTGAGGTTATGTAATTCGTTGTAAATAGCAGACTATACAATTTTATATTTAAGACAGTAAATGTTTCTTGAGATTCTGTCAAACAACCAGTTCAGGTCTTGATTGTCTGAGAAATGTTTCGTGAAAAACTCGAATGGTGTTTGGGTTATCGTTTCAAACGAATCAATATTTAAGAAGAAAATCGAGGTCAAAGTGCGGTTCATTTAGTCGAGTTTTTGGTACCCAAAAGAACGTCTCAGCACTGATTTCTTTTGTCTTTTCCTCATGAATTATTAATGAGTTTGAGAAAAGTAGTACATAAAATTCGCGTCCGTTCTGTATCGGGATATGAAGACACTCGGCGTCGCCTCGTTTCTGTATTGCCTGATAGAAAACGGCCACTAATTTTGCAAACATTACTGAGTACAATTTAAGACTTGAAGTAAATTCTCAATATCAAAATAAATTGAACAATCACGACGACGACAACAACAGTAGCAACAACGATAACCGCGAAATCCAAATTTCAGACGTTCCCGAACTGCCACGGGAAATTAGCTATCTGGCTACTCACCCCTCCAGTCGTCTTTGCCTTAGGATTTTTCATGGCTTTTGCCGCACTTTGTTTAACGTCCTTGATAAAATCATCAGCTACACCAGGTTTTGTTATGGGCATCGTTACACAAATGTGCATCCTATACAGATCCAATGGGTGATAAAATATATTCTCACTCAAACGACAACATTAACAATAATTGTCAAAATATTCGAGAAAATTTGGCAGCTCAGATTAGACATACATTTCGATTACAGGTACTACCTAATCTGACGTGAAACCAAGTCGTATTTTTTACAATACGACCTACTTCGAGGTAGTACTAGTGAAACTGGATTTTACGAGGAGTATTTGTTGTAATGGAAGGCATAACAACTGAAGAAATTTCGGTAAATATTGTATTACAAACGAATAAAATGAGGCAGATTAGCTGTAAAACCTTCCCCCGATGACCCTCATCGAGCGAGCTCTCAATCTAAATGATTAATGTTTTTGGCGGGAAAGACAGATTTTTCTCTAAATAGATCGAGACTTTTAAATCTTTTTAGATTTATCTTTTTAATTTTCACTGAGGTAAACGATTGACTACCAATCTTAAACGTTTGGTCCCTAATACCAAATCGGAAAGACTGGGATTGGGGACGAATAGATTGAAATTTCAACCGTTGGAGAAAGAGAGAGAAGATTAATAGAAACTCCGCCTAATTTTATGTGATTACCACAACTAAATGGACTTTTTTTAGTTTACCACAAAGGAAACGTTAGTCACTAGAAATTCAAGACGGTGGATTCAAACGCATGAGATAAGCAGTGTACAGTAATAAGTAATTATCGCACTCTTTTGAGAAGTCATCACACTCCTGAATGGTAATTAGGCGTTGTTTACATGGACCAAGTTCTCCCAGCTGGCCAGGAAATTCAACCATGGCGAAATCCCATTACCTATTGTAATGCCGTTGTGTGTTTATGTGATGTAACCGGGTAACTCAGTTAATCGAGATCCCAGCAGCCAATGCTGGGATCTCGCTTTACCGGGATAAAAATTTTGTCCATATAAACACGCTATATCGGTTTATCGAATTTCCCGGCCAGCCGAGAAAACATGTACATGGCCCCTTAGTTGAATAAAGTATTTAACCCTGAACGCTCATTGTCCAATATATCGGGCACCAGGAACAAAAGAACAAATGAGAAAACAAAGCAAAAACAAAGAGAGAACAATAAACAAAAGAAAAAAAACAGGCGTTAAAGGGTTAACGCTTCTGTTAAAACAATGAATTGTGGGTGTGCCTCTAGACAAGTACATGTATAGTTTTAGGTCTAAGTTATAGGTATATGAACCTGGGTTGTATATCATGCTCTGCACCTACCCAGATGGATATTGCAATGAATTCATGTTCCATCCCTTTTCAGTGAGTTCATTGCCGAGAGCAAAGATATCAAAATCATTTGACCCAAATCCAACCACACAAACCTCCGGTTTGCCGTATACGAAGATACCACTGATTTTTCTAAGCCTAAAACAGCGAAAAAAAGATCGGAACTGACTAGATTTTAATACTTTCCTTCATCACTGTTCTTTACTTAGCTGAGCTCGGTAAGAAAATGACTGTTAACACTCTTTCGATATGCTCCGAGGTGAAACCTCGTGTTTATTTCGTAGTTTATTTAACGTAGACAAAGGCTTGGAATTCTCAACATGTTAATATGTGAGATACGCTCATCCACATTTTGGCTTCAGTTGACTCAACTGATCCCAATTTGCTACGCTAGACCAGCATCTATAAGGTCACTTTTTCAGGAAAACGTTTTCAAATCTGTTTTTTCTCGTTATAGCTGAAAACGCATCAAAATATTTGCGTCAACATCAGCGTTTTTGGACCGTCTTCCATTCCACCAACGTTTTTGAAAAACCTTCGGTTTTGCCCGTCCACATTAACACACTAGGGACTGTAACACTTCACCAAAAAAGTCTTTATTTTCAAAAACCTGCGTTATAGTTCGTCCACCATAAAACTGCAGACTTCGGTTTTCAAAAATCTCGATGAAAATTCACTCGACACCTTCATCGTTTACGTGTGTCGAAATACAAAAACATTTTTAAAAAGGAAGTCGTATTCCTGGTCTACACTCAGTCCCCAAAGATTCAAATGATAAAGAGCATGGCGGCCATGTTTGTGTCCTTAACAAAAGAAGCTAATTACAAAATCTTTTAAGGGACATAAACATGACGGCTACGACGCCACATGCCAACCAGCAATGCGTGTTGACGGGGCCCAAATGTGAGTAACAAAAGAAGTAGATATGTTAGTTCCCATGAGGATATTGGGTATTAAGCCAGGAACAAACGTGCCGAGTTGTATTTCAGATTAATTTTTAGAAGGTATCTACAGGAGCCTAGCGAATAACTTTCGGGCAAAACAAGAGTAAAGCAGTGACAGTTTTTAGCAACATTAACAGAGCGGTTTCAATTATCAAGCCAGGAAACGTTAGGTTTTAAAATCTGTTTGATATAAGTAAATGAACCTCTGTTCTGGAACGTGCTGTCTTCAACGTATTCGCTGGACTCACTACGACCTTACAATAAATCCGCCTAATGTCTTGATTGCCGATACTTCTAGCAGAAATTTACAAACGTCGTAATCTGAGTAGAACTGATAAGGCAAGAAAGTCCTTCGTACAGCCTGACGCAGATCTCTAATCCAAGGGACTTTCAATATTGTCTTACCCGTCCTCGATGTATTGCCTGGTCTTGATAATTTTTGCAGTACACTCGACATACCCTAAAGAAAGTGAATGTATTGCATTATCATCATTGCTGCCACAGTAATTATCGTCGTAGGCATTTTCATCCTCGGCTACATCATATACGCACACCAGAATTGTAATGTAATTGAAATTGAACCAGTAACTTTCTTTTAAACGGTACTGATGTAGCACAAGCCTACGAGTGAACGCGAGCGACTTCGGCTCGGCATCTTGAGTCAATGAAGTTGAAAGCTTGGAGCATCTTACCGAAGACCAGAAAGTTACTGGTTCAATTCTTGTAAGAGAAGTCTTCTGAGTGTAAAGCTCATGAGTATGTACAGTTATAATCTGACCGAGCTACCATTGTCTCTTCACTACAACATGAACCTTCACGGCTGTCCCTATTGGGCCTAATTTTACGACAAGAGGAAACCGGTTGGCCGGAGAAAACGCACGGTACTTTAGGTAGATAATAGCTTTATTAGCATAACCTAAAATTACAGGTAATGTTAAAGCAGGTTAGTACGACTGTAAATTACGTTATAGGGCAGTAAACGTATTAGCGGTATATTAATATATCTAGATGTATAAATGTAAGTACGGTACTTGGCGGAATCAAGTTGGATAACAGTCTTCTCACGTGTGACTAAGGCAACTTTCAGTAATCGAACTACCGCACGATGCTTGTCTAATAGATTTAAATAAAATTGCTTGTCTAATAGATTTCCCCATCTGCGCCCCGTACTCCTTATTACCTTCTTCTCCCATATACATCATTGCAGTCCAACAGCCAGCAATAATTCCACCTGAACGACTGCCAGGTATTGTGGGACAGGCGTAGATTCCACCCGTCCAGTCAGTTGACACAAAGAACTGGTAATGACGTAATTCCACGCTACTGTAGAGGATAACTGAGGAACCTTTTGGAGCATAGCCATACTAGTGACAACGAAGCATGAGCATATTGAAACGATTTATAAAACGAGACAGATAATGCAATTCAATGTACTATTCGAAGACACGAAATAAGATGTCGGGAAATTCGTGAATGCAAGGGGGGGAATGATGAGTGGGATTAAAAAAGAGAACTTGTGGATTTGAGGAGGGGAAGAAAAAGGTGCTAGAAATAAAGAGTTACAAATAAGAAAAGCCAAAAAAGAAGGAGGATAACACGAAAGAGATGAATGGTTAATTGGAAAGATGATTAGATGGATGGAGGGATAAATGAATGATTGGGTGGATGGGGAGGAGGGAAAGGGAGATGGAGGGAGAGTGGGAAAAGAGAAGAGTGAGAAGGGAGGCAGGTGCGGAAGGACGAAGAGAGGGAGGACGAAAGGAAAGAAGAAAGAAAGGAAGCGACAAAGAAAAGATTAACAGAGAAGTAGGAACGAACGAATGAATAAAGGAACGAACGAACTAACAAACGAAGGAATGAAAAAAGGAAGGGTGAAAGTAAAGGTGAAACGAAGGAAGGAAGCAAGAAAGGAACGAACGAACGAAGGAATCTAAAAAAGACAACGACATAGTTACCTTGTGGGTATCCGCTGAAATGCTGGTTACTCCATCTACACGGAAATCAAAAGGCGCAATTGGAAATCTATAATACGAAAACATAAACAGACATCCAAGTAACGTTTAGTCTTTAGTATTAACGTTCGTCTCAAGAATATGACAGTCACTGACCCAGCTTTTTCCATGAAGGGAACAAGAAAGCTCCCCAAACAGCAGTCAACATGGACGCCAATGTTGTATTTTTTCCCAAGCTACAAAAACAATGCAAACACAAACTGGTTTATTTTCACGGACTATCATCGTAACTAACTAACTTGTGTACTCTTAATCTGCATTGGGGTGGCCAAGATGTAGACATTATGTGGCCAAGCCATTAGCAAGGTCATGAAAAGGTCATCGAGGACGACTCGTGAATAAAACAAACGACAAATAAAATGAATTAGGTAATAAGATAGTGTTTTTAGTGACTAGGAAGAAACTTCTTTCGCTGTAACTAAATCCGTTACGTTGTTGTTGGTTGGTTGTAAGGTGTTAGTGACCATTAGTAGCAATAGAATAAAGTTTTTTTCCAATGATGTGAAGGACAACCAAGGATGTAACTGCTTTGAATTCGTATGTTTTTGGATGACGTGTCGAACCATTGCGAGACAAGTTGCGAGAAGGATGTTATGCGGCGTTAATGACAAAAAGTGCCTTCCAATTGGATTTCTACTGCGTGTAGAATTGATATTACACAGAACGATTTTACGCAGCTCGTGTTTCATCTGCAAAGCGGCATGGCAATTTGTAAACTCCACAGGAAATTTTGGAATGTGTGTGAATGCCTGCGTAGACTCACAGACGTTACGCAGCATCCGCAAGTCAAAAGCCCGAATTTTTCTTTTACAAATACATACAGTGACCTGGAACCGGCTGTTCAAAGTCTAGATAGCTTACCCAGTACCTAAGTCCGAACGACCAAACAGTGCCATCTATCCGTTGAACAAGTAGTCCTTAGATCATGAGCGGCGGTGTTGTATCGAATTTACAAACACGAGCCGAAGGAGAGTTAAAGTTATTTTAATATAGAAAAAGCTCGGTTTGAATGTTGGAGGGTCGATACAGAACTGAGATGTGAATCTGATACAGCCACTAGCGGCTGTACCACATTTACATACACTGATTAAACATTAATTTCTTTTTAATTTTTCTCCTGAATTATTAATGAGTTTCACAACTGAGCTTACACTTCATCTCCTGAGTAGTCTGTTGCATGGGTATCTCCCTATCCAGTGAATAAAATTTAAGTTCGTTTGTTCAGTGGTTGGATAGTCTTGTTAACTGTTCAACACTCATCCAGACCTTGAACAACCAACCTCTGGAATATTTCTTCAGGGTGCAGCATACCATACAGTTGTCTGAAATATTTCATCCTGCACAGCCCCAGATGGTCCCAGGAGCAGAATGACATCGTAGCAATAAGTAGTTAAAAAGATACATTTTCTTTCATTACCTTGGCAATTTCTTCAATCGGATCAATTATCCCATGAGGATATGACGGGCACGAGCCAACCAACTAAACGAAAGAAGTGAAATAAGTGCATAAAATCCTCAGGTTATGAGTTTGAACTAAGATAACATAACAAGCATGATGTGCCTTTAACTTCCTTCCGTTTTCTAATGATTCAGGTGACAAAGTAAATCGTGAACATCACGGAAAAAATATCATTGCGTTCTTCGACCATACTCTCCATACCAGAACAGTGTTTCTTGTAATGGCTCTCTTCATGGCTTTCAAATCGCATTTTCTGGAATCCTTTTCAACAGGCACTAAGATTAACTTCATCTTGAAGTAGTCTGCCGCCTACACAGAGAAAATACGAACAGGACAATTACAAATAGAATGAACAGTTAATGTTCACATATCAATGTACAAAAAAAACCGCCGTGGATGAATAAAACCAGTATTTTAGAGATAGAAATCCTTTCAGTCCAAGATGTATAATAAAACAAAAAACAAACTATTTATTTCCGCCGTTCATTCCTAAGAAATGCTCATAGCCTGTTATGCCATAACCTGTTCCATACTTCATCAATATAAATTTTAAAACAAAGTTGATCTTGGCTTGAGTACAACAATGAACTCGGGTAGAGAATAATGATGTTAGTTGTTACTCCGAGTGACGAACCATACCGGACAAGTAGAGAAAACTCCACTTGGCCCAGCAGGGATTCGAACTAGCGACCTTCGGTTTACTACTCCGACGCTCTACCAACTGACCTACAGGTCAAGTTGGGAGCTGGTCGCGAAGGTCGCGGGTTCGAATTCCAGTCGCGTCAAGTAGAGTTTTCTCTACTTGTCCGGTATGGTTCGTCACTTGGAGTAACATCTAACATCATCAAAGTTGATCTTAATGCATAAAATTGTAATCCACAATCTAAGGTATGTGATCACAACAATTTCTGACACTTTTTTCTGCTAGCACGAGGGCCTGTCATTTGTCTGACATACAGCACACTACTATGAAAGCTGTGACTTCCCTCGGTCTTTCTGATATTATTTATGCAGGATAAACGCAGTTCAAGTTTTTTGGGAGCTAAAGTATACAATTTTCCAGAATTTTTTTTCTTGATGAATCAAGGAAGTAGAAATGGTGCTGTTGGAGAAAATACTTTGCTGAACACTGGTGTATGGCAACAACCTCTCTATGCCGAGAAGAAATTTTACGGGACATTGTGGGGTGACAGACACTAATATCTAAGGCCTCGATGGAAGAAAATTAGTTACAAATTAGTCGTTCGATTATTCAATAATAAACTAAAAAAATTGTTTAATGCCTACTTTTTCGAAGGCTGCATGAACGGAAACAGGGGCAATTCTTCATAAAAAGAAAAAAACAGAAACATTGATTGTTAAGCTACCACGTTGAAAATATGTAATGAGGTCCGTCATTTCCACGTAAGTATTGCCAACGTATCACAATGAGGTTAAAAGAACAACAGAGGACGTTCGTCAAGCTCGTTTACTCAGAAAAACGATTTCTGAGCCCTAGACGGGAATCGAACCCG
>JBAHVQ010000305.1:340424-350437 GCA_036872915.1 Nanipora kamurai | reverse complement strand
GCAAGGATATTGTAGTGTTTCACTTCTATTTCAGAATCATCCTTTGGGTAACATAAAATGTTGATAAAAATTCAGCTACATGTACAGCTAAACTTCTTCCACTTACTGAACGGCCCCTTAACCTGGGCATGATAGTACATGTTGGTGAGGCTACGTTAAAGACACAGGAATAGACATCCTTTTAACTCCTTTGTGACTGAGGGCTTTCCCTTGATGAGAAAAATCGTCTGGCGTTAGCCAGAGTAAAATACGAAAGCTTTAATGGTTCAAAAATGACTCATGCAATCACGAAGGAGTTAAAAGAAACTTGCAGTACAATCTGAAGTATGTGTATTAACATTAGCTTAACATACAGTAAGCACAAGTCCAGGCATAAACCCAGTATGGGACATGTGGTAAAACCAAGAAAAATTCTTCTTAGTTTGTCAATATTTTGTCTGCTGCCATGTAGAAGTCCCTTGGGAGAATTTATGCCTTGTTTTCACCTTAATTTTATGCCTATACCAATTATTTTGCCAGTTAAAACAGACTTAGCACTGAAACCATTCTAACTTGGTTAAGATATCCATCAACATAACTGCCACTACTTGACTGCAGTAACAATTGTATCGCCCAATTTTAAAAATGTCACTAAAGGGCTACAAAAAGAAACAAGCCCACAACTCAGTTCAGAAGTTTTACAGAAACCACTGCATAATTTTCCAAGATACAGAAAAATTTTTTAACCTACCTTTGTGTAATAGTTTTTGTCATCCTTACTCAACAAAGATTGCATATCCTTCTTAGTCTTGGTTAGTTCTTCATTTATCTGAAGTCAATAAACAAGAAAATGTCAATGAGCAAATCTTTGGATGATGTTAGTGGAGTTCTGTCATTAAATGAAGTCCAACAGTAATGCACTGGACTCAAAGCTTTCCTTTTTTTTTGAAAATTTTCATTTGTTCTCTCTTTGTTTTTGCTTGGTTCTTTCATTTGTTGTAGTGTTCTTTGGTTATTAGACACCAGGTGTCAATGGTTTGGAAAATTTTCCAGTTTAATATCAAACTTTATTTCCAAATTTTTTAAACGAACAAATTAAAATAAAGGACCTTTATTTTAATTGACCTTTATTTTAATTTGTTCATTTAAATTTTAAATTTTGTAACCGTTTTATGTAATCCAAATTTTTTTTTTATTATTTCCAAAGTTCTTTTTTCAATGCAGTGGACCTCTACACTCCCTAGCATCATGTCAAATTAGTTACTGACTGCACATTGGACCAACCCATTTTGGCTGAGCAGGGGCACATTAAGGGGGAGGACTATGGGCATGTGCCAAGGGCACTACGCTTGAGGTGCCCCACCCTTATTGGAGGTGTTGTGATTTGGGTAGTTATGAGGTAAAAAGCTGCACTTTCATTGGCCCCATGCCTTGTCATCATATGGTAAACCTCTGCTGCTTTTTGTGGCAAATTGCAATCCCACGAAGACATTATTCTAGTAATTATATACACACAAAAATCAGAATTAAATGTACACCCCAAGAATTTGATTTTTTAGTTAACTAAAAGTTGAAAACTTCAGTTTTTCCATATGAACTCCTTTATTTCCAAATCAATTTTTACTGGAGAATGGAAGGGGGGGCAACTTGAAACAATCACAATTGTGTCAGGTTCCCCACCCTTCTTTAGCTCCTTCTCTGCCACATCTCTCCCTTTCATGAGTGAAATCATCTGGTGTAAGCCACAGTGAAATAATAAAAGTCCTCCATGGCAGGAAAGGAGTTAATCTGATCCTGCATCTGAGACCACATTGTTTTGATGTTGCCTGCTGACCTCTATATCACTGGACTCTGGATGAACCTCTGGACAATGGCCTCAAAAGTCTGCCATCTTGGTAGGTCATAAGCCCTCCCCAAACAATCACATGTAAGATGTATTTCACGAGATGGAAACAGAGAATGAGACCAAACACGAGAGAAAAGTGAGTTTAGTGAGTTGACAACATTTTGAAGGCTAAAAACATTTGTTGGTAAACTGAAAATTTGACTAACTTCAGACATCTTTTACAAGTTTCCCATCGGAACATAATACTGAATGTTCTTTAGGTAGTATTACTCATCAGATAACAGAACAAGATGGTGCCAGTTAATTGAGGACACTTTTGGCAATACAAAAGTATAAGAGATACACCATCCAGTTATACAGAGGTCAGTCATGTTGACATGACAAAGTCTATGATGCAGAGTATCATGTCACGTGACTATTATAGAGTCGTCTTAGCACTTTTATGGTGGATCTCTACTTGGTGTACAAAAAGTTATGACAGCAATTTATTGTTAAAAGTTAAACTGGTTCCTACTTTTTGCTCTCTACTTTTTAAAAGTGCTTATCAAGTTGAAGAGAAGTCACACATGAGTCTTAACGCAATTACGTTCCTAATTAAAAATATCAATGTCCGATATTCTGTATAAACTGAATATTAATTACCCATATCTTGAGGGTTATTTTAAACTTTGAACTATCAAATAATGATGTTTAAGTTTTCATCTTCAGTGTTTACTTTCAGCCTGCAAGTAGGCTCTCCTGAGGGAAAGGAGAGCCTGCACAGACCCTATTGCAATTTCTGCAGTAGCATTCTAAATTGGAATGGAGCTTTCATATTGGCTAAGCGTACGGACCTTCCTCACTCTCTCAGCTGATTAAATATGCAATGTTTTGTGAATATTGACTTATTACGATTATTTCAAGAAGCACATGGAAACTAGGCTTGCAGAAATTACTGGTATTCCAAGTATTTGCCTATTAATACATTCCTCATTTCTCTAAGGTTTCCATCTTCCTGATCCATATCACCCATTTTCTGAAATAATTCTTGAATAATTGCATTTAAGTGGAAACTGAAAAATTTTGAAATTGACATTTTGAGAATGGAAAGATGTAATTGGTTCATAGCACATTTATGTGACAATAATTGATTCATTCCAGCATATTGATTGAAAATATCATTTTAATGATTGATAAGGGGCTGAATTAAAATTTCCATGGGAGCCATGCAGGCTCACCATTCCCCAATGAGAGCTTTCTCTCAGGTTAGTACTCACCTCAGTTTTATTGAACTTACAATAACCCTACCAGTATGCAACTTAACAGAATACAACACACTAGAATAACACAATACAGAAGCCTATATTTAAATATGATTTATGGTACTGGTAATTATGTAATAGCAGTAAGTCTGTTAGAAAAGTTGATGTGTTTGTGTTTTCTACAGTATCAGTACATAAGTTTATCAATATGGAAAAAATAATCAATAATCTTCAAGCTTTGTGTATTTTGTCTCAAATACACCCAGTTTCCACATGTATAAAAATGTGTTTAAAGTTCAAATCAATGACCTTCTAAAATAAAATGAGAAAATACAAATAACCTGTGGAATACAACACTTTTTTTATGAATTGGATTTACATGTAAATACTAGTTAAATACCTTGTTTTTAATGATTGGTAGACGGCGTATTGCCTTGAAGAATCCTTTTTTCGTTCTTTTGACAAAACCTCATTTTAAAAAAAATGAAAATCATTAGAACAGATGTTAAACAAACAATAAATTCGGGTACTGAACGTGGAAAGGTATGGTAATTTGACTTTTGAGTGTACAATTGCACATTGAAACCCATGCCATTAGGTACACATTTTTTAGTCCAATATACAGTCCAATCAAATCACATGGATCCCACAGGTGAAATCAACAAAGCTCTGGGTGAAACATACACCATGGAATCACTAAAATCTGATTGGAATTTATAGTGAAGTCTCGTGCCAAAAATACATGTAGCTTGGCCGTTACTTTATTTTCGAAATGTGTCAAGATGCAACAGGCATTGTTTGATGCAGGTTTGAAGTTTCTGTAAGAATATATGCCACTGTATATTATGACAATGTAGTTAAAAGTAGAAATCTTTACACTTTCTCATGAAATATTTATTGTAAAAGTGCAATTTTACATTTGGGCTGTCAGTTTTTGCCTTGGATAAGGTCAAAAGGGTATAGTAAGTCAATTGAAAATTTGGCCTAGGTAAAAAAACAATGTGCAATAAGCAAACTATGAGACAATGTTCCAGAACATTTTTGGCCTTGAAGTGAAAATTTTAAATTTTTTTTCAGCACTTGGCCAGATACTGTACATGTACATGTATAATTATCTATTAACAGACTTCACCTTCATTAAGCTGCTATATGCCAAACTAAAGTTAGTATAAAAGGGTCACTCAGATACAGCCTATAGGGTATGAGATTTGTAGTTAATGGATATCCACAGGATACCAGATTTTAAATTACGATACTACATATAGACATCACAAGCTCAGGATCCTGACAAAATACCATGAAATTTCAGAATCAGGATTATATTTAACAATCGTTATTCAACCTTTGTGAACCTGGTATATATATATAATTTTACAGATGATTCAAACCAAAAGTCAAACTAGTTCTGATTATGAAACTATTGCAAAATTCACTTGACCAGGAAAAAATCGTAATTTGCCTTGAAATCACTACAATTGAAGATGATGTTTTCTAATTCATATGTGTTGCACAGAATTTAATGCTCATTCTTATGGTTTGAGTTTTAAAAGGGGCTCACCTCTAAAGATAATTCACAATATCAAGTACACATATATACATTGACATATACAGGTACATCTTAATCTCAGCGGAGTAGATTTGCCACTTACTTTCATCTTGACCGAATATCCACCAATACAACCATCGTAATACTTCTAGCACAAGCCAGGCATATAAGCAATATGTTACAGTATTTACAACAATCTAAAAGGTAATAAAAAGTTTAATACATCTGTTAGCATTTCAAACTTTGCAATTTCACAGGTTATACACAATTAAGATTCAGGGAATGATTACACTACTTTAACCATTTGTTGGCAAGATGTCTCCCATTAATGGCTAAAATTGTCCAGCATTAGTAGGAGAAAACAACAGAAGACTGACTCTAATAGGAAAGAGTTAAGTAGCAATTTCATAATTTTATAGTAAAAAGGTTTTTTGCTAACAGTCAAATTGACTGTAACTTTTATTAAAAGTTTTCTGTTTAATAAGATTCTGTAAACAACTCCATAGTGTTCTATATTATAGGTCTATACTGTAGTACATATAATTAAAATACTGTACTTAAAAATAATTCACAAGGAACACATAAAAAAGTGGCTTCCTAATTAGTATGTTGTAAATTGTGTACAGCATTGCCTTAATTTATAGTATCACTTTGCATTTCTATTTTCACAAAGATACAATGTTTGCATTCGAACTGCAATAAACTTATAAGGGAAGCCATATCATACTGTATTCTGCTGCTCTTAGTGTATCTGTTGCTTCACAATAAAGTCAAGTGTGATAGGACTATACAATTGAGTATAAATAACTCATGGCCCCTGGCAGTTTGTTTGTAACTTGTACTGTAATTTTAAAGTTTATCACAAGCTTCACTTTCCCAACCTGGCAATCCCCAAAAAACAATCATATTATAACAAACATATGGCTTACATACTTAATCTCTATAAAGTACATGTCAAACAAGTTCTGCTGTAGAAGTTCTGGCTCTCTTAGCATTCATGATGGATTTAATACTTAGTAAACTTCATAAGGGAAAACAAACTCTTGAGAAGCCTCTCTTAACAGTCACAGTGTCTTGATTACACTTAATGCCTATAAGGCTAACAAGGCTCCAGTATAGTGGACAATACTGAATAATCTCAATATTAATGGTAAACAGGTTCTAGAGTGGCCCCTCTTTATAATTATGATGGATAATGCTCAATATAATCTCCATATGAAAGTGGCGGGTCACATTTGATAACTTAGCCCTTGAAAAATCCAGTAGCCTGTTGCCTGGATCAAGCAAATGTTGACTTTTGACCCACGCTGGTAAAATTGAAGACAATTGCACCCAGTGGGTTAGCAGAGTTTTCAATCAGCCTTTATTTTACTTTTTAACCTCACAGGAAATAAAAATATGGAGATTATGTTTGAGGTAACAATGTAAGATGTTTGTGTTTCTGTTTGGGGAGGAGGTAGTATACAGGTCAGTTCACTGTGCTAATAATATAATTCTCCCGTGGGTGAGGATCATTATATGCTGCACTGGAGTACAACTTTAACCGAACTATTACATGTACCTGCCAAGATTCCAAGCCACGGCACCAGCGATGAATATGCCTCCTTGCTTCCGCAAGATAAAACACAAAGGTCCACTTAAAATCAGAGAAATTAAATAAGTTACATACAAGATCCATAATTAATTGAAATAATCCACCTGGGTTACATAACGTCTATTGAAATTGCAAAATCAAAAATTTACATGCTCAGCGAGATGGAAGACACATCTTCGGTTAGCTAAATTGAAAACTGGCATTTTTAAATTTTTACCCAAGAAAAATATTAGTTTGCATAACCAATACAGACTTGGCATAAACTGCGACTAATGATAATGGATCTAACGTAAATAGAACAGCGCACATTTTTATTGGACTAGTTTCGACTATCCTTATGGCTTATCTGAAATTTCCTAACAAGTAATTGTCAGTTAGTAATTTCTAATGATTATGCGTTCTGCACCTTTTGATTCCATAGTAGAAAAAATGGAACACGATTCCACCGATACATCAACTGGATTGGGTAGCAAAAAAAAGGCGTAATCGGCGTTCATTAGGCCATATTTTCACATTCTAGAATCGTCCCCCTTGTTGAATTGAATTTTGGTCGTTACACAACTCAGCAAAGTATTGACAGTTCTAAGGAACTAAACTGTACTTACACAGATCTCATTCCAGTGAAGATATTCAGGCAAGTGGGGCTCTACAACTGCCAAAAAACGTTCCCAGTAGGAATCCGTGTTTTCAAAAGACATTTTTCTTGATGTTTCTTGATCGAATAATTCATATAATCTTTAATATAGTCACGTGTGTTGCAAGACTAACTAAAACCGGAAATCGTCTTGTTAGCGTGGCTTGCCGAAGATTAAATCGTTGTTTTCCGACTGACTTCGGTTGGCAGGAGTTTGTATTTAGTTTCACGTTAGCGTCTTGTGTCCAAACTGATCAAATTGCTGGGAATTAAAAGGAAATTGCGGCTGTTTTCTGTTGTTATGAAGACAATGTCTGTGCGATGTGTGACTACAGAGTTGTCGAAATAGAAAGAGGCATCGGTGGAAGCTTTGGATTTAGTGTTATTGGCGGGATAGATACGGCACTGCCTCCTATGGTCTGTGCTTTGGTCCACAATGGTTCAGCTCAACTGAGTGGTAAAGTAAGTACCGCAAGAACGTAATGATAACATCTCCGAATTATCATATTATCCCGAAGCTTTACAATCAATCAGGCTTACTTAAGCCGTCAAGATTTTGACACAGCACCCATGTTAGCATGTTACCATTACTCGTGAGTGACCCTGCGGCTGAGGATTTGATCTTTGGTTTTTTTGTACTGCCTTTAGTGGATTCTATTTCACTTAAGAAGTTCTAACTATTAAATCCAAGGGTTGAGGGAAAAGGTTAAATACTGAACGAATATCTTTGTCGTCTTCGAGTGTGCGGGTTGCTTAGTTCAACATTTTTTAAGCGAAAACTATTTACCAAGGTCAAGTGATCATCTTGTCAAAATGTTTTGACGTCCCGTTGTCATGGGTTAAATCCGTCGCTGTTCACAGTTGCTGTTCATGTCGAAAATCCATATGTTTTATCCAGTTAATCACTCAACCAGCTCCGGGCACGTAAACATCAAACCACTCCACGTAATGATGATGGTAGAATTGTTTCTGACCAATGACATGCCCGACAGATGATGTTGCGTCTGGTTTTTAGTCATCACCACGGGCGATAAATCCAACGAGGCTTTCATTCCGGTTCACACTTAGTTCGTTAAGGACCTCACTTCCGCGTCATTTCAGACAACAAAGATAAACTAGCCTTTTTTGGCAGATCCTCAAGTAAATCTCGAAACAGTTGTTTAATTATTCTTGACCAAGCTCAATCCAAAGTGGTAGGTCCCAGACATATTATGAGAGGAAAAATAATCAGAAAATACACATCCTACAAATAACTGTCTAACCAAACTGAAATTTAAATTTTCATAGGAAAGACTTTATTGGCCAAAACCATTCAACATGTTGAATGTGTTTGACCATCAGGTTTGACCAATGTTAGATGCATTTAGGTAAACCAAGTTCCAACACAGACACATCTTCACACTGTGCAATCAGAAGTCAGGGGGAAAAAACAGTTACACGAAGCCAATAAAACCTGAACTCCATGGTGAAAGTATTAAACAATAACAGTATTGTTCGCACATACTGTACACGAAAGAGCAATAGACAGCAAATAAAGGAATAGATGATAGACAGACCAACAATAGATGTGGAGACAATATACGATAGATGGACAGACAACAGAATAAACTATAGACAATAGACAGACAAACTATAGATGATAGAGGATGAACTATAGATGATAGATGGACAAACAATAGACAGACAAACAATAGATGGACAGATAATAGACAGTGTTAAGATACTGTAGATCCAGACAGTACTGTAACCATAAATTACAGTAACATTTGACAAATACTCAGAAGTAGTTTCTCTCTACTCATAACTTTCTAGAGAACCCTGATACAACGCTTCTTCTAAGATACTGTTGTTCTTGTCAGTGTTGAAAATGTTAGCAAGTACTGTACCTGCAAACTTTGTGGCATGTGTTTAATTGCACACCTGTCGTAATAAATTGGAGCCAAAGCAAGCTAGCAGACTTTCTTTGTACCAACATAACAGCCTCTGAAGTTGCTGTGTTTCTAATGGGTTACAGAAAGTTCATTGCATTTGATGAAATTTTCAATAATTTAACAAAACTGAATGGTATCTGGTTATTTACAGTATACATGTAAGATGACTAGTGGACATTCGTCAAGCTCATTCTCTCAGAAAAACGATTTCTGAGCCCTAGATGGGAATCGAACCCACAACCTTCTAATGACCAGTGAGACGCTCTAACCATTCAGCTACCACAACTCAGATGGTGAGCTAGCATGCAGGTACCATACTGTATGTACTGCCTAAGTGGAAGTCACGATACGATAATGATGGAAATGTTCAACATTAAGTTATTAAGTATACATGTAAGGGAGAAAAGAAGTAGTATGTAGAACCAATTTCAACTAAGCCAAAGATAGAAATGTAGTTGCAAAAATACTGATAAATATAATAGCCATAACTTCTGTCTTCCCTATTGATCTTTTTGTTTTGTAAATTACGATGCCATTCACAGTTGTTTTACACCTCAGTTTGAAGTTTACAGATCAGGTTTCACAAGTTGGCAAAACATTATCATTAAATGGGTGTTTGCTCAGCAAAGTATTTCAGCTCTAAATTTTCACTCTTTTCAGTCAAATACCCATGTAACAGTATAAGTGCTCAGAGAACTATGTCACATTTTGCAATTTTCACCATCTTTCTGTTTGAGTTTAGACACAAAATTAACTTTTTTGGAATCTACAATAAAAACCAAGTCAAAAAAGTGCAACTAACAGTTCAGCAACACTTTTCTGGCAATTTTTTCAGCTACCTCTTCAATGGGTTAATTGGCAATGAAAATTATGACAATTGCTGTCTGCAACTACATGGAAGCCATGTTAAATGTGAGAGCAATGTCTACTGAACTGGTAACAGCCATCAAGAAATGTGCCAGACCAGTGAGATAATTTACGAAGTTATTCATTGACGAACCTATTTATATTTCCCCATTTCATCAACGTTTTTTGTCAAGTTCATATTTAAGTTTATTGTTAACTTTTGTAGTGAAATTAAAACTCAGGATGTGTAACTTATGTATGACCATGAAGCATATTAAGCACTAAAATATACATAAAAAGAGCTACATTTGGAATAGGCCTTGTGTATTCTACAGTAAGTGTTTTCTAGACACATTGCATCATCCACCTTTGTCTTAGTAAGCGCATGTTACCAAG
>JBAHVQ010000305.1:277926-292918 GCA_036872915.1 Nanipora kamurai | reverse complement strand
CCTGCCGGGCCAAGTAGAGTTTTCTCTACTTGTCCGGTATGGTTCGTCACTCGGAGTAGCTTTAACATCATTATTCTCCACCCGAGTTCATCTTCTACTCTAGTCATTTACTTTAAAATATGCTGCATGGGAAACGAAAATGATTCTATTAACTGTATACAAACAATAACCTCGTTTCTATCTTGCTACACTTCTCAATCCTTGCTAGACACGCAGCACGTGGAAACCAAACTGGCTTTGAGAAACAGCTGGCTGTTTACGTAAGTGAAAATGTCTATTTTTCGTTCTTTTTCGTGACGTTTCCAAACAATGGAATCACAAGAACTATAATTATCTCTTTTACGCAGCTGTTCATTTTTGATAATTGTTAAGCTGCTGAAATTTAAAATTGATTATATAAAAACAGACATATTGAATGCACTGGTAATGCAATAAGTGAGACATATATAAAATTGAATATATAAAAAAAGACATTTCTCTGCAAAAAGGTGGGGGCCATGGCCCCCGTGGCTCAGCCCTTGATATACCTCGTTTTAATTCCTATTATTTCCTTTACTTGAGACATGTGTCACTTTGTCTCAGTAATTGTAAAATTATCCATGTAAGTCACCCTAATATTTCATGTAAACCTACTTATTATCTCACCCGGACGATGTTGTGTGTGGCATCTAACTCTTTAAATCTCATGAAATGATATTGATGTAGGGTGAAGGAAATTTTTTTCTGACACTCGAAAATTTCCTTCACCCTACATTTAAATATCGTTTCATGTTACTGAGTGGTAGTGCCAAATATTTCTTTAAATCTCAGTTTCCTATATACAAAACGCCAGTACTCTTCTCCAACTTTTGCATTTTCTCCTATTTCCTGTTTAAGTTTCGACTCAAAATAAATGTTTTTGAAATGTACGTAAAATTTTCAACCAAAAAACACCATTTTGGCGCTGGTGACAGTTCGTTGTCCTAGAATATTTCCTTGGTTTTTAGCGTTTTCTAGACCGTTAAAGGGTTAAACGATAGATATTTTTTATAAAAAAATTATTCTAAAAATTACCAATTTGGCATGCATTGGTCTATTGAAGTTTGGGATAACATCGCTGTCGGACGTCATACGCATGCGTGGGCACTTTTGGCCCTGGCTCAGCATGAAATGGCGCAACCATTTCTCAGGTTCGAATTCGAATTCGTTAGATCTTAATTCGACTTTGAATTCATGGTAATGATAAATCCATGATGTACCTGAACTCAGCCCCAAACCCTGAAACTAACGCTAGCCTTTCCGCCTGTTTGTGGCATACACCAGATAAATTTATCGTCAGTCAAACTTTCATCTCCAGGACTACGGATTTCATTAGAGTATCATCATCATCGTACTCTGATGAAGTCCCGAGTCAAAATGACGAAAGTATAGCCGATAATAAGTTTATATGGTGTACATCACAAGTAGCGACAAATCATACTTTAAACTAATCGTGGAATTAACAAAAATAATTTTCCTTTTCAATTTCATCTCTTCGCGTTTTATAGCAGTGGTAAGATCTTAATTCGACGAGTTACCCAGCGAACCGAGCCAGCCCTGAACATTTGAACAGCCACATAATTGATTAAAGCAAAAGGGGAACTCACAACTTTTCTGAGTTTTCATAAAGCTTGAAGAACGAGCCTTTCGTTGAACGATTACTGACTTACTTATTTTTTACTAGTAATATAAACGGAGTGCTGCATAGGGAGTTTTTTTAATCGCTCAAACAAAAACGATTAAAAGGTTGTTCACTGCCAAGAAACATTAACGAGTGACAGACTTTTCGAGGGAAGGCTCTTCGTCTTGCTACCAGATCCCCGAGGACGGCTAAATATGACTACAGGAGGACCGGATGTGATTAAAGTTTTCAGCCTCCCATTGTCGGATAGGTCCATGCCTGTGTGCGGGGGCAATGTATTATACAAGACCGTCTGCTCCGTTGTAACCGAGTAGGTGTTGTGATTTTAAGTGAACAAGTACAAATATTTGGAGGAGTACTATGTCTATAAAAGAATACCATCCACAAGAGCATGACGGTGTCCTATACTAAGGTAATGATTACATGAAGTATTTGCGCCAGGATTATTCTCTGCTCCGTTGAGCCCGACTGAAATGTTATCGTTCGCTAGCGAAAAAGTCCCTCAAAAATTATCTTCTGCGGTTTTTATGATGACTATTTCAAATCTGGTTGAGCTTTACAGATTTCTGCATTTTTTCCGTAAAATCAACCGCTTAATTTGTCTTCCGTCCTGAATCATTATACAGCAGATTACATAAGTTATGTCATTAGGCTTTTAAAAATCGCTTATTATACGTAACTGTGACCAAACGATTTCTGATATTGTTCTTCCCACAGTTGCTCTTCTCACCTCTCCTTTCACCGTTTTTATTACCCGAAGTCAACTTGTAGAAGGCAAACGGGATGTTGGAACCAAAGAGTTAGGATAATTGAATGGACCTCAAAAGCAATAACCTCTGTTGGCTTTTCTTTACTCGTCTATTTGCGTTAATCATTAGACTTTAGAGCGAAGTAATACCTCATGCTTTGTTTTTGTCTTGCTCTCCAAGACGACAAAGCATCTTTTCACTCAAGTCGGATTTAGGTTGGATTAACCAACTCATAATGGTCGTAAATTGTGCGGCAGTGTTAAAAGAGTGATAACTATTTAATTGGCGGCCTGGTCCCTGCGTGGGCGCTGTCAAATGATGACGGCATGCTAATGAGCTGTCCGGTTTGCATATTGCGTTGGTTTAGTCCGAAAGGTTTTTAATTGAGAGCTATTTAACAAAGCATGTCATTGATTCTTTTGCGAGCCGTTGTAAATAAACAGGACGGGGACAGGACTAGGGTAGTAGAAGTGACTGCTGAAGGTTTGGCTGTGATCTAAAAGTCGTTATATCGCGTTACTTCTAAAAAGTAGAAACGTTCAGTTGGCGTAGCTTTTGTGGCTTTGGACCGGGTGAGACATTCTAAGACAGTTACAACTTTAGAGTGGATATACTTGACGCCACGAAACTCAAACTTTCCATTCCCGTTTGGGATCGCAATATGCCAACCACTAGGTCGAGAAGCCGAGCTGCTGGTAAGCGGAAAACCGAGAACTGTTGTGAACATAAATCACAGCCGAACATCAATCACAGCAAGCTAAAACAGGAAGATTTGCGAACATCGTCCTATTCAAGTAGCGGTGGGAAGTTGGAGAATTCGCTCGGATTTGCAGCATCCATGTCCAGGGAAGAAGAAAGTAAGTTTGACAGTTTTCAAGCGTCATCTTGGTCAATGCTACTAGGAGGGAGTGTGTGTGACTGTAACCTCATGTACATTTTCATGAAGTCGAGACATTTAATATTTGACGATAACACATTAAACGAAAATGAATATTCATGCTTGTATCCACATTTCATAATAAACCTTCCACAGACTGTGCATAGGAATAACATATTTTCCTGTTCCAAGCATTAAAGCAATTTTAGTCATCACGGTGAAATCACGAAGTCACGAGTGAAGGAGAGTGATATGTCTACTTCAATTTTGCTGATTCAAAATTCATTGCGTAAGTCAAGCGAACATTTAGATTCACTTTAAGCCACCAAATCACAACGCTGAAATGTGATATTTTTAAATTACGGCGTGTACTGTGGAAAGGAACGGGCCAGTTTGTTTCATGTAGAAGCATTTCTCGGAAATAGAGTTACGTACTTTAAGCGGCTGAAAGTTTACGAATCAACTCGGAGTTACAAATGGGTTGGATTTCTGGTATCAGGCATGTAGACGTTATTGAGTATTATAACATGACATAAGACACATTACGCATTTCGGTGAAATGTCGGACAAGACGGACAAGTGCAGCTGTAACAAAACGAGGAAATAAGTTCCAAATGATACTATTTAGATGACCACGTACGAAACGATACTTGCCGAAATAAAACGCTGTTTTCTATATTTAACGTGGTTTTAGTTTGTATTAACGATTCTGACTTAGAGAGTAATTCTATCGACATTCATTTGCAGACCTTTCACAGTCATTTAAATAAAGCTAGGAATTTTTGCTACCAAATGGTGTGCATTTGTTTTTTGTTTTTTTTTGTTAAACAACGCTACGTTAAACAACTCTAAGTAATGTCGTTAATACAATATCTCCATGCTTTATCTAGATTTGTTAAATGAGCAAGGTATAAGCGAGCTCGCTGGTTCGTATGAACGTACAACACCGGTGAAAGGACGAAAAGCTCAAACAGAAGAAACTTTACGATGGTAAGCTGATGACAGCTCGAACTATCACAGAAATTAACGATGGGGTTAAAGCAAGCGAGCTTTACTCCAGTGCGAATTTCCGTCTACAAACATTGATCCTGCCATTCTAATTCTTTTAAATCCTCTTATTCAATCAGTTTAAGCCAAGTAAAAAGCTTTCTTTGTAGTTTAAACTAAATATATCCAAGTTTTTAAAGTTCTTAAATTAATTTTAGTAACATTATCGAGACATACTTAACACAATCTGATTCAATATTCGAAAATATTACCTTCCCGAATTCTGTCTCATGAATACTATTTTCCCGGAATATTGTTTGTAAACTTGAAGCGATGTTTCTTAGATGAAAGATGATGGTTACTGATGAAAGGGAGATAGAAGTTTTTTTGTTTAATTTATTTGTTCGATCCGCCGTCTTCAAATGGTTTGGCCGTCGAGAAAATTATTCAGAGTCAGTTTTGTTTAATAACAAAATGTCGCAACTCATCTTTTTTCGTTGTTATGTAAATAGACCAAAATCTTACAAACAGGAAAAAAAAGAACACTCAAAGAACGTTGGCTAACGATTCTTTTGTGCAAGAGAAGACAGTCTAGTTTCGACGATCTTAAGCCACAACAATTTCCAAGTGGGTTTTTTTTTCATATCAACTATAATCGACTCCTGGAAGTACTCCAGAACTCACGATAAACGGGTGACCGATAAACTGAAAGTTGTGTGTTAGGTGACTAAATTGGTTTGGACTAAGTAACTGAGCGCAACGGAAAGTACTTGCCTCAAAGTTTATAAATTAAAGAGCAGATTAAAATTTTGAGTCGGTTTGGCCACATTTGATTCGTCTGTACCCAAACCATTCTTACTCGTTTATTATCCTCCTTATACACAGTTTATCTTTGTAAAGTAACATTTTTGAATCGAGCACAGTGATTGGCTGAAAGCTGTGTTTCAATAACTTGAAGGCAATATGAATCAGTGTACGCTATCCAATAGGCCATCCTCTACAGTAAGGAGACTCTACACTTTGATGATAATGAAGCGGAGTATCTTTTCTAAAGGTTATTTTGTTAAGGAACTAGGACGTACTTTTTACCATGTTTCAAACCAGTAGCAAAAACTCAGTAGTAAGAAAGGACATAAAAGTAATTTAAACATATTGCCCCAATGCAGAAACATTGACTAAGTTAAAATCTGTTTAAGCATTAGGAAACGTTTGAATTGTCTATCGATTCTATTTGGTACAGTATTAAAAGCCGTTATAATAAGATGGTTGGCAAAACGATGGACGAGTATCGTAGGACACCAAAAGATAGCTGTTGTAAATAATTTTAGCAGATCAGTAGATATAACCTTGCATCAGTTCACAACTTACATTCAATAGCTTAGTAGTTTGTATCTCAAAGACATGAGATTTGCAGTTAATTTGTTAAAATCAGTAATCTTAGCATAAATACCAGAGATAAAGAACCAGAAAGAGAGTGACGCTTAAAGTTTTTGAAGTTTTATCGAAATAGAACATTTGTTGGCCAAGATTCGTAAAATTGCAAATTGCATGTTCTCAAGAATTTAGGCGAACCACTCATTTACAAAAGCATCTCACTAATGATTCCAAGGTCTCGAATTCGAATCTCTTCTAATCCTTGAATCAACTTTTCGTCCTGCTCAGTAAAATGTTTTCCTAAAAGGTGTACACCTCGCATAACAAACGACCTGTTATAAAAATGTATTCTTTTGTCAATATATCTGAACGCAATATCGATATCCTTTCCTACAGCTATTTCAAATATCTGTGCGCTGTTTTAATCGATCATTATCATAACGCATATTCCAGACGAATGAAGTGGCTTATAAGGTTTGCCGTTAATCACGGCTGTCAGCGAAATTCTTTATTAGTGTTTTTTTGTTTGTCTTAGGCTTGAAGAAAACTACGTAATGTGTGAAGGAGTCTGTGTACCAAGGTGCATTCTTTACGCCCACTATCTCGATTTCTGTCGCCTGCACAAATTGGAGGCCGCTTGTGCAGCGACGTTTGGAAAGGTGAAGACACAGTTAATCACGGTTTAAAACCCCCTAAACACGACCAAACTTCTTTCTCAAATTCTTTGCTAGCTTTAGTTACCCGTATGTACCATTTACAGTTTCATTTCTGACAAATTTCCAAGACAATTAAGTATTATTATTTACCTCAACGTACCGACCAGCAATATTTCATTGGCTGTGGATGAGCTAGAAACACAAACTGGACTAATATTCAGACACTTTTTTTCCTTTAATAGCAACCAAGTTGAAACTGAATATTTCTCTTTCTAAATTTTAAGCAATTCGTCCTGCTTACGTTTCATTTTATATAATTTTTCTAGTGGACGGTCTCATTTTTATTCCTTTTTATAAGTTTGTGTTCGGCCCTTTCTTACATCTTCATGTGCTTCTACAACTCTTAAAAAATAGCTTTACCTGTACTCGTTGTCACAAGAAAGTCGTCGAAAAGATAATCATGAACCTCGCCAGCTCTTATGATGTACGTAAGCTTAATTACTGGGCTGTCAATGACGCTGCCATTCAGAGTCTTGTAATAATTGAAATGGCTAAATTGTAAAAACAAAACCTTAAAATAAGTCTTGTCTTGAAGGATAATCACGTCAAATGAAGAGTATTCACAAACCAAGTTATTAGACGTTTCAAAGACAGTTTGTCGTTAGCTAAAAAGAGAGATGAACAATTATAAGACGCGATCCGAATATTAACCTTTACCTCACGACGATGATCGAAACTGTTATCTTTTCATGACCGATGAAGTACTCTAATTAAAGTACCGGAGACGCAGATGAAGTTACGAAATTCAGTTTGTTTGACTGATAGTTTAGTATTTCTAAATCGACCATCTTAAGATGGCTTCGTAGGGTAATTTTTGGTAAAAAAGGATTGGTAACTAAATACGCATGTGTAGATAATAATCTTGTCGATTTGTTATCACTGAACTCTACATAGACTGGAAGGCTGACTGCCACTCAAAAAGTAAAGCCAAAAATGGCCGAAATTTCCCTCAGTCCCTCGCACGGTCACATTAATTAGAACCAGCCTCTAACACAAACAATAACGCTAACTTTAACCCATACCGGAATCTAGAATTAACTCCCTGGACACCAAATATTTATTATGACTTTCAGGGGGTTTAACAACCAAATTTTCCTTCCGGGGGTCGAAAACTAACCCCCATGTTGTTCAGTAACCCTTGGAAACTCCTCCTGTAAATTGTTCTTGAGCCTGAGTGAAACGGCCAAAAGGCCTCACATTGACATCTTTTCCTTCATATCTAATACTCGAAATTTTCCTTCATCAATCTCGTCGCATTCATGTTATCGAGAAAATGCTAATGTTACTTTAAATGTACATAATTGTAACTCTACTTGTCAAATTATGGCTCGTACGATTCCAATGAAGAAATTAACAAAGATTTCCTCCATGTCATTATTCCTATTCTCATTTCTTTCGTAGACAATAAGGCAGAAGTTTCCTCAGCTGACGACCCGAAGGCTGGGTACGCGAGGACACTCCAAGTAAGTGTAAATGCAAATTTCTCTTATCTTTACAAAATTCAAATCTTCCTCGTTAACGTCATCTTCTCGCCTTCCCTAAAACGCAAAGGAAAACGTAACGCAGCTTGAAAACAACTACTAACACCAATGTACCTGTTGCTTGTCAGATATCATTATTATGGCATTGGAATCAAAGAGACGTCCACATATTACCACTCATTATATTCTGGGAAAGGGTTGACAAGGTTAGTAAGAATGTATGATTATAACGACGTGCAACTTCCATCCAGTCCCTGAATCCAACGACAAGTTATTTTGGTTGAAAGATCATAAATACGAAAACAACAGTTTAGAGATAGTTTAGCTTATTACAATAATCAATGGTACTGACAATTATAAATGAATATTAATGAACTAATTATGAAATAATTCCATAAATAGTTGATCAATATTCTTTTATAATCAGGATAGTAATGAAATAAAAACCTAAAAACTGAACAATGATACTTCACCATTTATGCTAAATGCTATAAACGAATTAAAAATTCTGGCATATTTATTCAGCTTCGATGCCAAAACAGCCTTTTTTGGTGTAAAAATTTACACTAAGTTCCGAAAATACTTGTTTCTTATCTAAAATGGGAAGGGAGCTTGGGAAAAACCAAGTTAAGTCTGGGTCCCAGATCAAGTACTTTAATTTGATCGGTGACCTCATGTCTACTCGATATTAGAATGTCGTAACTTGACTTATTGCTACTTTTTTCTATTTATTATTGCCTCAGATTTTCAGGAACGGAGCTAAAGACTGAGGTAAGTCGAGTAATGTTGAAAATAAGCATATATCATGAAGTAAACTTTTGATAGTTTTCAGTCCAAACATTGTTTTAGTATGAATACAAAGCGCTATTTGAAACCTTATGATGCTCTCTGCAAACATATAAGCTTTGTTCTTCTTTAGGGTGCATTTCTTCGAAAATATTCTCCGAGCTCCCGGACTGGTACTTTATTACCAGATTTTCCCAATCCAGCAATTCTTGAGTTACCAGAAACTACTCCAGCTGAAAAGGTAAGTTGTTTTAGTTTCCAAGAAAAATACCCGTGGATTCAAATAGTTGTTTCAAACTGATTATTATTCATATTTTCATAAAATAAAAATAATATCCATCTTTTTGTTTTGTGTTTGATATTTTGTGTCTTTCAGGTTGATACGTTGATCATTATGTATAAGACTCACTGTCAGTGCATTCTTGACACCGCTATTAACTCAAACTTTTCTGAGGTAGGTTTTACAATTGTAAGGACAAGTACAAGGAAACCTATAATGATTATAATAGCCTCAATATATAAATAATATCCAACCTTAATCTCAGGTAAATATCATCACTACAAATAAAGTAAACTATCACTCTGTTACGTACTCGAAATGCTAATGCATGTTTAGCACGTGAACACTAAAATCTTGCACCATAAAAGCACATGGACGCACAAGATATAGGTCACTTCCTAATACGTCAATTCCCACAGCATGATATAAGAAAACGCAATGGGAGAACGTAATAGTATATAGTAGAAACTGATTAGTTAGTAACAGCAGAGTGAGTTGAATGACTGGCGCACCGCACCTGGATGTAAAAAACGTTATAAAAGAATAAAGACATTACAGCACGCGTAGATTCCTTGTTGTTGGAACTTGTCTAATTCAAGCTATCTCCCCAACGACTCCATCGATCCCACTCGTATAACTACTCGTGAAAAGGAGTCGTGTAACAACTCCCATCACCGCCATAAATACCGCCAACATCGGAAAGACAACAGAGAGAACACCTGGACATCAATTGTCAACTGACCAATAACAACAACCACGCTGAACAGCAATCTCTACCACCACCACCACCACAACAACAACAACAATTCAACAACGCCGATGTCATCGATAAAACCAACAACACCACGAACAACAACAATAACAACATCACAGGGATACGATTTAGGAAATTTGCAAGGGGGGACACCAAACGAGCACTGAAGGCACTAACTTCAAGGGAGGTCCACGTTCTCTTTTGATTGTATTTACTAAAGTCCTGAGCAAACCGGTCGAAAGATTAGCGACAAAGAACATGCTATTCCACAAACCTTGACGTAATCGTCCCATAAAATATGCCTCCTCACTTAAATTACAGGTTCTCTGGTTTAAATCGCGGTCCAAGTTATAAATTAATTTGCCTGTACGACAACGTAGCATTCTTAACCATGGTTTGAAACCTAACAGCAACAAAAAATTGATTATTTATGTCTTGCCATAATAAGAAAGTGTACTTCTCTATCCCATGTTTCTGTTCAATTTGGACAAGTTCAGTTCAGAGACAACTTTCGTATAAGTGTTGCGGCTACTAAATCAATGAACAAATTCCGTGGGGTTTGCAGACTATATAAAACAAGAACAAAGCTTTCATACATGTATAACTACGCCGTTATATTCCTCCGTGTAAAAAAGACTTGTCGAAATGTTTGATGCGGGGCTTTTTTGTGGAAAACCCTGTATACAGCAATTGAGAAAAATAATCATAAAAACAAACACGAAGATAATGGAGTGATAATAATCATAGAACTACAGCAGTGATAGCTGCAACAACGACGCAAGAAGTTAATGAAAATGAAAATCTAAAACGCCAACTTTCACGGGGAACACATCCCCAAAACAACATGCATAAAATAAAAATAACAACGAAAATAGCAAACTCAATAAAATGTCAATAAAAATCCGAAGGCATTAGTATGTTGACTGTTTTGTCACTTCCTTTTTCAGATCAATAGTTTTCTGCATCATTTTTGGCAAGGTATGCCAAATCACCTTTTGCCGATACTGCAAGTAGATGTGGTGGCAAACTTGATCTGCCTATGTGACTCCATCTTGTATAAGGTAAAAAAGTTTTATTCAGTGGCAAATTTTAATTACTTTATCAATGAGGATTGCTCTTTATTTATCAATATTAATTAGAATTTTCGCTACAGTTTTATTTAGCCTGGACATCATAAAGCTCGTTATTAGATTAGTAACTGGTTTATTGTTCTTCCTTTCGACACATTCTAAGTAATTCACCATTGTTCTTAAATGTATGCCTTGAACATAGGTTCTCATTGATGTCCTTGTACCAAGCACGATGCAAGATATGTCGGAAAGGTAAGTAGTTTAAATCACAATGAAATGAGGAAGTAAACAGGAGAATTTTGAAGTTTACACTCCAAAATCATATGGGAAAACACTCCTAAATCATATAGGAATTTGTGAAAGTTCTAAATGAACATGCAGCTTTGCGGTACTAGTTGTAAAGGCATTTTAGCATGACCTCCGGTAAGATAGTGTTTTTATAGGCCTGGTGTGTGAGAAAATGCTTGATTATATTGTTAACTACAGACACGAATCCAAAATACGCCATACATCGCTTGTCATGTTCTCCTCTGCGCTTAATCCTGTGTTAAAAACATTTGTGGTTAATAATGATGGCATATGATTATCATTTCTTACACTTTTTACTTTATTGCTATTGCTGTTAAACGTACCTTTTCGTTTCATTTGCCGGTGTAGCCTTTTGTCAGATGTCAGGAGCTTCGCTCGGCAGATAGAGCATTGGGTGGAGACAGCAGTTGACGGTTTTCCAGAATATTTGGTGCGTTGTAAACTTCAAGGTAACTTTCATCCTAGTTTGCATTTTCACTTTTTTAACTTTATTTATTTTAGTTTTCATTGAATAATGCAACATAAGCAACTATATTTCCTTTTCTCGTTCGGCAAGCAAGACAAATTGCATTGCATACTACAAATTCAAGTCTCTAGATATAGTCGAGTTACGCGTCTTAATTTCAACGTTGTTTTGTTTTTTGCCCACCATTCTTCCCCCGATACTTCGACCATATTCAAAAGATCAGATAATTTATCAATTCATTTGTGTTGTTCATGTTTTTTCTAGTGGCTCGTCAGTTCGCTCTTTCTGTGAAAAGGCAGACATCGTTTCTTCACTTAGCTCAGGTAAGCTTTTGTCTTTACCCACTTGCAGACTACTCAAGCGAAACTGCATTCAATCCCAAAAGATCTAAATAACAAACAGTCGGGCGGCCATGTTAGTGCATCTTATTCAAAGAAAAAACAAAGTGATTAAAATTCTTCTGAGAAGGTACACCAATATGGTGCCTATGACGTCATAAAAAATTCCATTACAAGGTTATATGATTTCTCATATATGTGTACCTTAGCATCCTTGTTTTATAACTATTATGCTGCCGCGGAAGGTATTCCGAACAGAAGAAGCATTAATCGCTCACTTAATTGCTCAATTTAGACAGCCAAACCAATTATTCAGACATATGAAACTGCTCAACAAATGGCAAAAGATTTAGAGCTTGTGGATTTGACGTCTCTTGGCGCTGAAGCAATGTTTACGTCTTACAATGAACCAAATCAAAGCAATGACATCGATAAGGAAGGTTGGTGTAATGTCGCGTTCATGGTAGAGAACAACCCGGGCCCTGGGGCCGGGTTGTTCGGAACAGCGATTAGCTTAACCCAGGATCAGTGAAAAGAAAAAGAAAGATTTTATCCTAGAAAGTTTTAACTGAAGTTATCAAACAGAACATGTCTAATAAAGGAACCGATTAAATTTTAACCCAGGATTAGCGGTAGTCGCCGTTTGAACAACCGGGTCCTGGCAATTAGGTTAATCCAGGATTAGTGAAAAGTTTGTGCATGAAATACATCCAGCTTAGGAGAATGTGTTAAACTTCCTCGTTCAGATATTATGCAAACGATAGAAAGGTTTTCTGCTAGAAATTTGGGCCAGAATTACTGAATAGAACATGCCATACAAAAGAAAGGATTAAATTTTAAACCTGGATTAGCGGTAATCGTCCTTTGAACGATCGGGTCCAGGTGTATATCTCCCACAACACATTCATTTATTTGGTCAAACTCCTTTGAGCTACTTAAATGCAAAAAAAAGAATCTCCTTTGTCGTTCAGTCCGTTTAGCGTCAAGAAATATTTCCGAACTATTACAATGTTGTTTAGTTTTAGACATGTTAAGGACACTACTAGAAAAACCGGCTCCGATTGACGAGTATGTGAAATGGATGGACGACATTGTCGAAAGGCGTGTAATAAAGGTACGGAAGCTGGAGAGTGTCACGTCTGGTTGGTCCGGGCGAATAAGACCATGCAACCCAGTTCTAGGAATCGCTTTGACACACGAGAATCTCATAAGTTGTCACAAAGTTGTTACAGGGACAGCACACCCTGAAAGTGGGGAAGGGAAATTTAACTCCCCCACCTTAATTTTCTTGGGAGTAACTTTCATAAATTCAGGTCATTGTGTATTGTGTACTCTAAAATACTTGTATATATGAAAATTATATGGATTGGGAAGGAAGTTTCAGCGAGTTAGGCGTTCGCAGTTCTTGGTGTATTAAAATTTCTTAGAATGTCTTGGCGATATCCCATTTGAAATAAGACTCCGACGCCGCTCAGCTAAAAAATTCTACAACAACATTTGCTATAATTGTGAACAACGTTGATGAAGCAACTACTTTGTACATCTCAGTTTCAACAAAATTGTTCGAAACTGAAGAAGAAAAAAGCGTTGCTCTTGGATGACGGGAAAAAACGAGAGAGAAACTGCAGTGACAGAGCAACATTGCTTAGTGGTGTTAACTAAGAATAAAGTGGCCAAGGCTTTTGGCCAACAAATATACTTTCCACTGGATTACCATGTCATATGTCTCAGTTAATGTCATAGCTTTTATGCTTCTGTTCGAAATTTTTCAATATGTGTGAAATCATACAATGCTAGTTCATCCTTGTTAACCACCCACAGCATTGATGATTAAGCAATGCCATGAGAACATTGCAATGACCGATCAACGGCATTGTCCATCAATATTGTACAAACAAGATTAAGTCGTGCGTTTTTACTTTTTTATACTGCAATGAGGAAAACGTGGTAACTGGGTGTTGAAATAACTGCACAAACTCAGTTACAATATGTCGACCCACATGCTCAGGCGTTTCGCGTGTCTCTTGATCACGAACCGGTCTATACATTTAATACCTGCACCACAATCTGAATCTATGTACCTCTGGCTCAATGGTTGTGTGTAGTTTCTCATCCGCCATCAGAGAGTTCAATTACCTTCCGTGGTTAAGTTTTCCTTTCTCAGTTTAAAAATTAAGAGCACAGACCTTCACTATCAGCTGAAATTTATGACAGCGTAAATTTATTGAGAAAAATTGTGTCTATAGCTAATTTTCTAAATTTTTTTATTCACTTCAAAAAGCCTCATCTGGATTCTAAGAACAATTTCAAAACAAGAGCTCAGGAATTTCTCCTCCAGTGGTCATTTACAGGTGGAAGACTTATGCACAATCTGACATTGAATAATTGTACAAGTTTTGGTAAGCATCGAGCGAGATACTTATTGGTTGTCTTGTCCTACTGAACGAATACCACCTCATACGACCTGGTATTTTTACGAACTAACGAAGAATATATTTTGACGACTCTCAAAGTCATTTCTATCCAAACCAAAATTTCATATATCATTTCACTTGTGTAGAAACAAACGAATTGGTCCATTATCTGCCATGAAATTTTTGAAAGGCTTAACAAATATAAATTGTCGAATGAAAATGCTTGGCCTTCCTTTACGAAAATTCCACATAAATTCACTCGCGTGATCACATGTTAAAAAGTTCCACATAAATTCACTCACATGTGAAAAAAATATTTTAATTTAATTGAAAAATTTTCACCTGTGGTTTTTCACATTTCAAAATGTTTCAATTATTTATTTTAATTTTACTTATAATTTATTTTTACAAGTTTTACATATGTCTTTCACACGATGTTTACATGTGATCACACGTGAAACAACTTCACATTCTTCCATTTTACATGTGAAGTCTCGCATGTGGAATTTTCATGAGTTATTATATGACCAACTTGAAAATAAGTTCTTTAAAGCTGATGGGGAATTTTGGCCTAAAGAAGCTAAATTGTGCAATATGGCTTTCTACCTTTCCATATTTGTGGCGTCCTCTTTGCCCTTGTTGGAGGAAAAACAACGTCACACTATTAAAAAAGATAGATAAGAATTCATCCTTTTACTTTCCAGGCTCGTTTCACCTTTTGAGAATGCTCA
>JBAHVQ010000305.1:242711-252877 GCA_036872915.1 Nanipora kamurai | reverse complement strand
TTTAGAGAACTCGAGCCTATTTTACTTTTTCCCTGGTTCGAGGTTGGCACGTGGAGTTTTAGAAAACTCGAGCCTATTTTACTTTTTCCCTGGTTCGAGGTTGGAACGTAGAGTTTTAGAAAACTCGAGCCTATTTTACTTTTTCCCTGGTTCGAGGTTGGAACGTGGAGTTTTAGAAAACTCGAGCCTATTTTACTTTTTCCCTGGGTCGAGGTTGGAACGTGGAGTTTTAGAAAACTCGAGCCTATTTTACTTTTTCCCTGGGTCGAGGTTGGAACGTGGAGTTTTAGAAAGCTCGAGCCTATTTAACTTTTTCCCTGGGTCGAGGTTGGAACGTAGAGTTTTAGAAAGCTCGAGCCTATTTAACTTTTGGCAACATATTAAACATTCTTCAGCTATTTGTAGAGTAATGTTAGTTCGGAATGCATTGTCGTTGAAAACGCGATCACCATTAATTGTGATATCATCCATTTTACTTTCATTTATTTGCTTTGTATGTGCCTTCACGGGTCGATATGAGCAATGGGAAATGATATATCTACAAGAGCTTCTCTCCGCCTTCCTCTCGCCCGTCTGTATCTTTTCTCTTTTTTCATAGTTCCGTTTCCCTGTTTTGTTCTACTGTTTTCTCTCATATGTCGACTTTTCGTCATTTCCATAATTTTCCCATTATCCCTCTCACTTTGTCCTGCTTCTGCCATCTTTTTCTCGCTTATAATCCTGAAATGACAATTCTCATTCCGGAGACTTCGCTTGAGTGTGCTTTTCCTTTACTTTTATTTACCGTTTTATTTACTATTTTTCTGCCGCGTATCTTCTCTTCTACTATCTCCTTCCATCTACCTAACTCTTATGTTGTTTATTTTTTATTGGTTCGTTTATTCATCTGTTTATTTATTTGTTTATTGATTTATTTGTTTATTTATTTGTTCGTTTGTTTATGTATCTATTTATTTGTTTATTTATTTATTTATTTGTTCGTTTGTTTGTTGGTTGATGTATCTATTTATTAATTCATTTGTTTATTTATTTACTTATTTAAATTTATTTGTAAATAAATATTTAAAAACGGTAACCCTTCAGTGTACATGGGGCTACTGATTTCCAAGAGGCGGGTTTACTGATACAACTTTCTAATACAAAATTTTGTTAATCACTGTTAGCGGGTAAAATAGGAACAATATTGGAAATAGTTTAATATACCAACTTTTACCCAGTAACTTACACAGTTTTGCCATTCTCTACTCCCAGCATTGTGTTCAAGGCAAAATGGCATTTTCTCCAATGGTGATGCGATTAGAATGTGGCTTTACGCCATCACTGCCGTATGGTAAGTGTTTCGACAGTCGTTGAGCTGCTATCAAAACCATACCATAATCTAGTTATTAGATTTTCATACCAGTAAACCCGGCGTCCTAGCTAAGATTAAAAAACTCGTTAATAATTCAAGAGGAAATTACAAAGGAGAATCATAACTGTGTGGTATCTTTATATGAGATAAAGGCACGCTCGTTTTTTTCGTTGAATTTCTTCGATTTCAGAAAGCATTAATTTACAAACTTCCTTCGCGAATTAGCGTGAATGATCGGGCCCCCGGACCGCCTTGGTTGCGCCCGTGATTCTTCGCAACTGCGGCATATCAGTGGACTACGATTTTAGCGCGCTCATCAGTTTTTGGTGTATTCTTTCTAGGGGAGTGGGAGACAATTGGATTTGGATTGTTTGCCATTTATAAATCGGATTTTGACCGTGTTGGTGGCATGAATCATAAGGAGTTTAAAACAAAGTGGGGAGGAGAGGACTGGGAATTGGTAGACAGGTACTGTACTACTGTTCTTCATCAATTTAACGGAGCCAAAACTTAGAGGTCGGGAAAGCAATAGCTGTCAGAATTTAACCTTTACGACGCTCCTTAACAGGTTGAGTTGATAGGGTTATCTAACATAAGTAGAGACACTATATTAGGTTAAGGAGATTTTCGAGTGTCAGAATGGTGCATTTTAAGACCCAACCGGCACAAGTTGCGAAAAATTGCAGATCTAGTGCATTGCTCACGAATTCAGTTATATATTACTTCATCGGCGTTACCATCTATATGTCACTGAATTCGTGACTAGTCTCTTGGCAACAGCTGGCGTAGCTCAGTTGGCAGAGGATTGCGCCACATTCGCGGGGTTGCGGGTTCGATTCGCAGCCGGAGGCCCTAGGGTTGAAATTTTTCTCATGTTATCCCGGGTAGGTCATATCACTCATCATTCTGACACTCGTAACTTTCCTTCACCTAATATAATATCATGTCATGTTACCAAGTGTAAATGGCAGATATTCCTTGAATGTCAGTAAAGAAACCTTTTCGACTAGGATTGATTCGATACTCGACTTCTCAGGGACTTCACTCAACTCGAATCTCGAGTTTCATTGACTTGATTACAACACGGTATGCAGTTCAGATGAAGGGTTGAGTTGGGCTGCGTTTCTTTTTGATTAGGGTTCTACAATCTCAAGTGGAGATCGAGCGGTTACGGGTGCCACGTTTTTACCATTTTTATCACAGCAAGCGAGGAATGTGGGGGACGTACGGCTATGAGGACATCGTTTCGGACCACGGTCGGACCAAGGTCACTGAAGATCAGTTCGTTCCGTCTTATGACCTTGAAAAGGACTTCGTGTCGCAATATAATTACAATGAGCCGTTGCTACCACGAATTTGAGACCGAAGGCGCAGTGCCAGGCGTAGACGGAGAACCGTTTTTCGACACTTTGTCGATTAAGAGGAACGTCTGACATTGCCTATGTTAAGGTCTGGGACTAAATAATCCGTTCCAATACGACTTGAGTGGTGTTTTTGCAACATCATACTATACAGTGAACGAGGTTTCAGGAGCACTCGAACTCTGCCATTTAATTGTTGCTCTTAAGAATTGGATGGTCGTAATGGATGGATCTCATAATCTGGAAAAGGCTGGATTCTTTTTTTAAAATTATTTCTGTTTTTACCTGCCACAGATTTGCTCCCAGCGCCATTATTCCGTGAGGCGAGGTGAAAAACGCTCATCGCTAATAGATGTTGCTCACTTTTTTGATGAATAACTGCCACGGATAGATAGTAGAAAGTCTGGATCGTTAATCGAGTACTTGTTTTGAGATCCAGACATTTTAGACAACCTTGAAAGCACAACAAACTGTAGTTGTTTCTGCGAAACAGTACGCATGGAGAGAAAAATCTATTACCTGCACAGAAAATCCACAAGATTTCACATTTGTGATCACATCGGATTTCAGAACCTGTGAATATTTTATATAAGTCAAGTCAAATTTATTAGCTTTTTGGCACCTTGATATATGTTCAACATATATTTAACAGAACATATAAAAGAGACATGGAAGACCAAGCAAGAAACAGATATGACCACATGTGACATTTATACAGTCGCCGCCGCTTAAATGCAAATTGCTTATTTGCAAAAGTCAGTTATAGTAAAAAAAAATCGGAAATTTTGCGTTAAAGTGACTTATATGCCAAGAGAAATTTTCAATGTTTTGCTCTAAATCCTCGCTTCTTCCTAGAGTATTTCATTGTTTCACATTTTATGCCATTGACTCAACTTGCAAACAACAGCTCTTTGCAAAATTGGCGTCACTGTTGGTTCACTAATCATCACTCACCGAATCATTCAATAATTTTAGGAATTTTGTCCAGTACATCATACTTACTTGATTGTTTATCCGTTGCCTGAAATTTAAACATACAGTTATAAAGTTCCTAATATAATCAACGAGGAAGTAAACATCCAGGAGAGCGATGACGGTCCTAAACCAAAGCCCTTAATAACTCAGGCTTAGTTCATTTCAAATTCAGCCAATATGAAGGACTATCTTTGCGTTTGCGCGGCTTCAATCATTGGAAATCGCTCAACTCTTTTTCAAACTTTTCCACTGATAACTACAATCTAAAAAGCTGTTTTCTGTCCTCTCTTAAAACATTATATGTAAAAATCGAGTAGGCAAAAAAGAATTGCGTGTAAAAGGCGGCGACTGTACAAAGAAACTACTAATGTATCTCTGAACCTCGGGCATGCATGATACATCCCCTAACTAAAGAAGTGTCTATTCCATAATATGAAGCTTCATCGCGAAGAAGAATGGTTTAGACAGTATAATATTTCTTCTTTTATTGACGGCTTAGCACTATGGCTGGCGGCTATACATGGAAGAAGATATGTAACATTTTTTTAATTTTGATTGCTAGTTTGTTTTTGTTTTTTTTTTGCATTTAATCACATGTGTATTTAAAATATGAAGTCATGCGGAATTTTCCTCAGGGTAAAATTGAAGACAATCAGGTCATTCGTCAGAGAAATGATAAGACGCAGACGGTGAATGTACTGAAGCCCTGCAATCAATCCCTCGAGATTCAGAATACAAAGAAACGGTGGCCATATTGGTGTCGCATACAAGAGCAGTTAATGAAATTTGTTGATTAACTTCTACCAACATGGCTGTTATTGCGTCACGTACAAACCATCAGTAGCAGTATTTCTGCGATAAGCCCAGGTCACTAGGGAGTGTATACCAGTGCTCTAGGTTTTTTTGAGCCACTACCTGGTGCTAATGTTGCCTCAAAGCGTTCTCTTATTTATAAATGTTATATAATATATAAAGGAACTGGTAAATATTCTGTTAATAATTTGTTGGTAGATTTAATTGGTTTTTTTTTAGTTGATTTAAGCTGATTCGATGTTTAATTGGATTGTAGATTTTTTAAATTGCTGAATTTGTTGGTTAGGTTCTTTGGCGGTTGATAACTGGACAGAATTGTTGGTTTGTTTTGTTGGGTTTGTTAGGTTGCGTTGATTACTTTTATCAAAATGGGTTGGTTGGTTTTTTGGTTGATTTGTTTGTTGGTTGGTCGATTTGTTGGTTGGTTGTGAACTTGTTTAGCTGGTTGGTTGGTTCATTCGCTGGTTGGTCGGTTTGTTAGTTTAGTTTGCCGGTGTGTGGCGGGTTAGTAGGTTGACTGGTTGATGGGTGGACGGGTTGGTTCGTTGCTGGGTTAACTGGTGGTTTAGTTCGCTGGTGGATTGGTTTGGTAAGTTGGCTGAAGGGTTGGTGAGTTGGTTCATTGGTTCCTTCGTTGTTTGGCAATTAAAAATGTCAAAAAATCGAAAAATGTAGAAATATTTTTCTATATTTATATATTTAGATATATTATTCTATATTTTAAGAATCCTACAAACTTGATTCTAATACAAAAACCAGTCAGATATTGACCAGATGAATGTAAAATTGTTAAATTTTGTTTATTTATGTAAAGTCTCTGGGACAGAGCACGAAAAATTTTTTGCACAAAATTGTCCTTGACAGCTCTACGTTTAGTACAAACGTTCAGTGCATACTACGTTTCTTATCTACGCTTCGTTAATAGGGATATCGCTAAAATGTTTCCATTTCTCTATCGATAAGACTTGACCCTTCCCCGTGCATAACAAAATTGCTGTCTGTATTTATCAATCGTCAATGTACTCGTCTATTTGTGCCAATAATCCCTTGATGGTCGACTGATAGTTGTCAATCCCGATATCATCGAGCTTGTTTCTTATTTCACTAAGGCACAGCCGCTTGGGTGGAATGGCCTGTGCTAATGCCAGCCCCGATTCGTTGTCTTCATTTGCTCGTATCCACAGATTTTTCCTTTTATGTGCACGACTGTTCATCACACAATAAGCCGTAAAAGCGAAACAGCCGAAGCAAACTCCACCTAATACAGCAGCCACTGCCACGGCGACAGGCTGACCAAATCCTGGCACTTTCAATCCTAGCGCTACACCAATGATGACGCCTAAAATTGTGAACCCGATGGCGGCTTTTAACCCATGCTTCTTCATCTTCACCACGCCATTTTCACTGGCTTCTACCTGACAACTTAGATACCGGGCAGCATTTTTGGCATCCGCGGAAATATTTTCATGTCTAAATTTGTAAAAAAAATTTTCAGTTAAGGTCAAACAAGTATGAGCGACGGATATAAAGGCAAGAAGCCTTGGACGATTTGGCGCGTTCAACCAAAATTTTCTGGCGGGTTAATCTTCAAACGTTTGCCTGGTGATGAGGAGTATTTCTTTAATACTTCAGGTACACCAGGTATCACTAAAATTGCAAGGTTTTGTGGGGATTATGAACTCGGGTAAAGAACCAGGATATTAGGGCTTCTCCGAGTAAAGGAACCCATGCCAGGCAAATAGAGAAAAACTCTGCTTGACCGAGGCTTGTATTTTAAGCCCCGACCTTCGGTTTTACAAGTCCGACACTCGACCATCTGAACTCAGTGGGGTGCAGCCTGAGGGATGGTGGTGTGTATTCTGGTGTGTGCTTCCTCGTGAAACGAGTCGACTGAGTTTGAGCATAAAAGTCAGCGCCAGTAGTGGAAAGTTAGCTTTAAAATTTCACAAAACACTTTCTTGATGTTTAAACCATAATATATATGGTGCCAAAGTGACGCCATGTGTAGTCTTCTTTTTACTAATGCGTTATATACATAGTCATTTTAATATCAGTAGAGACTATAGTGAAACTTGCAGGGAAAGTATGGATAACGGGCTGTATGATTGGAGGTTATATTCAGTCAAATAGTCGACTGGATTCACGGAGAAACAATTTTGAATAGATCTTTTTATCAATAAATCTAACATCCAACTCGTCCACTTCGTTCCATTGAATTCAATTAAAAAATAGACAAAAGCTCGGAACAATCGGTGAAAACTGAATAGACTTCAAAAGATTGAAGTCCAGGTGTTCCCTGGGAGCTTATTAAGATGGCCCAGCTCTTTTTCTTGGGATTTTGCGCACAACCTTCGAATTTTCATCCATCGAAGATCTTTCTCCATCTGCCTCCTAAATCGTACCACTCATATACTAATTTCACTGTTAATCAACGATTTGTTCTTGAGAATCGTTTGAGAATCACAACGATACTCTCTGGTCGAAACAATTTACTTTAGTTGTGTATGAAGAGTGAGTTGTTCCAACCTTACTAGGTGGGAAATGGAGAAGAGTGGTGGCCGATGTTGAGCCTAGTTTCATCCATATAAACCGTGTTAAACTTACTCTTCTAGGTATTTGTTGACCTCTTCGCGGTCTTCTGCGGCTTTTTCGATGACTTCGGCCTTGCTCTTATTTTCAACGTCACGATAATATTCTTTCAAACGTCCCAACAATTCTGTGGTGTTCGTACGGCAAGTTGTCCATTGGTTCAGAAATGAATCAAAGTCTGCATCAATTTGCTGTTTTGATGCAGTCATTCTTTGTCGTACTGTCTCTCACAATGTAATTCTAAAAGTAAAATGTTGGTTAGAGTGTTAGAGCGTGGAACTTCTGCTGTTCGGGTTAGCAACAAAGAACCTTTTGCTTGAAAAAATTCTGCCGCAAAACACCTGTATTGTGGTGCGAAGTATCTCTCACCTCTTTACTAGGCATGTAGGAAGATTGTGGACATTAGTTGGTCGAATTAAACTTACTTAAGCTGCTAACTTTTTACTTGCAAATCGTGGAAAACAGGCCGACTTAAGCGGCAACTTATTATTATCTTTACTTTTATTTTTACCTAAGTTTTTGTCTAACATTGTTATCTCCAACATTTTTTAATTGAGCAATCCAAGGTTATCTGTTAACTTTAAACGAATTTCACGACGTTTCAGGCGACTAAATTTTTGAAATTTCTCCGGCGGATACATAGAATATGAAGTTTTCAAACAATACGACCTATTCTATAACTGGTTGACTTATCAGAAGCCAATTGTTATTTTCTTTCCGTTGAAATACTGCCACATCCTTTCACCGTATTTGTGTACCAGTCTAGTCTTTGGCCCAACATAATTTAACATTTGTTTTGGTCTTGGTCAAAGGTGAACAGCATCAAACTCGGCGTACTAACTTCATCTTTTTCAAATGTAATTTAATGCAGCTGAGGTGTACTTGTCTACTTGTTGAAAAAACTATATTATTTGGCTGCGTTCAAAGCTTTCACGTAAAGAGTACATCAGTGAAATTCATACTGAATGTTAACTGAGGTATTAAACATCAGTTCCAACGGTATTTTCCTAATAAAATTTATCCCACGAAAACGGTGTTTCTGTTTACATAGATTACCTCACGTGAAATAAATTTCGCTAATAATGTAAATTATTTGGATTAATTATTAATATTGTTGCCCGTGACATTGTATCGATGTAACATCGGTAACATAATAGATTTCTGGCGACTAGTGGACGTTCGCCAAGCTCGTTATCTCAGAAAAGCGATTTCTGAGCCCTTCGCTTTTTTGAGATACGAGCTTGACGAACGTCCACTAGTCGTCTGATATTTACCAAGCTCCCACATGAACAAACTTTGTGTGTTCGACTATAAGTATAATAGATTTCTGTTGCATTTCTTCTCAGCTTAGAGTCTCGAGAAGGTAAACTCTTAAACACACGGGACCAAACGACAGTACCTCTGTTCATTGTTGTATCTAACAGTGGCTTTTCTCGAGAGAAGTTGGAATATCCCAATCACCTACGATAACGACAGGCTGTCCAAATGCGGCAAGCAACAAATAAAAATTCAATCTTTTTGTTACCCGTAATGAGAAACCATAACTCCTCGCCACAAATTTGTACTGATACAAAATTAATTATCGTTCCTCTCAAAGGAAATATCTAAACGTTCGAACCTTCAGCTTTCTATAAGGGAAACAAAAGTGAAACAGGTATACTTTCACAATTCTCACATTCAACAGATTGTGAGTGAAATCGTATGATATACAAAGAACGAATCTGGCTTGAAAGACGACAGAAATATTAAGAAACGAATGAATACTAGACTCTGCGGGCTAAATAGTCTGGTTCTAAATTGTCCGTTCAAGTGACCTCTTCGCGAAAAAGTTAAACGGTTTGATTAAATAGCATTTGACCTGTTGTTGCCTTTCATTAAAACGGTTTCGGTTTGTTGAGCGAAATTATCCATTCTCCTCACAGATGTCTTCGGGGACTTTTCATGTCAATAACATCAACAAACATGGAACGTGATCATTGTTTTAATTCAGTTTCGTTGGAAATATTTGAAGGAACTCGAGGATCGTCGACGTGTTCGTCTCATACCTCTGTATACCTGATAAACTGTCCTGGGTGTCTTCTTGGACTTCAGTTAAGATTCACAGAAACCACACCTTCATTACAAGTCTGTCGTCTGGTATTGCAATGCATAAATTCTGCCAGTTTCGCCTGATCTCACGACACGACCATGTTTTGCTTATTCAAATTTAAATAATTCATACAGTTCATCGATAAGTCAAATGAGCATATCGGCACTCGGCAGATATTCGATATGTAAGTCAGTATGAAAGATTCCAGCGTTTCCATCACAAGCTCAGTTAAGGTTTGATCGATATTTTGTGCCACATAGTTCTAAACTTAGTGAGACTACTGAGCGAAGAAGAAATTGCCAGAGATTTTTGTACGAAAACTTGTGTGAAAAAACCGGAGGCGGGAACTTTACCGTAGAGACAGTTCAAAGGAGTATATTGAAGAGCCTAGTAGGTGGCTTTTGATTTCTTCTTTCATCAATTCAGCGGCCTTTTCGTTCTAGCTGACTTGATGGGGCTATTGAATCTATTTGCCTAGTTTTCTGATCAAAATCACCGAGGAAAAGATCTAACTACGTGTCAAGCAATTAGTTGCTGTTAATCCTTTTGTAAGGTGAACCTGAATTTGGTTTGTCTCCAGCTCCACTCGGAAATTTTCCCGCCAAAATATGGGGTCTGAATGGGAACATTTTTACAGCAAAAAAGAAGAGCATTTTGGTATTGAAGAGCAGCCAATCACCGAGCGTAGAGGCTGGGTAACGAGCTCGGTAATATGACATGGGACCGCAGTAATTGGCTATGCTGTTACGGCCACCCTGCCGTTTTCTTTTTGTTACTTAATTATTATTACTCATTATTTATTATTTATATTATGTATATCTTGTTATTTTATTTGTTATTTTATTTTATGGTGAAGCTAACAAATAAATATATATATATATTAATCAATATATATATTAAAATAAAATAAAATAACAAGATATAAATAATGTAAATAATAAATAATGAGTAATAATAATTAAGTAACAAAAAGAAAACGGCAGGGTAT
>JBAHVQ010000305.1:205934-220043 GCA_036872915.1 Nanipora kamurai | reverse complement strand
GTACCGGCCAAAGGCCTTAAACATAATACCAGAATTTTCCTGGCTTCAAAAAAATTCATATGAGCAGCTCTTTTGATCGGTAGAACCTTTTGATGCTGCCACAACGTTGCGCGCTCGAGTCCTACGGCACCATGTTATCCAAAAATTGGGAGTGTAAACGAGCGGAGACCACGTGAACAACTAATTTCTTGCCCCACGGTGTCTTTATTCTGCATTGTACGTTGCCGACTTTACTCCCACATTGCAACCTTAACGTTAAACCTATCTAGACTGCATAGGCGTTTCTTTGATCTGTTGGAGTGACTGCGGCCAATATCTCAAAAACGATTGCATGTATTCCAATGAAACTTTTACAGGTTGAAGGCAAGCTAAATCCGAATTCATGCTGCAAGTTTTTTATCAAAAACCTTTCTTTTACGCGTACTTTGTTAGAAGCCGTCTGCGCTGTAGTTTGGTTAAACTGCCAGTAAGTGATGTAAAAACTCTGCATTCGACTTCATGAAATCATTCTTTGCCAAATATATACCCCAAGTGATCAAACAAATAAAAAGAGCATTGTAGGACAACAAAGGTGAAACATAGGCCGGTACTAGCTAGCTTGACTTTGATCGTCAACTGGTCTGGGGAAGAATCAGGCAGTATATGGTCAGAATTCTTAACCCTTTATCGGGCAGGTTTTCAGGAGGTCTCCCCTTGACGAGTAAAATCGTCTGGCGTTAGCCAGAGTAAAATTAATAAGTTGCCATTTGGCAACAGTGCCCGGTGAAGGGTTAAAATACCGTAGTTAGAACCGTACTGATTAGAAGAAAAATGTCGCTTTCAACGTAAATCCGGATTCACGTCGTTAAGTGTAACGTGAGGGAAGTCGTTACAAGCTGAATGCGTCCGCCTTCTTGGGTGAATAGATTGTCCATCGTTGCCTGATATCTTGGCTTGAACAAACTTCTTAACTTCTGTAATCGTTGCTGTCAACTGAAAATAGCACAAGCTTAAGACGTCGATGGACATGAATCGCCCTGACTATCGCCCCTTGTTTACCTTTATACTGTGAAACGTTTCTTTAGTTCTAAACATACAGCTCTAAATCCAGCAGGAATCAGCCTTAACCTACCTGTTGAAAGTAGTAGATTTTACGCATATTTCAGCGCCGGTTGGAAGTGGCTTTGCCGTCTAGAACATGACTACCGTGGATTGCCATTTAGTTGTTTTAACTGTGGTTTGTATGCTCGGATGGTTATACGTTGTTGAAATGGAAAAGGCATTGTCTTGAATCCCATGTAGACATTGTCATTTAGTCTCCTTTCAGCTTGTCAGTCCTGTTTGATTTCGTCTGTCGTATGAAAATAACTGAGCATTATATCGAATCACATTTCTCTTCTTGGTTCCATTTATTTGTCACTCTTCAGCCAAACAATTATGAATGCACCGTCATGTGGACCATGAAATACAAAAAGTTTCTCTCTACATTTCAGGAGTAAATTTTATCACAATGAGTTAAGTAACGAAAAATTATATGGTTTTGAACATACTTACTAGTTTTAAACTGTTGGACGAATTATTATCACCAGCAACGGCACTGGCAAACATTTTGACGTCAGACGTTAGAAAAATATTTTTGAAGTGACATAGGTTAATATGCTGTTGTTTTGTACTTTTCAAAACACGGATTCCCAGTAACAATAATCAGCCACGCTTAAAAGATTTTTCAAGGTTATCGTAGGTGATGAGCTATAATTGAATATCATTCCCTGCTTTACATTATAAACTTGTGTATTATTCATAAAAATTACTGTGGCATGTACGGTATTTTTCCTGATTACTGTTTGATTTGTATGGGTTTCCCCTTGTATCTGACTTGCGTGACTACTTCAATGTAGAGTATCGATGTCGCATTGTGTATTTATTTGATTTGCGTGACCTCTTCAATACAGAGTATCTATCTTGTATCGTATATTTTGATATGGAGCTTTGTATTAAAAATCTTTGATAGTATTAGCACGTGGACAGTTTCCATTTCGTCAGCGGAAGTCATCGAAGGTCACCTTGTTCTCATAGCAACTACTCTAATAAATAAAAACAAGACAGTCATGCAACTTTGACAAAGGACATTCAATGTCACAAAAGTTTAAACATTCTATCCAAATGTTTACTCAAACAGATTAACTTAAGAAGCACAACTTGCTTTCGGTTGAAGTGAATTACGGAAAAAAATTTGAATTAACGTTTGTTGAAGAGGTACTCGAACAAAGGACCTGTAATTATGTGCCGTTAAAACTTGCTGATGCATTGATTGGCTGAGGAAAAGCATGGCGTGGGAGGGCACTTGTCAGATTTATAAAGCATAGTAAACTGGTTGTATCTTTACAAAAGACTAAATCAGTAGTTGCCTTGTGGAAGAAATCTTGTCGCGGTAGTCGAGTGGCAAAGATGTCATCATTCGCTCTCTCGGCAGTGTTTTTATGCTGTTTGGTAAAGTGTTCCCAACAGCTGCAATGGGTAAAGCTTGCTAACAGCTCAGACGGTATGTTCCATGAGTTTCAACGACTTTTCATTGTACACAAACTACTCAACCTTACCTTGAAACCATATTGGCACTCTCCAGTTTTAGTATTTGTTACGAACAGCTCGTTCGTCCGTATGTGTTGTCTTCTACGTGGAATGCTTTTCGACTGTCGACCTAAGGCATCATTCTGTAGAAAGCAAACGTGTCAGTCTATCTATCAGCAAAGTTCTGAAGGGATTAAAATAAGTAATGTTAAGTCACAACCTCTATTATACCACAATAAAATGTGGTTAACGAAGAACAACTTTGAAAGAGGATTCGTAAGTGGACAGCAACGATACCTGGTACATATACATATCGTCCAAACCGTGTGAACGACATCTATCAAGCCAGTTCTGAATGCCGTGTAATATACACACTCAAGTCCTCTGACTCTGCTGATTTTTTAGTGAGGTTACGACTGCCTTAACTTACCTAAAATTAGTATCCCTGACGATCTTTTTTATTGACAATGCAAGCATGGTTTTTATTAAGATAGGCCGGTTTGTATAACAGCAAAAAGCGAGGTATTCCAACTAATAATTTTGTCAAGTAAAAAGCCTGGAGCTCCGGCATGCTAACATCCTTTTGTGCCCATAAACATTGATAACCCATACAGAAGGGGGCGTTAAGACGGCAATCGTTCTTCCCTTCCGATAAGCATGTCGTGGCTTTTCTGCGTTTTCTTTTACGTATTTTTGTCTCTGAAAGTTTTTCGCAGCATGGAATTAAAAAAAGAAAGCTTTGCCGAGGGGACTCTCTGTAATCTGCTGTTTAGCGGGGCAAAAAACTTTTTTTTTGTTAATTTCCCGTCAGAAATTTGTGTATCCCTGGAAATTAGTGTATTCCTGTCCATATTTGGGTATGAATGGGAATACACTATTCCAGAAGGTTGTGTATCCCAGTCTATATTTGGAGAAAAAATATTCACAACCTGAAATGATTTTTAGCTGATTCTTGAACGGCGCTTGGTGTAGTTCTGAAGTGAATATGTGAAGTTTCAAAATAATAAATGCGAATATTGTATTTACCGAACACCAACGAATAACCGTAGACTGTAGTTGCACAGTGTGTGGAAATGTTCTTTAGTCATTTGAACTACTGCTAAATTTATCAGTAAGACATATGTCGGTATGGTCACCTTTATTCATCTACCGTACGGTCGTATAGCCTTAAGTCAAATTTTCATTAATCTCTTTTATTAATCTCTTTCATTAAAAGAGCCAAACAAAGTAGAACGGTAGTAGCATTTCAGAGGCGAACGGATCATTGACTTTGTGATGAATAGTATGAGTGTATTTATGAGTGACTTTCTAGTTAGTGAGTTTGCATCGTAAGGCTTTCCTTTGCTTCAGAAAGTCGAAATAGTCTCGTTTAATATCTGTTCGAAAAAAAAACCGCCGGTCATCATTTTTGAGATTTTGAACCATTCTATTTATCGTTTTGGAAGGGAAGTACTTATGAAGAAATATGCATGTCCTCTTAATTTTGTATACTGAATTTTAAATGTTCACGTGCATTGACAGTGTTTATGTTTCAGAAAATCTCAGTAAATTTCATTTCTCAGTAAATTTCAGTAAATCTCAGTGTTATCAATAGCTGAGCTGACATATCTGAGCGTTTAAAACCTTTAAAACTTGAACCTTCACCACCGAGTGCATTCTTAGTAGCATTATCCCGGCGAAATGCAAATAAAAGATTACGCAGAGTCGAACAAAAACAGACAGTCTGAAAGCAGAATCTGTACCCGAAGGAGATAAGGAGTTTCAGAAGAACTAGTTGAGTAGTTTAAAGAAATTTTTTGAATCGTTTTTGGCCTAATTACCCATTTAGAATTTTATTCTTGCCGACGCCAAGCGATTTCGTTAGCAAAGTTGTATCTCCAGGACTTGAAGGATTAAATTCTGAACCCTGATAAAACCTCGAGATTTATTATTCACCAGAATGGCACCTCCGAGGCATGAAGGGTTAAATACCTTTCTTTATAGTTGCGCTTAAGGGTTGATTGCCACTAATTATCAAGTTAAATCATCGTAAGACGTCTTTCTCTTCATTTATATTAAGCCTGCTGTGTATCGTTTTCATACTGATACTCTAATACTTTGTGCCGTCTAGACAAACGTTCCACGTGAACGCTTCTGTTTGAAGCGTTTCTGTTTGTGGGTTGTGGCCATGTTTTTGTCCTTTACATAAAATTTAGGAGCTAGCTTATCGTAAACCTGATCAAATTACTACAGTCTCACGGTAACACCAGTAGCCATCTTGTGATACGTACTTGTTGGAATCAAAAGCGAACAAGCTGAACCCTAAAATGATCCAAAAATAATGTCACTAACTAATATTTTGCATGTTGGGAATGGAAGCTTATGGTGTGTGCCGACTGTTTCACAGCTGTTCTCCGTGCTTAATGGCATTACTCGAGAGGTTGCTTCGAATGAAAAGGATACCGCAACATTTAATGTCCACACTTGTGAAACATTTATTCTGTTATAGGCATTTCATCTAATCGGGAACAAAAGCAGTACCGTTTTTTCAAAACGTTTAAATGTTATACACATCCGAGCACTTGAGCATGTTAAGTATCAACATCTTTAACCGAAATCCACTCGAATATTGCCCATATTACGTCTGCTTTCTATTTAGTGAAATTTTTCGTGCACGCGAATCTTGTAAGAGACCCTAACCGGAGATCATTGTAAACAACACAAACGAGGAAGATCCGGAGTGGGCGGGAAATTTCGCCTTGAGGATATCAGGCTTGTATAACAGCCATAGCTCCACTAAAGTTGAAAATAAGACTCGTATTTAAAATAGCTGATGTAGGAGAATGAACTCGAGTAGAGAATAATAATGTTGGAAAGATGTCACTCCGAGAGACGAACCATACCGGACAAGTACAGAAAACAGCCAAGCCAAGTAGAGTTTTCTCAGCTTGTTTGGTATGGTTTGTCACTCGGCGTGACACGTTTCTAACGTTATAATACTCGTCGAACTTATTCTTCTAACCAACCTCTCAAATAACCCCCATCTATGAAGTGCGATAGACCAGTCGTTCACCACCAAACCAATGTATTTGAACATAAAGTTAAATCTTATTACTTTTTTTCTTTGTTCAAAGCTTTCGAGAAAAGACGTGACATGGCCATTGGTTATGATGAAGACAGAGATCGACTATTTGTATTTGGTGGACGCACTCCCAAAAAAATGTTGGACGATACATGGTACTATGACTTCGGAAACAAATCGTGGAACCAAGTGAACAACTCAAAAAAACCGGAAAAGCGGTTTACAATGGCGTACGGGGTTTATAACGGCAGTATGTACATCTCTACCGGCGAAGGACCCGGGAAAGTTTTCTACAACGACGTGTGGAGGTTAGTATGAGATGGATACTGTAGAAGTTGGTGGGAACATTGGTCGGCTTTCGTTTCACTCTAAATACGATTGACGGTACCGAAGAAATGGTGGCTCTACATTTAACCGCAATGCAAACGTGAACTAACTTTAATAACAGCTAAAGAGTGTTTAATGTTACTAAAAATTAATTAGTTGGAAAAGAATTTCTTAATATTACGAAATTCAACCTTTCTGAAACACTGTCCTCACATACTTCAGCGCGATAAAACGCTCATGTTTGTGAAACTTGATCGTTCAGGTTAGTGTAGTCTTGAGAAAGACTGGTGGTGGAAGTGACTGAAGTTTCGACGTCATCTTCTGAGTCAAGGCCGTCGAAACGTGAGTCACTTCCACCAACAGTCTTCCTCAAGAGCGCATTAACCGGGACGATCAACTTCCACGAACATGTCACGATTCTCCCAGGTTCAAACCATTTACTGTGAAACGTTCCCTGAGCACATAGAATTATGGTTAAATATGCATCTGTTTGTGATAAGAGAGTTAAAGATCTGTGAAGATGACAAAACTAATGGAAATCTTTTGATCCTTCAGACTTTTAATTTTCATAAAGATTTTCAACCTTCTGGTTTTTGGCGAAAATTATGTCATGCATCAAATTTTGGTTCATTCAAATGAGAATGTTAGTTTCGGAATGATACATAGTGTTTTTAAGCAACGCAACCTTTCATACTTTCATTCAAAAAATGGAAATCTTGTATCAAAAGGAACTTCTGACCGGAAATTAAACAGAGACCTTATCCATGACCTGAATACGGCCCAAATATCTAAATTCAAAGCAGTTATTCAGAACCTTTCAGCATTTGAAGCTGTTGAAGTAATCCTTGAGTTTTTGCTACCACGATTGAACAATTTCATGTATGGTTTCAAGACATCGTTTTTAATTAAAAGCAAGTTGGTGAATCAGGCGAGTTTCCTGTTGGAAATGACCCCTACAGCGTTACATAAAAAATCTTCAAAACAAAGACTGAATGATCGTCATTAAAATGCCATTGCAGAATTTGGGTGAATGGAAATATTCCTAAGCATATTGGTATAACACTAAATATAATGGACGTTTCAAGCAAAACGTCTACCCTATATTACATGGCTGTCTTGTCTTTACGTACATAGTGCCACTAATTTGTAAACACGGCAGCTTAAAATTAGAACTCCTATTAATGGCTTTAGTATCTCTTACTTTAAAATTAAACCTATTGTAGTCGCTCTTCTCACTTTTGATAGTTTCTTGTCACTCAAGACAGCTTAAATTTAGATACAAACATCTTAAAATCTTCAAACAACAGGTTTGCTTTGCTGGCAAAACAGATGCTGTCTAGTTATTGTTTTCTTTATTCCCTTCCATTAGTAGAAGAAAGACCTTTGTTAGAAATATACGCCATACTTACGTACGTGTTTTTATAGAAGCACTGTTTCCATTCAGGTCAGAGACGCAATGGAAAGAGACACAAAGGTCGGAATGTTGCCGTTTTAACGAGCACTCCAGGCCTTGTTAATTGAAACAAATGTCACTGTATGAACGGAGTTATTTGTATTTCGTTGCTAACAGTTTTTACTTGATTATTTCAATACTGAACGATACACAAACTAGCAAATTGAGATGAACAGTTTGGTGCTGCAATTTAAATTTTTAACTTGTCATAAATAGATTTTGGTAGTTTACTTATAATAAAACTTTCCTGTTCCAAACAACCGTTTCTAGGATGATATTGATATATGGGTGAAGGGAATTTTTGAGTGTCAGAATGATATTTTTGAGACCCAACCGGGATCAGTTGCGAAAAATGCAACTCTAGGGCCTCCGGCTGGGAATCGAACCCGCAGCCCTGCCAATCTAGTGCAGTGCTCCACCAACTGAGCTACGAAGGCCGTTGCCGAGAGCGTGGTCACGAATTCTGTATATATATATATCGGTGGGAATGCCGGTGAAGTGAAGGGTATATTCAAGGAATTTGTGGCATTAACACTCAGTAACATGAAATGATATTGATATTTATCTCAAAAATATTCTGAAACTCAAAAATTTCAATATCATTTCATGGTACCGAGTGTTAATGCCAAATATCCCTTGAATGAACCTTTTCTGGGATGTGTTTGATGGCCAGCCTTAATTCGGGGTACGAGAGAGCAATTTTAATCCTGTTAGCTGGGTACTTTTAATCCTGCGTACAAAAGTTTCGGCTTAAATTTTTGAATTAGGTCGGCAAAAACGAGTTCAATTAATCATATTTATGTAGTATGAATGGCGTATGAGCTTACTTGAACGAACAGTCACGCTTGTTTGGAAAGCGTTAAAAGACCTTCTAAGTAAAAGCCAGTTTGAGTATTGTTATTGCGTTAGATATACTTAACTTATTCCTTGTCATGAATAACTGAGCCATTAAGCAAAGCCCTCTTGAACGTAAATGGTATTCATCTTTGATTTTTAACGTGTCTGTTTTGCTCGCAGATTCCAGTTTGAAACTATGCAGTGGGAAATGTTAAGCCAAGGTTCCAATCCACCAGAAAAGCGATACGGCGCGGCCGGTGGTATTTACCCCGGTGAAAGCATGTTGTGGATGTCACATGGTTTCGCAAAAGAACGATATTCCAACACTTTTACCTACGATCTGTTGCCTGGCCGTCAAAGATGGGTTGAAGAGTTTACCGGAACGAACTCGTATAACCCCAAATATCCTCATGCACGATGTGTTCATGGAGCATCCCCTGTCACCCCAGACCACTTACTTATTTACGGAGGATGTCTGGGGTAAGTCTTTGACTTATATATGCCTGTACATGTACGTTAACCTTTGAACTAAAATTCGGTACAAGAATTTACTTCTCCAAGATCATTATTATTCTAAGAGGGATAATTTTCATGGAATGATAAATTTCTTCGCAACCCAGTTAATTTTACGAGAAAGGACAAATACAAAGATCATCGGTAGTTGGAGCAGCGAAGAAGAAACGCTCCCCCCTATATAAACGAAGTTGGGTCATAGCGAATCGACATTCGTTGACTCGAAAACAGGAGTTTCATTCTTGTAAAATCTAAACTAGACACTGCATGATGAAATTGTAAATTCAACCAAGATTGATTTTTGAGTCACAAAAAGCCATAGTTAATATTTGTGCTTTAAAAACATTTTGACCGAATTTATTGGCGAATAAAGCGTTAATGTAAAAGTTTTTTCGGTCCCCAAATACCAGATTGCTTCCGATCCTCCTGACACATTAGGTGAACCTTAGTTGTAGAACATGTAGAAACTTTTGCCCATTGTAGATATATGGTGGAATACGTAGTCTATAATATTTTACATATGAGATTAATAACTGTAATTCAATTGTACTGTAATTTGAATGTCGAGATTCCCAGATATTTTCATTTAAAGTGTATTTCTTACCCTATGTGCAGCTAGAATCACGGCTCTTAGAAAAGAAAGTCGTTCTAATCTAACTTCGTTTAGTTTGATAAAAAGAAACTGAACTTTTTTTGTTTCAGAGGCGGAAAGACTGGTGGCCCGTGTCCTTCCTCAGATACCTGGATATTCAGCCGAGTTAACAAGAAGTGGAAGAGATTAGAGGAGTGTATGTCTCCGAGAATGTTCCCAGCAATTGCACCACTACCCTTGGGAACAACATCACCGATGAGATATCGCGCTGTTATGTACGGTGGAGGTCAAAACAGACCCATTGATGACACGGATGAGAAAAGCATTGTTTGGGTAAGAGTCGTTATGATTTAACACAAATCTAATGGACTTGTGTTTTAGAATGACTCTGGCAGTCCAATTAGTATTTGTGGTATGCACCACGTAAATTTATTGACAGCTAAGCTTTCATCCCGTTGACCATGGACGTTATCAGAGCATCAAACATTGTGTATATAAGACCAAAAGGTAGGTAAACTGCCGAAGTTAAAGATCGTGGAACTGAAGTTTCGAGCGCAGGCCCTTCGTCGGAGTGACAGGTCAATTCCACGATCATCCCCTTGTTCAACACTGGCTACGCTGCACCCTACAATTACATCACACATTATGCTGGCTCACGCCACGTTAATGGATATATCAACCGAAAATTCAGGCAAGCGACGATGTAATGTTATCAATTCAAATTCTAGATAAAAATTCATGCAAATGGCAATTCTATGTGTGTTGTGCAAGAAGAGCCAACAAATAGTAATTGGATTATTTATTTCGCCGTGCAAACGTACCAATAATTAATCATATTGGTATTGCTGTTGTCTTTCCTGCTTTCATGCAGATTTGTTTGGTTTTGCATGCTTGCGCTGTTGTTTACACAATGCTTTAAAATCGTTTATGTCTTTGAGATTATTGAACGAAATCACTTGGAACTTTGCATACTGGCACGAGTCAAAGACTTAAACATTGAAGACAAGTTACCAATGATTTTTTTCAGTAATCTTAAAGATATAAACGATTTTAAAGTATTATGCAAACAATATCATGTCATAAGTTATCTAATTTGAATGTCACCTACATCTAAATATCTCAAGAACGAGGTGAAATATGCAAGAACAGTAAATTGACATTCTCCGTTATTTTAAGAGTTCTTTTAAATAAGACAAACTTAATTTTCGAGTCATGGGCCCTTTATAGTGCAACGCCGACGGGATTTAATTATAGCTGTTTACAATACTCATTAATAACTCATGAAGACAAAAAAGTAATGTAAAGTTAAACAAGTTGTTGTATTTGTGATACAACACCTAATATACTCACCTTTTGCTCGTGCTTGTGTATCCGAAACAACGCTGCCGCTGCCTCATATTATAAATAAAGCATAAAATGCAATACGCCATCAGAATTGGCCAAGTTACTTGAAATTATAAATTATTTAAACACAACAGAACTTTAGGATCAAGTATAGTTTACAAAAACCACTCAACAAGACCAATGTGTTTTTTTAATTTAACGAGTAACCGGCCAGTACAAGAAATTTTCAAAAGATTTATTTTTAAGTAATTCAAAAGGTTGTAAAGATACCAAAATTATTTTAAAAACCAGAGTTTTATATTGATTATGATTTATGCCATTCCTGTTTGTATTTAGATTTAATTACAAGCGAAGCTGTGGATAACTTTTCAGCAAATTATCATTATCATTATCTTTATTTTTAGTATCATTATTATTGTTATTGTTGTTGTTGTTGTTGTTATTGTTGTTATTGTTATCGTTATTATTGTTATTGTTGTTATTGTTATTGTTATTGTTGTTGTTGTTGTTGTTATTGTTGTTATTGTTATTGCTATCGTTATTATTGTTATTGTTTTTGTTATTGTTATTGTTATTGTTCTTGTTATTGTTATTGTTATTTATAGTGCAAGTGGGAAATGACCACGTGAATTGTATGCTCCAGTACACTGCTACTTCAAAATTCCGCTCTTGCTTTTGTCATAACTGTATTAATCTCGTAACTTTAATATCCTCTAGGTCGACGAAGCTCAAATGGATGAAGTTGGAATTTTCACCCTTACGAAGTCAAGTGAAGATGACGACGAGCCAGACATGAAATGGGAAAGAAAGAAAGTGGTGAGAAGTTCAGATATACATACGTCAAGTTGAATTATATTTATGATTTTCTTTACTAACTTAAGTAGAAGTTCGCAGTTTAACTGTTTCCTGTCCAAGGAGTTTTCCTTTGACGAGTAAAATTGTCTGGCGTTAGCCAGAGTTAAATGCTAAAGTCTCCATAGGTCACTGAGGACGTATACGAATAGGAACGAGTTAAGTCAACGCCAAATCATTGTTGAGTTCGAGGGTGAAAATTTAAGGTTTATATCAGAATCCCGTTGCGATAAATATGAATCATATTCTATTATCAAAAATGCGAATTCAGTTAGTCAGCGTGTAACGTGTTGTGACACATGCGCTTTGTAGCACGTCCCAAATTACCGCCCAACAGATAGAACGTGCAAACGTGTACGTTCACGGAAACAATTCATGTTATTTAGAAAATTGTTATCCATTTTACCTACAGCTTTCAGTGCGTCCAAACGGAAACGGCGAAACCGACCAATCACTGGCTAATACGTAAATGTTCCCCTTTCTGTGGGAAAGACAATCATGTTTAATGTCTTATAAGCTATCTCTAGTACATTTTTCCAGCAAAAATCAGACTTTTACTCATTGTGCCCTTGCCAACGCCACATCCTTTTATACCCTTAAAAGGGATACATTTTGACGAGAAAGTTAATATTTCGAGGGTATTCTTCTCTGTTTGTAGAACGTTGATGAATTGCACGGTGTTCCTAGTTGGAGACTTGGTCACGGCATGTTGACTGTCAAGAAAAAGAATGGAATAATAATGTTTGGTGGAGTTGGTGGGTAAGTTACATCGAGAACTGAGTGTATGCAAGAATGCATGAGTTTGGTACGTAGTATATGGTTGCCCTCGTCAAGATTTGATTTCAAAACGAACGAATGAGTTTACGATACAGACTCGCTGACAGAGTCAGTATCGATCATCTTATCACGGAAAAAGTCTATGCGAAAATGTCAGTTCAATTCAAATGTATTTATGTGAACCCATTACCTCCTTGGTACTAGATTCAGTCGCCAATGACTGATGCACATTTTAGTATTTTACTCATGCTAATCCCAGAAGATTTCACATGTCAAAGGGAAAACCCTCTGCCGTGGAGGAGTTAAGTTCAACAGGCTACAGAAAAGGCATCTGCTACCTATAAAAACCTGCACTCGAACAGCGGCCGCCAAATTGTTTTTGGTTCTACATGAAAATAACATTTGGTTTTTAATTCAGAAAGATTTCCCTACAAGGAAAAAGTGCTTAATCAATTTGTTTTTGAAACAGCCGAGCTGCCTAATAGTTTAATTTCTTTGTGTAACAACAGTGAAAATGCCGGGAAGCAGTCGACGGTGTTTCGAAAATTTTTGTAACGATTGCTCGAAGGTTAATTTCTAACCATCGTCCCATCCCCAAGCTAAAGCTAAGAAAAGCAATTTGATATCGTTTAAAATCAGTTAAGGTTAACAGAATCCATTTCTCTATTCAGATAGATGGATAAAAATTTATTCCATATTACACATGTAAATCATAATACCAAGAAAAGATTAATTTATGCTTTTCTCTTTTCATTCTTTTTCCCTCTACATTTTTGCACCTCATACATTAATGATAGCGATACTCTCTAACGCTCGCTTGGCAATAGCAAATAAAGCTTTTATCATTATGTCTTCCAGTAAAAAAGTTCAAAATGATATATGGCTTTTGAGAGGAAACGTAGACAGTGTGGATGGCATTGCTACTATTGGCGACGGTTGTTCTGTCCATTACTGGAGCCTCATTCACTTCCATGGCCTTTTCATGTTCCTTGGATGGGGGTTCTTTCTCATTTTCGGTGTTTTCTTTGCTCGGTATTTCCGCCACAAACAAATATGGTTTACCATCCATCGAATTTTTCAGGTAAATGAGATTTTTTAATATATCCATTAATTTATACTTTTCTCTTTAAGTTCTTCTTGCCCTTAATGTCTTGATTTAGTTCATCTATGTATCCATCCTTCTGTTCCTCTCATTTTCTGTCTCTATATCAGTCTTTCTGTCTGTCTCTGTCTGTCTCTGTCTGTCTGTCTTGCGGTCTGTTTGTCTGTGCGCTTATTTCTGTCCATCAGCCTGTCTATCTTAGTAGGAATATTTGGCATTTACACTCGGTCACTTTTCGTGACTTTTCGTGAGGCAAAGTGATATATCCGGGACCAGTTGCGAAAAATTACAACACTGGGGCTTCTGGCTGTATTTAGTCAGACTCAGTTTTGACTGTATACAGCCAGAAGCCCTAGTCATCCCTAAGGGCTTCTGGCTGTATACAGTCAGATATTAAAGAGTCTTCTCGTCGCTACTCTCAGTTTCAGGTTGTCCATGATCTTCAGGCAATCGTGAACAACGTGAAACTCAGAGTAGCGTCTCTCAGTAGAAACTCAGAGAAGACTCTGCTCAGAGAAGACTGAGTAGAAACTCCGAGGAGATTCTTTAATATCTAACTGTAATTTAGCCCTGCCACATGGTATTGAGCACTCTACTAGTTTTTCGCAAGCACCGCTTTAGATCTACATATATATATATATATATAAATATAACTACAGACGGAACCGTTTCGGCCTTTTGGGCCTCATCAGTGTAGTGCTGAT
>JBAHVQ010000305.1:157607-178763 GCA_036872915.1 Nanipora kamurai | reverse complement strand
GGATAATAACTCGCCTCCAATCCTTGTAGACTCGATAGCTCAACAGGTAGAGCGGCGGACCGGATTCCCGAAGGTGCCTAAGAAATGAAAATTAAGGTCGTCTTAATTGAAAGAATTTTTGAAATTATATCGCAACATCTTTTACACTTTTTTCATACCTCATTTCGTTCTTGAGTCATATAACATGTGATTTAATCACTCATATAGTACGTGATTTAATCGCACATATAGATGTACAAGATTCCGTAGAATTTTCGCACGGTATGTAACAATTATGCTCAGCCTTTTTGTATTAGCAATTATTCTCTACTCAGTTATGCTCTGTTTTTTAAAAAAAAGTTTTGATGAAGGAGTATTTTTAGGGACATAGTGTAGGTCATCATCTTTCGAATAGTTTCATGGCATTACGTTTTCCAAGTTATAACGTCATCTTTCATCAAGTTTAAAATTACTTATAACGTAATCGTTCAGTTATCGTTAATCTGTGTTCATCATTGCGCTATGAGTCAGTAATTGGGTCTTGACTGAAGCGATGGCTTCATTATGTTAACGTTTGACCTTACCGGTCAAATAGCTGGAGTGACATGCGTATTTTTCCTCAGATCCCCTCGAAGTCTGAAACCTTGGAAACCGAGAAACACGTGTGGGACATGTGGCGAGAGACGTTTTAACTCCCCCAACGTCATCGGCCTTACAATTGTTTGAAAAGTTTCATAAATATAAGACACGAAAGTTAAGATTTATGTCGTACTGTTTCTCCTAGTTGTCATCAACTCCTCAATTGCAAACCTGACAAAGTGGTTATTTGTACTTACAGCTTTGATTATCCTGGAAAGTTTGCTGAGAATAAATGTCACATCATTTCAGGCCACTTCTCTTTCTGGATAATGATCCCGAGTCTGGCATATTCCGTGTTCAATCGCGGTATGAATAAGCAAAAGTTCTTTGAGAGTAGAACTCGTGGTAGAATTAGACTGACACTCTTAAGATTCGTAAGAGAGCATGCCTACAATAATGATAAACTCTCTGATATTATCTTTAAACAGTCTTATCCAATCATTAATAATTCATAAAGGAGGAACAAAATATTTGAATATTTAATCAATATTGAAAATAATGATACAGCATCGTCCGAATTTACATGCACCTTTTTCCTTCGAAATTCTTGGCTCAAATGCTTCGTATTCCTAAAATAGTTTGTAAATTATATACACATTCAGATGGATTGATTGGATAAGTAATTTACAACATTACAATAGTAATTTACAATATACTATGGATCGAGTTATGAATTCTCATACAGTTCGACCGGTCATATTGTAAATAGTAATTACAGGTCATATTTGTGCGTGTAATTCGCTACTCTAACACAGTAGCGCGTCCAAACGGGAAATGGGAGCATTTGCCCAGAATCGGATCATGTGTCTTCCTTAAGAAGGAACTATTTTGATATGGGATAATCCAAGCTTTGAGCAACTGACTTCTGATGATGAAATTTCATTAAAAACTTTGGTGTTTTTTGGCATTTTTTTGTCTGGTAATGTTTCCTTTTCATATTTCCTTTTTTTGTCATATTAACCTTGTGCTGAGCAATAATGAACAACTCAATTAAAACTTTTAGCAGCTTCATTTTCTGTTTTGTTTAAAATAAGTTACCATTCCTACCCTGTGTAAGTTACCATTAGTAAGGTAAAATCTGTAAATCTGTAAGTAAAATAAGTTACCATTCCTACCCTGTGTAAGTCACCATTAGTAAGGTAAAATCTGTAAATCTGTAAAATAAGTTACCATTCCTACACTCTCATCAAGGACAACAACCGGAAAATTCAATAGCTTTTTTCACTTTATTTTACTTTATGGTATTTATTTTATTAAACACATCGCACATTGTCATAAACTCAAGGAGAATATATTGAAGACGCCATATCGAGAGATTCACTCATCACGAGGGATCAACTTGGACACAAGGTAACATTCTAGAGATGTCAAGAATAAAAATAACGCTTCTCCTAGTAAATTTACCAGTATAATCTTTCCCTTGCTAAGTTTTCAACAAGATTAAAACGGCTTATCTGAACATCCTCTTGTTATCTTTAAGTAATCTCCAATGTAACGCAATGTATGTGTCAATGAAAGACCTGGTCTTTTCTGAAGGCTGATTAAATAAGACAACATTACAATGATTTTAGACATTACGAATCAAATCGTTCAGGTAACTTGCATTTCTAAAGCATATTTTATCTCTTGTAAACTATTGATAAGGATAAAATTTTGGCGCATACATCAGATTTTCAAGATAGCTTATGAAGTGTTAAGTGGCTTGTCTGCTTAGGTGAAGAGATGACGTTGGCAAATAACTCTTTATAAGTAAAGCTCTGGGAGCTCAAGGAAATCAGTTGTGGCTGTATTTCGAAGTAACGGTTAATAGACACGAAATGAAGTCACTTATCTTGGTTTGCTTTCTCCTGGTTTTCGCAACAGCTTTGGGCCAACAACAGAAGTGCGAGCCATTAAGAATCAAAATTTGCCAAGGACTGAACTACAACATGACAATCTTTCCGAATTTTGACTATCACAGAAGTCAGGGAGAAGCAGGGCTTACAATCAAACAAATAGAGCCACTGGTTAACACCGCGTGTTCGCCCGATATTCGCTACCTGGCATGTTCTTATTACGCACCGATCTGTACCTCCTACGGACAGATGATCCCCCCATGTCGATCGTTGTGCAAAAGTGTGAAACGTTCCTGCGCCCTGGTGGTCAAGAAGCTCTTCGGCCACAAATGGCCATCGAACTGGAACTGTAAAAGGTTTCCAAAAGACAACAAAAAGATATGTGTAGGACGACAACAGCTTTCCAAAGTCAAACGTGGTTATTTGATTCGAACTGCGATTGCTCGATTTACATGAATGCTCGCAGAGACAACTGGTTTTCTAGCTAATAACGCAGAGCTATAATGCGATATGGCGCGCGACTGCTTGTGCAATATCATACGATACGAACCGTTCAACCATCAATGCACCTGTTAATAGAGTTTAAGAACAGACTCATTTCGCTGCGCATTTTAATCGGCTATTTTACACACTATAATGTAAAACACTTCGTAGACTTGCGTTTGCTGTCATTATCATGTTTCAGTTAGATAGCCTCTAGTGGCTCAGTTTACGGTATTCGTCGTATCACTATCGACAATAGCAAAGATTACAGGATTGTCTTTGATGGAATTTAAGGAGGACTTTACGATCGCAGGTCAAATTGGAGTTAATCACGATATTGTGTACGACAAAATTGAAATAAAAAAGTGTAAAATAGTTGTACGATACCATTACCTTCGTTAGACGTGATCTTTTTTCGGTATAGTGGCTGATCTAGAAGGATACATAGGGTTCCCGGCAACTTCCTTTTCTCCTCCAAAATAATTTCTTTATTATCCCTCAAAAACCTTGGGAGCGAAGATTGGCAAACGGGAGGTGGACGAAACCCACAAAGCTGAAGAAGACTTACTCAAACAGCTAATTTTTAGAAATGGAGCGGACAAGAGTGAATTAGAGTACAACTTTAACTATTGCTTTATTTTCTCGACTGTCATGTATCAAAATATCCTTTCCGCGTAGTAGCATGCAACATTGCACGCACTATTGCTGGTAATGTTGCATGTCGTGCAACCCCCATCCAATGTGTATCCTTAATCTCATTCAGAGCAAACCAACATCGCTCACATCGCTTGAAGCATGTTAGTAAGAAGCAAGGAACCTTATCGTGTTTCATTGTGACCTGACAACAGAAGACGTTTTTCTGGACAACAAGAAAAGGACACGAGATGTGTAACGGTCCATTCACGACTAGTATGATAGCATGCTAAAATATTTAATTTACTCATTCGCAAAATATTTACCCATAATCGGCTTTAGGAATTGTGATAAATATTTGAGTCTTAAGGGGTTAGAAGTTGAACCGTTTTTTTACTCGTCAGTTCGTTTACCTATCAAAGACCATGCGACATTACTCCGTGTATTGTTTCCAGATAACTGATTGCGATTCAGATACGCATCAAAGCTGTAAGCCTGATTTCAACTGGCGGAATTTTCGGCGAGCATTGATTTTTTCTTGTTTCTCATTGGCTCTTGGAAACCAAAGAGTTCCCAAGAGCCAATGAGAATTAAAAAAAGGCAATGTGAGCCGAAAATTACACTAGTGGAAATCAAGCTTCAGGATTAAAACGACAAAATGAACCTAAACCGACCACATGGTCTGAAATGGAATATTTTCATAGGTAATGCAAATAGTCAGTTGACAAAAACCACTGAAAGATTCAGAAACGTAAGCATGCGTGTCGACTTTGGCAGTGATCTTGAGCCAATGTAATCGCCTTTTGAAATTCTAGATCCTGTGCTGCCTCCAGTCCTCTTTGCAGAATGTTTTCAAAGACATAACTATTTTCTTGTTACTGTTATATTAGAATACAAAGCAATCTCGCGCAAATCGAGATGTCCAGCGTTGGAACCTGCTCGCAGTGCCTACTCATGAGTGCGCAAGTGCTGAAGCTTGCAAACTTATGCGAACCTTAGATGCGAGTCGAACCCTTAACAACAGGAGTAACTCGCCAGAGGTCTTAAGCAGCAATCAGACGAGAATGCAGTCACTCCAAGTCTTAGCTTGTGCCTCGATTGATCGCCAACTCGCTTTAAATTGCGTTGGCTTGCGACTAATTTTGACCTTGTTGAAATTTCAAGTCAAATTTGACGTGTTTAAGAGCCATTCTCAAACTGACTATGAAGAGAAAATCTCAAAGAAAAACAAGACAAGGCTCTGATGGAATTTTTGCAGACATAAATTTCTCGTAATAACATGGGAGCCAGTGGTAGTGCAGAACTTGCGTTAACTTGTGTCACAGTTTGACTGGTATCATTGCAAGTCGTTACAAGTTAACGTGCTTTAACTAGCGTTCTCGTTTGATAAGAGCTATACATGAGGGCACTGAGACGTATTTGGGTACTGAAAAGCGTTCTCCATCTTCCAAGTGAGTGAATAATCATTCGATGACTTCGTGTTTAAGGAGAAGGTTTGACTACTCACAAAGCTGTCGGAAGAATTGTTCTAACCCAAAGTTCAACTAAGTAACGAAATTTGACATAAAAAGGAAAAAAAGCAATAGTATTTGCAGTATTTATTTATTATTTTGCGAAATTACTTGCTGAGAAGATGGCGACATGCGGATTTATGAAAACACAACATCAAAGCTTCCGGAGTAAAAGGCCAAGGGGACGTCACGAGGGGGGTCCTCTTGGTCATCTTGAGAACCATCTTTTTGGTTGTTGGAAATCTGTCGAGAAAACGTCGGCGGGAAGGTGTAATTAAGATTTTATTGCTCCAAATTGTAAATACAATCTCTGACCATCTAAAATTTTTCATTGTAAAGACGAAGCCGAGGTCATTAACTTTTACCTCTTCAAGCCCGAAACTGCACATCCCCTGGCCCTCCGGCACTACTGTACTCAGATTCATCCATGTTCGACGAGAAGCAGTTTGCCATTCGAAGAAGGAAAGATGCTATTTTATACAGCGTAATGTACGCCATCTCATCTCTCTCCAGCAACAAAAGTTGCAAGCCGCACCAAAATAAAGCCTCGGGAACGAGTGAAACGTCTGGCTGACCCTGACTTGATCGCCAGTAAGATTATCTATCGATTGACTGCATGCTCTCAGATAGTGGGCGAAGGCTACAGAAGTCCATTGTTTGCTGATGATGTGACATATGGACTGCCGGAGCAGATGACTTAGACGTGTGATTGATAGGGCACTTTATAGACATATTCAGACTTCCAGATCTGTATTCTAAGTGTTACGCTTATCACTAACAAATATTTGCGACTTTCAACCTTCGCTCAACGTCTGATTCAGTGCAACTCAATGGATCTCATCCGTGTTCAGGTTAGAGATTCAGTTAACTCACGTCAGGAGCTCAGGGGGCTGCAAAACATTGGCGGGCTGCGAATGCTCAAAACCAGTGCTAAAAAGTTGTACGTTAATGAGCTGTCTGAGATAAGGTGCCAAGGTAAATGAGTTTGTGCTGTTATGTAAAAAAGATGAGGAGAGAATGACCTTTAACAATGATACAAAGCGCAAATGACTTTACACAAAATATTGACACGTGTGAAGACCAAGACACACCGTGCAATAATGCATGCAATGTTGCAGCAACGACGAGAATGGGTTTTAGAAGGCAACGAGCAACATTAAGACTACATTTCGGGTGACCGTTAATAAATATGTCAGGGTTAGGCTTTCAACGACCAATAGCTTCACTTGTTTCTTTTTATCAAATTTTGCCATCTTGAAATATTCTCCTCGGGTAAAATACTCAGGATTTCGCGCAATATTGCGTGCAATGATGCAGCCCGTGTCCGCGACGTAAGTTGCGTGTAATAGTTTCCAATTTAACAACACTTTGGAAGAGCAACGTTACATGTCTTCATGGCTAAACCTAAGATTGAATACAAGTTAATTATTAAACGGCCAACTTTAAAAAGACTAAAAAAAAATAGTCCAAAAAATTTGTCGTGTCTGTTTTTTACCCAACGCCTGCAAAACATATAGAAGATCAGATAATTACATTCAAGATATTGATAATTATTTCTTGTGTCATATATACTTTGACCATTCTATCAGCCCAATTAGCTAACTACTCCAACACTTGGAATTCAGACTATGAAACTATTATAGATCTTGTTGTCCGAGCCAGTGTTAAAACAACACTGACTTTATTCTGTGATTTTAAATGCGAATTCCGTCAAGTGGATTTTTTTATTTTGTTTTTTTTACTTCAGGGTTAAAACTTGCGTGATTTTCTCTATACTAAAAACTTCATTGATCTCTTCAGTATACCATTTTTTATTCACTTAAGTTAGTTTTTCCTCTTTATTAAGTATCTCTGTGTCTGAAAATCAGGCACAGAGCGAATTCATCCACCTAACTTGCAATCGAGTGACCAGAAGGGAACGGACTTCAGTGACCTAAGGAGACTTTTGTATTTGACTCTGGCTAACGCCAGACGATTTTACTCGTCCAGAGGAAAGTCCTCGGACAGGAAAAAGAGCTAACAGCCATGTTCAAAAAATAACGAAATTTAAGACTACTTTTCACCAGCGTTTTCACCACATCAAATCTCAAGAAAAATAATGACACCAAGATAAAAATTATTTTAAACATTTGTCCTGTTTCCCCTGCCAAAATCCACCCCAGAGACGAAACCCAGATTTTTGGGATCTACACACGATTTGACATCCACTTACGCTGGGTGTTAAAGTTAGAAGTAGTCAGCAGAACGCTCAGTTGTCTTCAATTTACGTGCTTCTTATTAATTACCATGCAAACAAACCAGAAATCGGCCCGATTAATTCCAGTGTGTAAACGTACCATTAAACTAAACTCAATACACAAGCGAATATTGAAGTGGTCGTAAACTGTGAATATTCTTTTTGCACCTCTGAACATTTCTGAACAGCTCCAGTCAGCTTGTTAACGTTTAATAAACATGCAGATTTAAGTTTTTTATTTGCATTGTGGACGTCGTAGCTGGATGAAGTCTCAAACCTTCGGTCAGACGTTGATTTCCGATATTATGAGAGCCAATAAAGACTACAGCCAGTTGGAAGGCTCATTATTACATAGTTTAGAAACATAACATGCCCTACTGGATATCTCTTTCGATATCCCTCAAGTGGAAAATTCACACTGTTAAGATGCTTAACTTTCAACGTTGAATGCTTGGAATGGTGATGAGATAATTCGGAAACAGTAGGCAATCATTATATCTTTAAAAATATCACGTCACATGTTCATCTCCTCCAAAAATCCAGTATCCTTGTGGTGTGAGGAGACTCTGCCGAACAGCAATACAGTTAAAAATCGAGAACTGCGTAAGGACGCGGTAGGAAAGGAAAAAAAGAACGAGGTAGAAATGTTAAAAAAAACGAGGCTGCGAGGTACATCACATTTCTAATGAAGGGCCTTCGCTTGAAACTTCATCACCTCGTTCTCTTGTTTTTGCCAGAATCCCACCTTTACTTAAAGCTTTAACTCAACCGTACTTTGGCTTATTTAGTTCAAAAATTACGACGAGAAAAGACGAGGCACCATTTCAGACAAAGAAATGGGTATTGCCCAGGTTACCCACGCCGATGGAGATCGGTTAAGAGTCAGCAGTTATGAGCATTTTCTCATTCTCATCGCGATCGAGATACGCAAGTAGAAACTTTTGCCACTACAATGACCAACCCCAACGTGGCAAAGATGGCTCTTCTGATATCTTTTATACGCGCTCTAGCGCGATTGAGTATTTAGGGTTTCAATTAGGAGCGATTGCTACAAATGAGTCAGACGACTAGTGGACGTTCGTCAAGTTCGTTCTCTCAGAAAAACGATTTCTGAGTCCTTGACGGGAATCGAACCCGCAACGTTCTGATGACCGGTGAGACGCTCTAACCATTGAGCTACCACGACTCAGATGGTAAGCTAGGGTGCAGGTTCGTCATATCTACTGTCTAAGCGGAAGTCACGATATAATACTGGGAAAATTTCCATTATTAGAGCGTCTCACTGGTCACCAGGAGGTTGCGGGTTCGATTCCCATCTAGGGCTCAAAAATCGTTTTTCTGAGAGGACGAGCTTGATCAACATCCACTAGTCGTCTGATATTCACCAAGCTCCCACATGAACTAAGTTCGTGTTCAACATTAACTACAATTGAGTGCTAGGTTTGCTTGAGTGCCATGAAGCCTTTCTGGTAACCTTGACATATGGTAATTGATGCGCGTACACAATGAGAAGATGGCGAATATATACATGCATCTTGAAAAGCACAACTGGATAGCTTTCTTTAAAACGAAAAGCGTTGCAAGCAACAACATCGAGCCGTAACTAACTGATGACATATGAGATGCTTAAGCCACCGAGTTCCCCAGACATCAGATGAAGTGCTCCGGTATCAAATATGTACTTGGGTTCTCTTCAGTGTTATCAAGCCTCGGCGGTCTTCTCGACGTATTGTAACTGATAAGTGAGTAACGACGAATCATAAAGCTTGGTTTGTGGGAGTCAAATTAAAACCGAACTTTTTGATGACCAGTGAGATTCTCAAACACTTTTCCTACAAGGACTTAGACTTAAGGTTACAATAAACATTTGGTACACTACTGTCGCGTATTAATCATAACGTTACATCTATCGCCTATGAAATTAGAAGAACCGAGTTGTTACATATGTTGATGTTGCAAAAGATAACACAGATCCGAAGCATATGTTACAGGAGATTATACAAGTAGAGATGCATGGATCTGAACAGATAAAAGCATATGCTAAATACAATAAAGGATAAAAAAAATACCATTGCTATTTGAGTCTTTCTGTGTACACACATACTGACAAAGAAATGCCTACTGCCCGGGGGAGAGTTCTCATAGGGATTCAACGCAATAGCTTAGATAAAAAAGGGCTACTCATAAACAAATCTTTAAAGGGCATATGACTTGAAAAAATCACTTCAGAAGAAACCATCTCAGTTGAGAGAACTTTTGAAATTTTGAAGGTCGGCCTTTGCAGCTTTCCCTTACCTCACTTCGTTAATGAGATTTTAAGATTTGTTTAATATGCAAATGACCCAACTTTCTACGTCAGTCTGCGTAAGAACTTGTTGAAAAATCAAGTATATCTTTGAAGTTATTAATAGAAATCACTCGGTAATGTTTGTAAGCACATATGGGTCCCATGACATTAAACCAGAAAAGTTTCAAGAGATTTAATTGAATAATGTCAAAGATATACTTGTTTTCTCACTGAGTCATTGTGCAATGTGCCGTAGAAAGTCGAGCCATTTACATACTAGACAAACCTTCATATCTCAAGAACGAAGTGACATAAGGGACAGCCATAAAGGCCAACCTTCGTTACTTCAAAAGTTCTTGTGGCCTCTTGTGAACTCATTCTTTTTCAAATCATACGCTCTTTAAGGAGTATTGGTCTCCCCGTCAAGTTTATTTATACAAATTAGGGCTGTTTATACGAGAGAAAATAAGTCGCGGCTAATATAAGCCAAGGCTGAAATAAGCCAAGAACTGGGCATCTATACGAGCGTTTTCGCGACTTAAATTAACCGCGGCTTATTTTGGTCGTGAACAACTTCATTGAACGTCATTTATGCGAGCGCTCGCAGGTCATTTTAGCCTAGGCTTATTTTCTCTCGCGTGAACGGCCCTACAGTATTATTGCGAACTGCCTAGGAAATTGGTGCTCGATTTTTAGCAACTGAAATCTGCTCATCAAACCAAACCTACTCAGCTGTTACGTAAGAACTCCGCGATCATCGTCTCGTTGGCCACGTTGACACGGTTTCGGACGAATTTGACACGATTTTTGACTTTGTTTCCAAACTTTCCCCATCGTAAGTTCTCGTCCAATGAAAAAATTTTGTTAAAAAAGACCTCCTTTATTAGCCAATCAAAATGCAGCAATTTTACCCTGTTCGTTTCGAGGAACAAAAATACCACTGGAAATAAAAACATCCTCAAAACCCAGCTCATCCATCGCCTTTATATCCGCCATCCGGCGACACGTATTTTAGAAGTAAGTAAAACTATCAAAAAGTTATCGCGGTCACAGAAATCGACTAGTATGTCACCTCGCTTTCAAAAATAACTCCATTGTTGATCAGATGCACTCGAAAAAAAGCTAACGAGAGAGGAACATTTGTATTTATATTTACATTATTTACAATATAGAATTTCAGTGAAATTGGACTTGCAGTTGAATGGGTAGTTTATCTTCCTCGTTTCCTTTACAAATAACTGCGACGGCGAATGTGTTCACAAAGTTTGTAACTGAACAAAAAAACAGCCATGTCCTTATTGTTACTTCGGTCAAACGACAAACAAGTAGTTCCGCCACTTTCTAAGCTTTCCCACGAAGCTACAATGGTTAGTGATACCTCAGAAACAAAAAAATTCAGCCTCATATTATACTCTGCAAGTATTCATCTTTGGGGGAACTTCTCGGACGTAGTTTAATCCAACGATTCCCCAAAGTCACCTGCCAACTTGAATAACTTTTCGACGCAATTTCCCAAAATAAAGGAAAGAGAAATAGCAGCAGTTGCGATAAACAAGCCTTTTAAAACGCAAAGCTCTCGCGACAAGACCCACTTCAAAGAATTGTCTTAGTGAACTGCCACAACATAGACGTTTTCTCGGATTTTCCCAGACACTCAAGAATATCCCAAGGTCAAGTTTGGAGTCGAGTATTTCGGGTCATTTCAAGGTGGTGGGCCGCATTCCAGCTCATTTCAACACACTACCATCTTGGAAAATTCAGTTCGTGAAATTTCTTTTCATTGTCTTTCACTGCCGTAAAAATTCACATAACCGAAAAGCCAAGGCAACCCAATCAGAATTGGCTACGAAGTTCGAACGACCTCAACTGGATCGTTAGCCAACTCAACTTACCGCAAAGACATCGCACGTTCGTGGCCAAATAGACAGCTTGCTCTGATCCTCGGGAACACGTTCGTTCACGGATTAATGCTGATTCATTTCACGCCGCCTCTTGTCGATAACACAAACTCCAGAGTAACTTCTTCCAATACCCATGCATGAGGACAAGAGTCCCCACTGGTTCGTCCTTGGATTATAAACCTCGACTGACGACAGGTTGGATGAGCCATCGTCTCCCCCTACGACGAACAGCAGCCCATTCACGGACGCCACGCCTGCATTTCGTCGACACATGCTCATGTCTGTGACTGGGCACCACCGATTTAGCTCCGGGTTGAAACACTCGACGCTTTTTCTCACGTGGGGTCCATCATGGCCTCCGATCGCAAATAGAAGGCCATCTGCAACCTGGGGGAAAGTAAACAGCAAGTTTTGCTCAGGACCTTGTTATTCAAAGAAGTAAAAACTGATCTGAAATTAAGACTTAATTTCTTTTGTTTGTTTCCTACATTCAATCAAGATCTGGTCAGGAAACTGAGCGAAATTTTCTGTTCAACCTTTTCGTTCAAGTTTAAGCAAATTTTCGCACGGTCACAACGATTAAACGCAAAAAAGAATCGTAAATGACAAAGAATTCAACCAATATTAGCATTTGCTCTAAATTGATAAAGCTAATCGCTCAATAATAATTACTATTTAACAAAATATTTGCGTCCGTAAGGCGCTTCCAATCTTACGCCCTTCCAAACTTGCTTCGTTAATCACGCTGATACTTGCCAAGGTTCCAAACCTTATTCCTTGATTGACTATGCGCTGTTGAGGAAAAACTTTACGAGCAAAGTGATAAATATTTGAAATACCATCTGCTTACCCCAACTCCGGCACCACTCCGCCTGGTACTCATTTCACAAACAAGTCCCCACTCCTTCGTGACAGGATTATAGCACTCAACAGAACTGAGACAATGGCGAGACGCGCCGTCGTAGCCTCCAACCGCGTAGAGCAGGCCACCGAGGACCCCGACACCCACGCTGCTTCGTCTGGTGCTCATGGGAGCAATATATCGCCATTCATTTGTATTGGGATCATAAACCTGAAGGAGCGACGTGTAATTGTAGATATGGAAGAGAAAGGTGAGGGAAAGAGGTAAGAGGAAAAAGGGGAACGACGAGATGGAGTGGAGAGCAAGAGAGACGATAATAAGGGAAAGGAGAACGAAAAGAGGAGTATAAGGAACGAACAGAGAATAACGGAAGTTCAAAAGAGGAGGAACGGGTGAAAAAGTAGGAACGGTGAACAAATGAGGACAAAGGGAAATGGAAGTTACTAAAAAGAAAGTAGGTGGAAGATGGAAGTATGATTGAATAAATTATACAAATTAGAAATGAAAATGGCGGGAGAAGGAGTGTATTAGCAAGAAAAAAACCGATACAGGTACCAGGATGAAGGTGACAGGAGAAAAGAAGGGAGATACGTAAGCGAAAAGCGAGGGTAAAGGATGAGAAAACATCACTCAATCTTTTTGCAGTTTCTCAGTTGTTAAAGCATTTTTTGATAGCTTATTGTTGACGAAAATCATGGATGATCACATCAATAATCCCGTGACGAAATCTTCAAATTCTCCACAAGTAATAGCTGCAAATTTTCCGCAACTTCAGTGTGGAAAGCCTCAAAACCTTCCGATTCCTAAGTTGACGTGTCTGTTTTGCTAGCAACGCAAATTCATGGCGTGAAAATGTTTCCGATACCTAAAGGGGACTCGCCATTTCATGTAGCGAGGTCCAGAGGAGGAGCCACGTGTCCCGGTCTCAGTCCCCTCAAAAGGAACATTCTCACGGCATTCTGGTGCATTTCTCAAAGTTTGTGGCAGAAATGAGGGATTCAAACCCCTCCTCCTTCGTTACGCCACGTTACGCTAAAACTGTAAGCCGCTGGTAACTATTGAGCGAAGGAGCGCTTCCCTTTGTTTTTACTATACCTCACAAGTATTTAGTCCCGTAGTTCCATCAAAGCCACCCACAGCGTAAAGCAAACCGTTTAAAACAGCAGCTCCAAGGGTACTTCTTCTTGCTTCCATCGACGCCACTGTCCGCCATTGATTACGCAAAGGGTCGTAACAATCAACAGTCCTTATCCTGAGTGATCCATTAAAGCCGCCGACAGCATAGATGAAGCTATCCATGACGGCGACACCTGCACGACATCGCCGACTATTCATCTCCGCCACCTGGTACCACTGCTCGGTTTTAAAGTCGTAACATTCCACGCTGAGAAAAACAAGGAACCAAAGTTGAAGAAAGGAATCAAGGTTTCGTCATGTATGTGCAAGTAAGATTAAGTTGTACAGATAACAGAAGTAAAGTATGCTAACATATATTTGTTGATACTGGATAACCCCATATGATAACCCCATATGATATCCCTATCATATATAATGATAATTTAACGTGGTCCACCCCTCATGGGTCCAGCGTTGCTAGAAGAGGAAACCGGAAAAAAGCTGTGGGCCGTGGTAGATTCAATCTGGACAACACTCTTCTCACATGTAACCAAGGTAAGTTTAATCGTAAAACTGGGGGAAGCTTTTCAGAGCTTTTTTAGGTATCTACCTGATCTGATTCAGGTAATCCAATAACTATAAAGCTTTTAAGTTTGGTGATGTTGGGTCTCTGACACTCGGCGAAACCCTTTGTAAATCTTACAGTTAATATTTCAACAGGTATTTACAAATTCAAACCTTTTGATAGCTTTAGGCGCCTGTCCTCCGACAACATACATGACTTTCGGCAAGCCGACCGGAGTCCTGGGCCTTGTCCGAGGCGTCTGCAGTATAGACCGCTGTTCACTTGTCAGCAAATGGTATTTCATGGCTTCAATCAAAAAGTCCTTACAGGCAAAGTTACGTTTAATCAAAGACTCGCTCTCCACTCGTTCAACCAAGTATTCCCTTGACAAAAGGGGGAGTCGAACATGCTCCATTAACTGAGCCAGCACTTCTTGCCTTTCCTCCACGTTGTGTTCCACCCATGATACGACCGCTTCGAAGACCTAACAAGAGCAGAACTGTTAAAAATGTATCACAAGCCTAGTTTACGTTAGATTTTAGTCGGGGCGGACATTTGTCGGGGCCTGGATAAGCCACCACCCCCTAATTTCTAAGAATAATTTCAAACCATGCATAAATTCTGAATGGTAGTAAATCAGTAGCGATGTCGGATAGCAATGAAGATTATTCGTTGTAAGACGTGCTAATGGGTTATTTTACGTACAGTTCAAAAACGAAATTATCAAAACGTCATATATCGTCTTCATTCCCAGTTTCCAGTATCCTGAGTCCCTACTATTTTTACTATTACCAGTTGGCTATTGGAGGAAATACAGTAAGAAACATACTCCGAAGAACAGCACGTTGCAAACTCAATATTCGAGTTACATAACATGATGAAACTCATCATGTTAAGTTTCACGACAACCGTGGTAAGTTTCGTCTTGTTTTATGACCCGAATATTGGGTTTGCAAGATGCTGTTCTTCCGAGTATGTTTCTTACTGTATGTTTTTTGCCATTACCTTCTCTTCTGACGGTACAGTAAGCTGGTCACTCGAAATCAATTCACAGATTTGCATGGCTGGGAGATTGAGAAATTCTTCTCCATGAACGATTTCCGAGAAATGTTGTTCGGTGTAAGCATGCGCGGCTGTCAGTAAGTCCGTGCAGGAATGGACGTCAGCGAACCGCCTGATTCCCAGACAGTTTGACGGATCTAGCTGTTGTTTCAGAAAATCTGAACAGGCTACACGAACTTCCGTCATCTGCAGCAAGCTAGCAACTGGAAGGAGTATCTGAAAAACATTACAGGAGAAACTTCATTCTCACTTATTTTCTCGAAACTAAATTTCAAGACTGAAAACAAATCACTGGCAACAAAAGAAGAGAACGGCGTAAAAATATAGAATGTTGCGTAGGCAGCATACAAAACAGCGTAGAAAGTTAAAGGGTTGGTAGGCTGCCTAATTCATGTGGAAACATTCTGATGTTTCGAACTAAGGGCCTTCTACGGAGAATCAAACGTACCCTTAAACAAGAACGGCAATTACTGTAGACTAGTTTTTATACTAAAAGGAGTCACATGATATGAATTAACCAATAAAGTATGGGTAAAAACAAACAAATCCTAGCAACGAGTAACCTAGTAACGACGAGGATGTTACTTGCTATTTTTTAACGACGATCAGTCAACCGGCACTGGGAGAAGCCTCCAGAGACCCCAGCAGAATAGAAGTATTTTTTCCTTAAAAATAGCAAGTGACTTGACTTCTTTGAGTTGCTAGGTTGCTCACTGCTAGGATTTATTTATTTTTATTTCTCATACTTTACTGGTGAATTCTTCTCACTTGACTATAGAATAAAAACTAGTCTAGTTGCCATTCCTCTTTAAAAACACGCTTCACTCTCTGAAGAAGGGCTTTTCCTCGAAATGTTAGAATTTTTCTACATTGACAATAAAGAAAGGCACAAAATTTATTGAAAGGGAAAAAAAAACAAACAAAAAACAATGTACAACTACAAAGATCAAAGTTTTCATGCTTACATTTTGAATTGATTGAATACCAAAATAAGAGAATCTAGCAGCAACACACTATTCTTTATTCCCTTAATAGCTCACACATGGATCAGATTAGTGTTCAGCATTTAGTATTTCCATCATTATTGTATGGTGACTTCTACTCAGGCACCACTTATGATGAACACCTTTAAGCTCACCATCTGAGTCTTGGTAGCTCAATGGTTAGAGCATCTCACTGGTCATCAGAAGGTTGTGGGTTTGATTCCCACTTAGGGCTCAGAAAGCATTTTTCTGGGGTTATAAACTTGACAAACATTCATTGGTCATCTGATATATACCAAGCTTATATATGAACTACATTAGTGTTCAGCTTTAGTATTTAATAGGAATCTTGATAATTTCTGCCCTTTTCAGAACTTTCCAATGACATACTGTACAAACATTCCATCCATTATGGTTCAGATTGTTGTTCAAAGTTTCAATAAAATTTGTAAGAGTATCAAAAGTCTCATTTTATCATTTAATGTTAAAAATTCCAAGCAGTGCAAAATTAGGTGTATGTTTCTAAAATTACATACCTGAACATTTTCCTCTGATACTTGGATCTCTGCAGTGTATGCAAATTCCAAGAGCATTTCCAAGGCCATAGGGTCAACATCCTTCATAGTCACATCAGTTTGCTTGCTTTCAGACAGTTCCCCAGTGAACATGGCAAAGAAATAGGCACTGCAGGAAGCAAGGACCACCTTGTGTGCTGGAAATTCTACACCACCAGTTCTTATGACAACATCACATAAAAGATTCTGTAATCGAAGATTGTTCATGCTCTGAAAGGCTTTCACACAATGTTCACTATTGCAATAAGGTGGAATCACAAGTTTCTCATCGTGTATGTCGTCAGGCATTTTGGAAAATCTAAAATGAGATGATTGATGGTAAATAAGTGGGATAACCACCAGATGTTCGTCAAACTTGTGATCTCAGAAAAACAATTTCTGAGCCCTAGACAGGAATTGAACCCAGAACTCTCGGATGACCAGTCAGACTCAAATGGTAAGCTAAGTTGCAGGTTCATCATATGTGCTGCCTAAGTGGAATCTATGACATGATGATAATGATAGAAACATTGAATGCTGAACACAAGTGCAAACACATACAAGATTTGTGTTTAGTATTCAACAGCAAATGAGCAATTGTTTAAAACATGGGATTTGAAATTACATTGCTTTGTTGGTATCCTTATTTGACACCAGCATATCAGAGGTTGATATCCCAACTTAAAACCTCACATCCCCCATTTTTCTTATAAAATAAAACTTGTTTTCTAATATTGAATGTTCCAATACAACAACAAACTCTTTTGATGCACCTCTTTTGATGACTAAGTAATGTAAATAATTCTGTTGTGTTTTAGTCCAGGAACTGATAATTTTTGTATGAGGGCTAGTTGGAACTATAAAAAGTTTTGTTAAGTTGGACCATTTTCTTTAATTTATATATATCAAAAAGAAATTTCAGAATGCTAATTTATCAACATAATGTTTGCTGGTATTTATTATATAAAAAAAAACAAATAAAGGCCATGATTAAAAGTTAAAAATAATAACAAAACTCACAAGAAATAATTGAGAATTTTACATTTTGTAAATATTTTTAACTGTAGCCTTTATTTGTGATACAATGCTAATTTAAAAAGATACCTTCATATGTAACAAATAAAAATAGCAAGGTTTTGAGACTTTTTTTAGGCTTTTTGAAATGAGACAGTGATATAATCCTTGGACATTCCACTGACCTCTATATAACTGAACAGCAGTTACTGCAGAACCTGTGGAAAATGTCCCCAAAAGTCAACCATTTTGGTGTGTTATAAGCCTTCCTTCACCAATCACATGCAAGATGTGTATCATGAGATCAAAAAGGGGTGTGGGACCAAACTTGAGAGAATAGTGAGTTTAGTGAGTTTATGTTTTGAAAGCTAAAAATATTTGTCAGCAAACCAAAAATTAGACTAAGTTCAGATATCTTTTACAAGTTTCCCATTGGAAGATAATTCTGAATGTTTTATGTAGTATTACTTGTCGGAACTTGTCAGATGACAGACCAAGATGGTGCTGATAAATTGCGGATACTTTTAACAATACAAAAGTATCAGAGACCTGCAGTCCAGTTATATAGAGGTCAGTGGGATATTCCTGTAAGTGTTTTGATATCCTAGTAAGAACACTGTTCAGGTATGTGGTTGGTAAAATCCATTTGAATTTTGAGTAGACAACATTGATTGCAGCCAATAATTTGACTGGGTAACAACGTAACCAGCTAGAATACAGCTACAGTACATGGTGAAAAGATGATACTGGACAGCTATTCTATAGTTTAGCCCATATGTTCACACAATTACCGAGATAATTGTTTACTTCTGCAAAATGTACAACATTTAGAGGGAATGTGTACTCAGTACCCAGCAACCTGCTTCTACTCTTTAAACTCTAATTGCCTTTTTTTCATCTTTCATGGATTGTTGAAAGTCTAGAGAGAGCTCCAAGAAAACTTGGTTTTTACTGTAGGATTACAAACCATACCAGAATTATCCAGAATTACTCAAAGGACATGACCTCTCTTAACAGTCTAAACCCACGGTCACTGCTGGAGATCAAGCACAAACTTCCAAACATTGTTGCTTGTTTACCGGATAGAGAAACAGGTACAAATGAATATACATGTATTGTGAACATGTATCATTCTTACCAACCACACTCATACAGTCAAGCTACATTCTATCCAAATGCGACCACACATTCATTTCAGAATGCCTATACTGTCTATGTACATTGTTACAAAACTTAAGTATCCTTTTAATGGACGCTTCTTCATCCCGATCGTTCGTAAATTATTGCTATGTAAATATGAGTCTAAGACTTGTTTCACTTCCTGGCGAAAGATACCAGTCTAATAGTATTTTAACTTCTAATAACTGTAGAGAAAGTGCTAAGAAATGATTTGGATAAAGACTGAAGACCTTACCGTCACTGAGAAGGCTTCTCACTTATTCTGAAAATATAATATAGGAAATTCTGCAAATTAAAACTTCGTTTAATTATCCATTCTACGCCGATCACAAACCCAGGTGATTTGCATTGACATTAAAACTGTTAGACTTGCGTGGCATTGTGGGTAAGTCGATTCGTTTCCGACAATTTCCGACCATGGTCTTTAATTGGTCCGTGAGCCAACACAAGAATCTCTGGATCATTGTTTTCTTCACAATTTACAAAAACATAAATAGAGCAGTTCATGTTCAAAAAATACTTATCTAAATTTTAGGGACAAAAATCTAAAAATCAAGTTACATCTCTATTTTCATATCAAAGGAAAATGAACTGTTTTACCTTTCAAAAAAGTATTAGGTTTGTCAAACTGCGATGTAATTACTAGGATATGTTAGTTTTCAGGCCCACAGTTTTGGCTGTCAACCCATAACATGCACAATAAAAAGGGACGGAATATGGCTATTTACTTTCTGGCCAGCCGTGGCACTGAAATCCGATTACTTCGGAAGTGGGCGGATATTTTCCGTGAAAAAGTCTGAAGGTAGCGCTCTGGTAATGAGGTTCTGAAAATTCGTTCGAGAGCATTTAATAAGCGTAGAATGCGAGGGGAAAATAAAAAAAGGGGAAAAAAATCTGGGTGAAAAAAACAGGGTGGGATATCAATGCAACCAATCAGAATCAAGGGTGCCTGCCACCTAATGGATGAATATGCACTAGGGGAGGTGAGACCATGAATTTGTAACATCAAGTATTGTTATTGAGACCAGAAAAATATGTAATTTTTGTACCGCGATTCCACGAACTTGGAGACTGGTTGAAGACTTTATATGTTTTCGGAGTTATTTGTCTACCATTTGGGGCATCTCTGAATAAATACAAGCAAAATTTGGCAGTATAAAACAAAAGCAAGGCTCAAAATGTCGGCTCGATCATGGGATCGATTAGGAGTCGGGGTAGCCAGCAATGCTATGGTCAGTAGCCTATACATTAAGTTAACAGCCCATCGACCAACCGAAGGTAAACAAAATTATAAAGAAGATGGAGAGTCATTTGTTGTCGTCTTAGACCCTATTCGTAAATGGCTAAAATTCGTAAATATTCTTTTATGTGCTGACGAATATCTTCGGCGTGCGTTTTATAATTGTTTGGCGTACTGGTGTACGATTGCGTTTTTATCGGCGTAAAACCGAAGTACGGAGTATCTTCTTTACGTACTAATGACTAATCTCCGGCGTAAGAGTAGAAACCTCTTGACATAGCTTCGGCGTGAAGTTTACATATAATGCATCCTGGTGCCGCTGAGGGTACATTTACATACTGCGATTAACAGAGCCGATTTCTGGTTTCATGGACATGCTAATTAATAAAACACGGGGACAAATTTCAGCCCACAGAGCGCGCTGTTGAGTGCTTTTAAACTTAACATACATCTGAGTTAAAAGTCGGCTCGATTAATCGCAGTGTGCAAACCCAGCTTACAGCTGCTGACTTCTAAATCTAGAGCTGGATCATGCCGGGATCGTCATCCGTTTCCAATAACTTGTGAATGTAAGAAAATATTCCACACGGATTTGATGACTGCGAGCTCAGGTCTTTTCTAAAATCATTTAGTATCTGCCACAGTTTTCCTTGAGGGGATAAAAACAAAACAAAAAAACAATTAGTAAGAATCAAGTACGTATAGGTTTGAGAAAATTTGGTCGCTCAGGGTAGAGATGCATTTTAAAAATGTTCTTTGAGTTATTTTACTCAAAAAAAAAAAAAAAAAAAGGAAAATTTGAACCATAGACGAAAATCGAACCTGTAACTTTCAGAGGACGGTTATTGAAAGAACAGATAGCTACTCCAGCAAATAAATCTTGGCGAATTTACGGCGCTGCCCAGTTAAACTGAACTTTTATAAGATGAACAGCACTACGTGATGAAGAACCGGGGCCGCCGAGAGAATGTGCGGGGCCCGGGGCAATTTTTTTCGTGGGCCCTATGACGTCATAGGGGTATTTATTTAGGGGCATTTAAAAAAACCACAGACAAAACTAAAAGTACTGCTAACTGC
>JBAHVQ010000305.1:117977-144394 GCA_036872915.1 Nanipora kamurai | reverse complement strand
TGCATGTATGCATGCATGCAGGTAGGTAGGTAGGTAGGTATGTTTGTATGTATAACTAAATGAACGTAAAATGTTTTATGTTGCCACTCAGAGTTTCACGCGTTCATGCGGTCATAATGCCTGATGATAAATATATGTAGATGTAGATGTAGATGTAAAGAGAGAGAGCAAATTGAAAAAATTCTGGCACAAAACATATCGATTTACGAACATAGAGCTTTGTCTTGAGACAAGGTCAATTTAATGACTAAACGAAGGCATTAAGCCGGGTTGCAGAATTTTAAGTCGCAGTATCAACTATTTTATGTGCCTATGAACTACTTTCGGTGTCTAAAGCGTAAGCTGAAGAAAAAATAACTTTCAAGAGGTATTGTCAAGTTTCCTTTTACCATTTCCCGGCAGGAAGTCTCTCCATAAACGAGTAAAATCGTCTGGCGTTAGCCAGAGTGAAATACACCATTTGCCCTTCATTAAAGCAAAAGCGATGTTCATTTGAGCGATTCGCATCTTCAACAGAGCTTTTCAAACTTCGATAACGTCAATCAAATTTCAATGGTGGTAAAAGGAAATTCATTTACAAGTAATTAAATATTCCGTTAAATTGAAGTTCACTAACGTCAATGTAAAAAACCTTAACATTTATGAAATTTCATTAGCATCAATCAAAATTTAATAAGAAAAATGGGAAAATCAACAAAATAAAATAAAAAGTCATTGAGCGATGAAGCGTACATGGTTGATACATGTTGTATGAAGAATATTGGTAATAACCATTACCAAGACTGGCAATGTCTACAGGAAATCGTTGCACAAGTATAGCACTGGAAACTTTGTTTTCAGATGTTTGCGGCTAGAGTAAGCCTTACGATGACTGAACAAAGGAGACAGAGAATTTTGCAAGATAACAGGAGAAGGTTAATATTGTTTTTTGAAGAACCAGAACAAGACTATATCTTAGAATAGATAGAATAGATACTTTGAGGTTCAATCGCTCAACTGCCACAATGATAATATCCAAATATTGTATATTCGAGAAGAGAGGGTTATGAGCCCTTATGAACCTTACCTTATCTTCCTGCGATATTCTCTCTCTCCGCCTTGGTTCAGTCATTGTAACGTTTACTCTAGCCGCACACATGTGAAAACGTTTAAAGTGCTACCTACATGTATTTTGTGCAATTGTATGTGCAACATATACGCACACGTTATCGTTAATTGACTTTTTATTCTATTTTGTTGATTTCCCCATCTTTCTTACTGAATTTTGATTGATGCTGATGAAATTCCATAAACGTTAATGTTTTTTTTTACATTGACGTTATTGAACTTCAATTTAACGGAATACTTAATTACTTTTTGTAAATGAATTTCCTTTTAGAGCTATTAAAATTCGATTGACGTTATTGAAGTTTGAAAAGCGCAATTGAAGATGGGAATCGCTCAAATGAAGGGCAAAACGTGTATAAGAAGACTGGACCTCGTGAAAGAGCAAAAACAAGGCCGACTTTAATACCTTTCACATGAAAATAAGTTTTATTCGCATTTAAATGAAAAGTAAAGATCATATGAAAGGCTCTCATATGAGAAGCAAAAGCAAACACGGAAAATGCCCATTTAGCATAAAAAAGAATTCCAAATTGTCTACAGAGATACCACAAGAGTTATTTCTGTTTCGTTAACGGAACACGTCGATTTAAACATGCTAGAAGTTTACTTTGTTTATGTTTTCTACCTTGTCCTTGTCCAAAGCTTGTACACTTAATATGTTCGTATTAACAGCAGTATTTTCTTGAATCTCAATGGTGTACGGAGAACCAATAAACAACGGTCTTCGGTCGTTTTTGTCGACAACATTGATTGTGACGCTGACTGTTTCAGTCAAGGGCGGAAAACCACCTTAAGTAATAAATGAAGGTTTTAATTATCGTGTTTAATTAACGATCAAAATGGGGAATTTTTTTAGCGGACGTGAAAGAAAAGAAGTGCTCAAGGTAGGAAGTAATTATTGTGCATTATCGGATACTTACTGTCCTTGGCTTCAACTATCAAAATAAATTTCTGTTGTTGTTCTCTGTCTAAAACGGTGCCAGTTTCTATCAGACCAGTCTCATTATTAATGCTGAAATTACCCAAAGGATCTCCTTCTACGATTTCATAATACAAAGGAGCAAATGCTGCACTATCTGAATCACTAGCATTAACCTAAAGAAAATGAAATTTGGTCAATAATTTATAGAAGACTTTTAGTTACTGCTACATTAAAAAATCAACTACCAACATATCGAGATAAATTTACAAAATGCAATTCATTCACACGATTAAGCTTTTCAACAAAGAAATTACTTTCACCGGGGCTAGTAACTCTGAAATCTGAATAAATTTAATTTTCTTTCGGGAAAGGGAAATATATGTAAATCTTAATTGTTCAATATAAAGGCAGCGTATCGAACTAATTAATGTCCTACTTTTAGAGAATGTCTGAAAAATGCGTTTTCAATGTTTCGTTTGGGGTGCGACCAACTGACAAATACGTAACAATTTCTCTGTATCATATCTTGCCTTCCCATATATTTAATGTTAGAATTTAGTTTTTAATCTAAATTTATAACCATGTAGCAGCTGATGTCAATGTGTACTTATGACAAACATCCGCAGGTGTACGGGGTATCTTCGTACCCATTCTTTCTTGAGATATAAAGACACTCGACGTGACCTGCTGACTGTATATTCCGATGCAGAACGGTCCACACTCATTGTTCTAAATATCACTTACAACCTCGCCCACTACAACATTACGACAAACATTTTCATTGTGGTAAGTTCAAGGAGCATACGCAAGCGTTCAGTGAATAATTTCTTCTGTCAAACATACAGTTAACACTTGTGTTCCAATTGGCAGCCCCTCCTCAATTGCACTGCTGTAGCTTGAATTTCCAAACACTGGGCGATTATCGTTTACGTCCAGTATAGTAATGTTAACTCGAACAGAAGTGTTTCGTTTTTCAGCCGTTAGTTCGACAGCATACACCTAAGAATATACCAAACATAATGAAAGACAAACGGTATAAATGGAAAAGATTCATGATAAGAATGAAAAATATACAGTTAAATGTGTTTTTATTTCAGAATCATCCTCAGGGTAATATGAAAATATAAATTCACAATTAACCTACAATGCTGAAGTCAACTGGAAAAGTTCACTCGAGTGGGATTTGAACTCGCACCTTCGGGAATCTGGTCCACCGCTCTACCTGTTGAGCTATCGAACCTATACAGGGATTGGAGGCGAGTTATTATCCAACTTAAGTGCACGAGATATTCTCGCGACAACATAACGCTAGCCATGAGGATCGATGAGCAGTGTTTCAATTCTATTTCAGTCGGAAAAAGTTGAATAGTTGGAATAATAAGTTGAATAATAACTTTTCACTTATGTTGGATAATAACTCGACTCCGATCCCTGTAGGCTGGATAGCTCAACAAGTAGAGTGGCGGACCGGATTCCCGAAGGTGCGAGCTCAAATCTCGCTCGAGTCAACTTTTCCAGTTGACTTCAACATTGTAGGCTAATTGTGAATTTAAAGTCTGTTTTTGTTTCGTTTTGTTTTGGCTTTCTTTCAAATGGTCTTTAAGTCAGGATATATTGGCATAGATTTTCAATGAAGATCTCAAACTACCGAAACTTGGTTTGGATATCTGAGGAAGAAATTACATAAATTAAGTCAACTTTCACCTAAATTTTCTCTTCAAATATTGATTCTTTTGAGGTGGAATATCATACACTCGAAAGTCTTGTTCCATCAGATATCCAAATACTTCGAAGTAGTAAAAAATCTCGGCTATCCCCTCGGTTTTCAACAAACTTCTCGGTGTTTGGACATCCTGATGAAACACTCCTTCTCGTGTATGATCTGTTACATCACGGCGGTTTTAAAAACATGATAAAACAACTGCATGCTACGTAGGCCAAATTTAACAATATGTAAAAGGATTCGGGAACTAAAAACATTTCTATTCTACATTTTGGCCGTTACCAAACCCCATATTTTTACAAAACGGTTTTCAAAATCCGTTTCCGTTATCGATCGACATGTTTTCGTCACATTTTCGTAGTTTTTTTGACAAGATTCCCGACCCCCTCTTTTCCTTGAATTAGTACAAGCACTCTTTTTTAAAAGTTTGTGATTTGTTGACTTAATTGAGATTTACTTTAGTTTCGTCGGGGTTGACAAGAAAAATTTTTGAGATTGAGATGCGAACGGTGAAAGGAAGTGTGCCTTAATCAATGCAGTTCAATAATTACTGCGACGTAAAAACCAACCCAAAAATTCCTAACAGAACAAAATAACAAGATATATCTTGCCAACTTAATTGAAAAGTACCAGAGAAAAGTTTCTTCAGTATCATAGTACTTACCAGAAAGCTATATGATTTTTTCGTTTCGTAATCTAGTTCCTTGTTGATCACGACAAAGCCAAGTCCATAGCGAGTTTCCATTTTGAACGTATCTTCAGAATCAATCTGATATACTAAGGTGTTTTGTGTCTAGAAAGTCAAAAATACGAACAAAAAGAGTGCAATAACTTCATAAAAGAAGTTTGGAAGTTTAATCTTATAAGATTAAATACTTAGTATACTAAGTACTAATCTGAAGGGATAGGTTATTCTGAATGAACGTTTCTTCACGTAAAAATGACAAACAGAAGAGCCCGCTAAAAACTCTGGGAACAGTTGTTTATAAGTTCTTCTAGTTGCCGTCCGTAGTTCAAGAACATTTGTTGCTTAAGCTCTCTTATATCATCATATGAATACTTACTGAGTCTTGGTCAACAGCTTGAACGGCTAAGATGGTCGTCCCTATCACAGTATCCTCTGAAACCGAATCATTATAATGAGATTTCTGGAACACAGGCCCGTTGTCGTTCGAATCAGTAATACCAACCACCACAGTTACCTCAGATGTACGAGGTGAATCACCATCTACAAAGTTAAAAAGGAAACCATAATATCAATATGCTGGAGTAAAATTATAGTCTTTTATAAAATATGTTCAACTAGTTTTTTTAATAACTGTGGGTTAAATCTTCAACTTTGCATCCTACACGGCGGATAACAGAGTTTCGGAAACAAAATATGATAACAGAATTGATGACGGTCATTCACAGACATCATCGGGTGTTTTTCACCACTCAAGATGACTGAGAGGTTTATGACAAAGTCAACAAAAAATTGTTAGTTACAAATGATCAAAAATGTGCCATTGCTCAGAGCAGAACCGAAGATACTGTAGATCAAAAGGTGTTGGCTGTGAGCAAATTAAAGGCATTTCTTCTCAAGGTAGCAAGAGACAGTGATCACAGAATCAATAGGAAGCAACCTCTGATGTTTGTGTCGCCATATTTCTTGGTTGTCGATATTTTCTTGGCAAGTGTCCTTGAAAAATGTTCAAGCTTTACTGGAAATGTCATTCGCTTTTTAAGTTAAAACAACCGCAAATGAATAACATTAAAAAACAAAAAATATCACAAAATGGGACTCCTGATTGGTTAATTATTCGATAAACTGGAGATCTACTTAACTTCTGTCTTAGCTTATCCTCTAGATGTCCTTTGATATAACGAAGGTTGTCAGCAGAAAGGAGTAACTAAATTTATTGGAGTATTGTCATTTCGTATTGTTATTTCTTGTTATTTCATAACTCATTGTAACCAATACTTACTGTCCTTGGCTCGAACTGTCAGAATAACTTGATGGCTTGATTCCCTGTCAAGTAATTTAGCAATACTTATTTGACCGGTGACATTATTTATGGTAAAATTTCCATGCACGTTCCCAGCAATGATACTGTATTCCAAAAGGTTGAAATCTTTATCTTTATCCGTAGCAAAAACCTTGAAACACAAAAATAAAAGAGGGTGGAATAAGTTGACTAACTTGTTTTTGTCACTGGCAAGTGGTACAAAGAAATTATCAAGATAGGACAATGAAGGCCGTAACCTTACCATTACAACGGGGGTCCCAATCCTATCTTTTTCATTAACATAAGCACTGTATATGGATTGGTTGAACTCTGGATTAAACTCATTGACATCCATCAGTTCGATTGTGACAGAAGCATTGTCTCTTAGGTGAGAATAAGGAGCAGGTTCTTCCACAATCACCTACGTGATAATAAAATAATCCGTTTAATTTCTTGTTATTTGCCCAAATTAATTTTTTCGGGACCGTTAAAAGTGGTAAACATACATGTTCAACACTTAAAGATAACGTTATTTCTAAATTATGATTATGATAGTGATTAAGATATTGATCGTAATTATGATTATATGATTATGGATATGATCAGGGTTATGACGATGAACAGTATTATTGGTTCGTTTCCTTTCGTTAAAGTATGTTCTTAAACATCTGTTAAAATAGGTCGATACTGCAGTAAGCCAATAGGATACATTATAATTGTCAAAAGTAATGGTAGATAAAACGTGTTCCTCCAAGTTTTATGCGGGTAACTAGGAACAGCACAACCTTTTCTAATACTGTGGAGAAATGGTATCTGCCCACATTTCCCTCGAAACGAGCGCTCAGAAACTCTCACAAAACATTGGAGCCCATCTGTCTCAAGGATTGCAAGAATCGCATAAGCTACCTAAATATCTCGGGTTCATTTATGGTCAGAGACTCATAAAACATTGTTTAGTCATTACCAGTCACTTCGCATTATCCCGTCATATTGATTCCATAGATACCTTTCAAGACACCATGCAACTCCAGCATTTTCTTTTCACTTTAGATAAACGTTTACACCAGTAACATTAGAAAAACTCCGCACAGGTTCTGGTATAGGTATAAATGCTCTCTAGTAAATGCTGAGAATACCTGAAACGTATGCACGATGCTCGCTTCGTAATCCAACGATCCGTTCACATAAATTACTCCATCAGAAGTGACACCAAATTTTCCATCAGCACCAACGACAGAAAACGTCAAATGTGATTTTATATCCTATATTGTCAAGAAGAATGTTAAGAAATTTAACGAGTACTTGGTGGAGACCTGTTTAGGAAAATATTGATCATTTTCAGGTATTTAAGAAACAGATCCTATTTTATTAAAATTAATTTTTAAAACTTAAAATTATTAAAACTAAAATCTTACAGTGTTTTTTCATGCCTTGTCTCTGAAGGACGTTTTCCTGGGACTCCTTCCCTCATGTCCAATTTTGTACCCAGGACATTTGTCCTATGTAAACCGGAAAGTCGGAAAAACTGTCCTCAGCTTGGGGGTAACCACACACGTTCACATCCATCATAATTTAGTAAATGGATGGTAATTTTAACATAAACAATTAAAAATTTCATGGGATGAAAATTCATTAACATCCAGATCCAGAGGAATAACTTCTACTCGAGCAAGACTGATTTTTAAAACATGCCAGTGATATTGTCGCATGGTATATTGCGTGGGAAACAGGCATTTATCGATTTGTGCAGAAGGAAGGACATTGCATTCGTCTTGTGCCAGTAAATTTTCTATGGTAAATTGGGAAAGCGGTGAAAAATAGTTAGCGCTATAATAGTAATATCATGTCTTAGTAAACGCCACATATTTTTGCTACTTCCTACCACAATTATTCGTTAATGCCAGTTTTACACGCAATAGGAAATCGTGTAATAGCCGCAAACCTTTCGCCATGGGGCAAAAATATTCCTGCTACGAGGTTGCCCCAGTTCACGATAATTTTTTCCACGTCTGGTTTGCATTTCTTTCTAAACAAACCATCAAGCATGGACTATAACTTCTGTTTTAACTAAATCGGCCAACTTTTGCCAAATGAAAACAATGCCGTTTTGAATTTCGAATGCCGTTTTGAATGCCGTTTATTGAGTGAAATATTTAATATCATACACGAGGAGTGCTTCATCGGGATATCCAAATTTCTTCGACAAATATCAAAACAACGTCTCGGTAGGGATTTCCTTTGTGTTTTGCTCATAAATTACTAATGAATTTGAGATGACACACAACCTACATAGAGCGGGAAAACACAAAAAGCGACTATTTTTACGCCTGTAAATGATACTTAATGATACTTAATCAAGCAAGAATAGTTTAATGAGAACTTCTGAAGAATAAGGAGTTTCAACGACAGGTAGAGGAGGTTTTCCTGACCATCATCAAAATTTCATTTGTCAATTTTTTGTTCGTTTTGATAATTACCATGTCAAGGTCGCTGGTCTTCACTGTCAATACGGTAGTACCAATTGGTGCGTTTTCAAACATAATTCCACTGTAGTTAGATTTCAGGAATAATGGGGGATGATCACTAATGTCAAGGACATCCACAATTACCACAACCTCCGATGTTCTTGTTGAAGGTCCATCTAAAAAACGTTATTAAACATTAATTTATTCTTTAACGATTATTTAGCCCAAACCAATAATCTCAGCAACTAAAAAAAGAAGCCGTGTTGCTTTGGATGTACAAACTTGAGCAGAAGGTATGCGATTATACGATTGACGCAACACGTGCGCGAATACTGTAAGATTATGATACGGATCCATACAAATGGTCACATTATTCGAAAATCGTGAAGGCACATATCATTTTTACCTTAGAAGATTTTTACCTTGTATGATTACTACAACTGAATTCACATTTATTTCATCTGGGTTCTTATGAATTATTAATGAATATGCTTTGAATTCTTAGCGTAAACTTTAAAACGCGCGTAATGTTTGGTGGTATCAAATAATTTCCTTGTAATACCATGTAAACTGTAATTTTCATGTCAAAAGGTCTATAATTTTAACCTCGGACTCTCTTTGATCTACAATATCACAGGAAATTCGTTGTACGGTTTTATCCATTCGCTGTACCATGTCATTGAATTCGATTTTTGGCATGGCAAGGCCAAGTTAAGAGTTAACAGTTTCAACACTGGCTAGATTCATCTTTTTATTCACCCATTTAGTCCGTTAACTTTCACTGTACCCATATGATCGTTCATACTGGACAAATCATAACCAATTACACCTGGGTCGGTTGGTCAGAGCCTGGATAGCTTATTTGGCGGAACAACCGACTCCTGGTCCTCATTAAATGCCAACGACCATGCTGGACTTTACGCAGGATTATTAAATAAGTAAGTAGATCAAGTATGGATTACATTTTCAAGTGTCCAAATCAAACACTAAATGAATAAGCATACAAAATAACAGAACTTACTGTCTTGTGCTCGCACAGTTAAAATGAATTGATCTTTGACTTCTCTGTCGAAAACAGTCGCGGTTTTAATTTCTCCAGAAGTGCTATTTATCGTAAAGTTCTTTCCATCGTCACCATGGATGATTAAGTACGTCAATACGTTGTAGTAATCGTCGTCATCTGTGGCTGATACCTTCGTATAAAAGATACACTAGAATGTTATGAATTATATCCCGTACTAGTGACATAGAAGGTAACAAGACAAGAACGCCCAAAAAAACACTAAAGGCCGTTTTCTACTTCAAACGTACCGCTCAAAAACGTAGCGTATTCCTTTGTCTTAAAATCATTAGTTCTCCCCGAGAGCTTTCCTTACAAAGGAATAGGCTACGTTTTGGTACGGTACGGTTGAACTGGAAAACGGCCTCTAACGTCATTAGTTTTGCCCGAGAGCTTTCTTTACAAAGAAATACGCTACGTTTCGGTACGTTTCGGTACGGCACGGTCGAAGTGAAAAAGGGCCATAAGGGTAGGAATGAGCTGATTCAGTTTATTACAATGATAATGATTACGATGACGATATCGATGATGATGATGATGATGATGATGACAAAAATAATGATCATTTTATTATTTTAACAAAAACGTTAATTAAAAGATACTTGTACTTAATAAGACGATAAGGAGGAAGATGTGGTGGAGGATGAAAATGAAGACGATGACAACAATAATAGTAAATGCCACATCATGGCAATGATAATAATATTTGTAGTACAGTAGCAAAAACGTTAATGGTAATGAATATGACTGGTAATGACAGCAGCCTGCACGCCGGTAATGGAAATTTATAAAATATATGCTTGTCAAAACATCAATGAAAGGGATTTTTTAATTTTTTTATTATTTATTGCACCTGTAATTTTCGTTCATTGAGCGCTTAGAGAGACTTAATATGCGATATTATTAAAATGTTATGCATCGGGAACTGGCGCTCATACATCAGTCAAGGTATTTCTTAGATGGTACTTTATCTTTTGCTTATGACAATTGGAGTTTTAAATCACCTAAAGTTCCATACAAGGTGAGACCTTACGGTCCTGTGAGCAAACAGAGATTTTTTAAATTTCTTTTATAAGGAGTTTTATATACAAACTGTTTGTATTTGACAATAGTTCTACGACGAAACAAACCTGGGTAACCAATGTTCCTGGACGAGCACCTTCACTGACATTTCCAAGATAACGATCCTGTAAAAACTTTGGGTTGAACTCGTTCACGTCAAGAACCTTAATATTTACCGTCGCATTTGCTACCAGACCGCTAGCTGGCTGAACTTCTGTTACAACAACCTATTCATTAATAATCAAATGAAGAGATAGATGGCAAAGAGATAGTTACAAAATGTGAAAAGGTTTCTGGTATGAGGCTGTACTAAACATAAATGTACATAAAAACGTAATGGCAGTATGTCGGTTTTATAGTTGTATTACTCTGAGATTATAAAACTTCCAATAACAGCCCCATCAATATAGACAAGAACGCGGGCATATGATTGTGCTTTATGATTGCACAACATGTTGCACTTAGTAGGTGGCCTGAAGTAGGCAGACCACAGATGACCTACAAGTAAACAATGGAGAAGACACGATGGCTGGAATAGCGCAAAGCTAAGGTATTGGCCTGAGAGAAAACAGAATAATCTTAGCCTTATGGCTGATGTTGAATAATTGGACTATATGTAAGAAGTTCATGAACCTCTCATTTTACTTATCACTTTTGATATACCAGTCACAATAAAATGATCGAATGGACAAAGCCACAGCTGAGAGTTTTTGAATAACAGGTGGTTTATCGACGTCCTCATCAACCTCTGATTCTGGTTTAGCTTTATCTACTAATCAAGAGGTCGTTTTAATTGCGTAAATTGGTTATCAACACATCGATAACCTTCCATCGAGCATGAGTTAGCGTATCGTTTAGTTACTAAAAAAAATACAGCCATACTTTCGATTCAATTTTCATACACATACCGTAAAATTGTACGTGGTTTTGCCCTCGTAGTCTAAAGGACGATTGACTTGTATTTCCCCTTGCGAAGTAACTTCAAAATCTCTGTTACTTCCGATAATTTTAAAACTGAAAACAGAGTTGACATTCTAGAGGAAGATAAAAGGACCAAAGAGAGAGTTTACCAATTCCCAAAAAGGATGGCCGTTAACTAGAATGCACAAAGTCATAAAAGTACAACGAAGTCATGTAACTAACAGTGTTAAAATTTTAAATCCAGGTAAAAATAAGGGGCTAAAGTAAAGCAATTGAACATAACCTACCTTCCTGCTGTCTCTAAGGTCCAACTTAACTATAGTTGAACCAACTAATACATTCTCAAAAACGGTGACATTATAAACATCTTGCACAAGAAAAGAAGCATTTTTAGTCGACTCATTGATATTTATCACAACCAACACTTCAGCTGTTCGGGGAGAATCTCCGTCTAGATTTCGAACAAAGACAAGATCGACTGTAATGACAAGAAATGGTCTGACTTCAAAGGTTTACAAAATATAAGCTTTTGTTTATGCAAAATCGATCGGAACTGAGTGAGACTCTCCCATAATGGAAGCAAAACATCAACTTCCAAAAACTGGTTTCAAACTAGACATAAACGTAAGCGATAAAATGTTTTTGTTCAATAAAAAACATATTGATGCCATTATTGCATCATCTTCGTTTTCGAAACATCGTTCAATAAACAAAAACATTTTATTATTTACATTTGTGTCTAAATGTTTAAATAATTTCTTGTAATGGTTTTGAATTACCTTATTTATTATAGTGCCCGATTTTCATTATTTTCATATACTATCAAGTCTTCTTCAAAAACATCAAGTACGGAAATATTAAACCTAGACACTATTTCTTTTCCAATTTTTACACGTAATTGTCAGGTCTTATTAGGTAAATGAGAGGGTCATCGAAATTACTTTAGATCACAGGACCATATTTTTCATTATATACTTGAGTAGACTTACTATCTTTTGCTTTGACAGTCAGGATATATTGACTCGCTGCCTCACTATCCAACGCAGTGTTTGTTGCAATCCATCCCGTGGTACTATTGATACCAAAAATGCCAGAAGCATTCCCATAAACAATACTATACGTAACCTTATTATAGAAACCATCCTGATCTGTTGCAACAACCTATAAAGAATTTGGAAAAATACCTCCAGTTTATTCTGAAATTATCAAGTTACAAGTGTCGATCAAACCCTGCTTCATTTTAACGTAAAAGGGATGATAATGAATGATAAATTACACGCCAGTGAATAGATAAGATGTTGCTAAGTTCTCAAAAGAGCTAGGAGAATCTCAGTTGACCAATCAATCAGATGCCTCCGTTTCTCTCGTTTACCGTCACAAATATATTACCCACCAGTGAATACCGATGTCATAGCTATAGCCCAAGTCTTCCAATCAATTTGAAAAGTGTAGTGTATGTTTTGACTCTGATGGATTTAAATATCGCAAAAGAGCATCGAAAAAGTTGAGAGTGTAAAGACTGAACGTTATTAAACTATTAACCCTTTGGACACGAGCGGCCGATTTCCAGTGTATGGCCTCGGTAAACATTCAGGAGCTCAGTGTTCAAAGGGTTAATAATTTTGAAACATAGTATGATGTTTCTAAAGCCTTTTAGGTCTACTTTGTATTTCCATGGCAAGGCGACGACAGCTTTATATGCTTATGATTTTTAAAAAGACCCTGTAACTCTAAATTAAAGGCGGTGACCCTTCTTTTTATTCCATATACCAATTTTTTATAGACCAATCTGCAACTGTTATAAAACATTTTCAAAAATCCCTAAGTGTAATTATTTATTTTGAATTCCCAAATTTTGTATAATGATTTGCACACTACAGTTTCTCTTTGAAATTGAAAAATAAAGATTTCTATGATTGAAATACATCATAAAAGTTGGGGATAGGATACAGGACAAACGCACGAGAAAACCTTCAGCAAAATACTGTCTACACCTAATTAAAACCAAGAAAAACAACTAGAAAAATAACTTAACTGATCAATTAAAACATGATCGCGGGCACAGAACTGAAAACTGAGGAGATCTCTACATGTACACTTTATACAAAAACAAAAACCACACCTGGATCACTGGCGTTCCTTCCCTGGTCGAGTCATTTATTACAGCAATGTAACTTAATTGCGAAAACGTTGGGTTGAATTCGTTTACATCTTTAACAAAGATCGTTACATTGGTACTGTCGTTGAAACTGGACGGCGCTTGTGACTCCTCAGCTATAACCTAACAATGAATATCACGAATGATTAAAGTGCCTATGAAATGAGAATTAAGTTGGTCTTATTTGAAAGAACTCTTGAAATTATAAGGTGACACTTTCTACACTTTGTTTGTATCGTACTTTGCTCTTGAGATATTAAGACTTGTTTGACAATATGTAAATCACATTTGGCATGCATCACACTGGATAACGAGCTGTTATGAAATTAGAAATATCGTTGACGTTATTGAGTCAAGTCACAAGAAACTGTAAGTGAGGATGTATTTGTTTCAAGAGGCTAAAAGAGGAAAGTTTCAAAGGATTAAATCGAATAATTTCAATATGTGTTTTTTCGCAGTAACTCATTATGCAATATGATATAGGTAAGTTGTTATTTAGATATCAAACAAATCTTAATACCTCAAGAACGAAATGAGTCATGGAAAAAGTGTAAAGAATGTTTAAGAATAATTCCAAGGGATCTTTGGAATAAGCGTCTAGCTATAATATCTGCAATATGCGCCTATAGTGTCCACTCACGTTACGTCATAACTCTCTTGTGACGACACAGAGCACAGCCAATCACAAAAATTCCTACTGGTACTTCGGTATAAACTGCAACAGCAAATCCAGTTGAACTTCTCGCAGCATCTTACCTGAAAGTCAAATTTTGCTTTTCCTTCGTAATTTAGACTTTGGTTAACGATAATTTCACCAGCCTCGGTGCAACGAAATGCTCCATCCCCTCCAACAATATAATAGCGAATTTCGCCATTGGCTCCCTGCAGAGAACATTTAGGAAAATATTTAAGAAAACGATATGACGGCAATAGTTACAACTTCGAAATATAGATGAAATTACATTGATCTGAAAACAAAGTAACTAAAAATTCAATTCTACATTAAATTAATAGCCTAATTTTATCAGGTACTTATGTGTTTTCCTTTTGCGTTTTCCTTTTTATAATTGTTCAACTTTATACCTGAAAATGATTGGTTCACAAATAAAGTAAGTCGTCTTCTCTCGACAATTTCGCATTTAACTTATAATTTTCCTCAAAAGGTCAATTTCCGCAAATTTGATGAGTCCAATTTACTTTTCACAGGCAGAATGATATTTCCAAAATGGAGAAATTTCCAGTTCTTTGTTTGTATTTTGTTGTCAAACAGTAGCATTAAGATCTTATCTTAAAGATCTAATATTCTGATAAGTATGTAAGTTGTGTAATGTAATCTCCCCTACCTCATCGTTATCAGTTGCCCTAACAGTCAAAACGGTTGTATCCACAGGGATATTTTCAAACACTGTAACATTGTAGTGACTTTGTAGGAAAATTGGTCGATGATCACTAAGATCGCTGATGTCGACAACAACGATGACTTCTGCAGTACGAGCTGGTGGTATTCCATCTACAAAAAAACACAAAAGAACAATCTCCGTTATATTGACTATGATACATGACTGCCAATTCATCCACTGTTTCTTAAGCGTAGAACCTAGTCCCACTTACTGGGAATATTTGCATTCCAAAGGTCTTGTTTCGAGCAAGGAATTAGTCAAATAAAACTGTAATTTTAGGTTTGGTGTGATTTGAGAGTGACATAATCAATGCAGTTGGATGCTTTTACTGGAACTCATTGGAAAATAAGTGGTCAAATGCCGTCAGGAATTGTCTTTCGGCCTTAGTGGACATTTAATCAATAATCCTCTCATCCTATACCATGGTATATTACTAATAAGTAATAAATGAAAGAAATGTTTAATTAACGAGGATTATCGATCATACATCACTAATAATATAAAATCACTAGACTTTCGTGGAAAAGATCCAACAATTCAAATTTGTTAAGTTAAAAGATGAACAACAGCGAGCAACTATTTGTAATGATAAGTCGACGTGGTGTACTTACTATCTTGTGCTCTGACATTCAATACGAAGTGAGATCTCGTCTCTCTGTCAAATGTTGCGTTAGTACTAATTAATCCAGTTGTAGCATTAATTCTAAAATTCTTATCTCCACCAACAATACCATATGTCAGTTGATTATAATAGCCGTCTTGATCAGATGCATTTACCTGAATGAAAGGAGTTGGTTTTAGTACCGGGAAAGCAGTTCCTCGCAAGAACAAAATGGTGAAAGTGTTTCATGCTTTTATTTTTTCAGAGCACGAATGACTATTATTTCGAAAATTTAAAGTTCATTTTTCAAGTCGCATATCACTAAAATAATCAAATTTTGTACAACCTCTTTACTAAGAATTACGATCAAAAGACTTTAAAATTTCTTGGACAAGCATACCACTTTTATTTAAGCAGGAAATTCGGACCGCATGCCTTCACTAGATGATACTCTTTTGCGAAATCTCGCTAAGAACCTAGACAATCGATTCAGTCGAATGCGGTACACACTCATACCCAGGCCAGTCCAAAAACTCCCAGCCTTCTTACTAAAGCAAGTCAATTGTACACTTCAGGTAAGACTTTAGGTCCGAATTAAAATAATTTGATAAAAGATAAATATAATTATGGCAAACTACAAGCAATTACATCTATTTTGAAAGCAGCATGTTCTGATTTTGCCACCTCACTGAATTATCAAGATGGAAGCTCCTGGCCTTACTATCTTTGTCAAACATTACCTGAACGACACGGGTTCCTATAGCGCTATTTTCAGAAACATTTGCGTAGTAACGTAACTCGGAGAACACTGGGTTGAACTCGTTGACATCCCTCACGAAGACAGTAACTGTAACATTTGCTTTAGTATTTCCTGAAGAATTAGTCTCATTTGCAACAACCTGAAAACATAAAACCAAAATAAAATTTTAGAAAAAGTAGTCACTTGTAATTTTGTAGTTCATTCCAAACTTAATCAGTCCCTGATTGTCCAATGAAGGAAATACCTACAGTTAATTTCAAATAAATTAGTTAGGAAACTTGTAAACAGAAACCTGTCACCTTACGATTGAGGGTTTGTTTCAGGGCATATAGAGCCAATTCACTTTGCAGTAGTTACCAACATTACAAAAACTCTACTTTCTGTCCGACGTAAAAAAGTATGTACTTTCAATTTTGTTCTGTTAAAAGGAAAATTAACTTAACTGCATTTTCGTGCGAAATTTTATATCAATTAAAATAAAGTGAAATACAAAATACACAGTTTAGCAAACTATACGTCAAGTTAGTAAGCAAGCTGAGAGTATTTGGAATTCTGCACTGATATAAATATCCACGCTATTAACTATTATTTTCACTATTAACAAACTTTTTTAATTAAGGACGTTTAGTTGAGTGTTGCCAGTGGACAAAATAGAAAAATCGATTGGAAGAGACGGTATCACCGGTTTTGCTAACTTGGAACAGAAAACTGGACAATAACGACGGGGGACGAAGAATAGCTGAGGGTACTTCTTCCCAACCTCACGCAAAAACGTGATTTAAGGTTGGAATTACACAGTTGAAATTCTCACGTGCCTCACTTCTAACTATCAAATAACAACTTGTAAAATCATACCATGAACGTGTAAGATTTACTCGTTTCGTAATCTAACGCTGCCATGGTTACAATAACGCCATCATTTGACACGCCAAACTTTCCGTCTCCACCCACGATCTTGTAGTCAAATTCTGCATTTTCACCCTGAAGAATCAATATTGACAGAATTACACGAGGAAAAGATTATCAAAGTCCTGAACTTTAGTAGCTGATTCTGATCGTAGCTTAAAAAAACGGCAGCAGATTTAACAATTCCATCCGAAGCAATCTTTCGCTAAAAAACATGCAGCAATATGCAAAAGCCAGCGAGCAAAACCTAGAAAATAAAACCTTTCACTTTTCCATCCGTTGGATTTGTAAAATGTAAAAAAGATGTTATCAAATGCCAATTAACGAGTTCTGAAAATTATATTTTAATAAAAACCATTTGTAACTTTTTTCTTTAAGTAATCTTAAATCTAATCAGTAATCATCCATGATTTAACCTCGAAATATGAGGAAATCATGGCTGCACTCCAATATCAAACGTAAGGTACATTACAATGAATGTTAGGTATCAAATGTCTGGGCGAACATAATGATCGGCCGAGAAAATCGACCAACATGCACAGCGAAGATGTGGTCGGAATCATCTGAGATGGTCTAGCGCAGTTACTCGTTAACTGACATTCAAATAAACGTTTGCCTCTTTATCTCTTGGAAGGATATAATTGGTTGTTGCCACGAATACATGAAAGGAAAGTGATCTTTTAAATATTTCCCAAGAATTCACATACCTCGTCTTTATCCTCGGCTTTAACTACAACAACAACTGTCCCATGACCAACATTTTCATGCATCGTTGCATTGTAACTTTCCTGAAGAAACATCGGCCTGTTGTCACTCACGTCCAGAACATCGATAATCACTGGTACCTCAGTTTCGCGAGGTGGACTGCCATCTATAAAATAAAAAAAGTAAAAGGTGGTCAGTTAGTTACCAATTTTCAAAGGAGTCAGCACATTACCATAGCATTATTACAGAGCCGTTCATGTCTTGTACAATCAAACATGTACACTAGATAAATTTTATGCACTGAATTGGGAGTTATCCATCAGGTAAGAAGGATTCAGATGCGACTATAGGGCCAGGTGCACGGACAACTCATCAAAGTTTACAAACAAGTAACTTATGGGCATTTATTTATCGGTTAATCTTTAATTATTTACTTAAGCGCAAATTAAAGTAAATGGTTTGAACCTGGGAGAATTGTGACATGTTTGTGGAAGTTGATCATCCAGGTTAGTGTAGTCTTGAGAAAGACTGTTGACGATCAACTTCCACAAACATGTTAAGTGCAAATTGTGAAGAATGTTATGCTGCTACCCGTGAACAATGTTGTGAGGATAGTGTTCAGATATCGTTGATATAGACCTCTTTCACTTGCTCCCATGTTGAAGCAAAAATTCTTATAAACAAAAGATTTACCACAAATTATTCGATTTGTTGAACGTCGGAACTTTGAAGTTGCCCTCCACCTGGATAAATGGTCTATAGGTGGTGTGCAACCAATCCCTCGAGATTCAAAAGACAAAGACAGTTTCGCCATGTTGGATGAAATTATAATTGCAGATAGAGAAAAACCTTTGTTAAGTTCATCCAACATGGCGGCCATGACGTAATGTGCACACCACCTATTGTGACATTTTTCCAAATGTCGATTGAAACGTTTTATTTCCCGAAACGATTTTCCGTGTGAAAATGAAACTGAACATCAAATAACATTATTTCTAATCAAGTACTTACTGTCCTTTGCTTTCACTGTCAATATAAACTGATTCCTCGTTTCCCGGTCAAGAGATGTTGCAGTACTAATCACACCAGAGCTTCCATTGATAGAGAAACTGCCGTCATTACCAGCCTGATTGCTGTACATAATGATGTTATGCCCATCTTGGTCTGAGGCTGTGATCTGAAATTTTAAGAATAATGGTTACTTAGCAAGCCCTACGTTTGCTTCGACAACAAAATACACTGAAAAATAAGGAACCTTGCATAGTCTCGAAAGTACTGAGAACAACTGATGAGGACGTCTTAAATAGCGAGCGCCTTTCATGTAAAATCATAACACGGCAATGGCGGAAGCAGCTGTTGTAGAGAACAATCATGGCCGTATGTTGCTGGAATGCTGAACGACATTTCAAAATTTTTTCATTAGCGAAACTTTCCGTAACAAATTAACGACCAGTTGAAACAATTATTTCAAATTTTAATTTTAAAGTCTGTTTTTGTCCATAATAACGAAGGAAATTACTCTGTTATTTGGTTATAGCTTAAAGTCAAGTAATCGCGTTTGCCGAATTTTTGTTCCATTGAATACCAAAATGAGCTTTGCTCGCGGGTGAGCGAAGTAAAGTGGCGAGTTTACTCGCTAGTGAGCAAACTTTCGTCTCAAGTTACCAACATCTCTAGGTCCTAGAGAAAGTAAGATTTTTGATAAATAAAAACGGAGATAAAGTTTTACAGGAGCAGAGAAAGTAACATTTGAGAGTTTGATATTCACGTTCGAAGGTCGAACGACAAACGGCAGGCAAAACCATAATTCTTGTTGGATAAAATATAACAAGAAAATGGAGCTCTCGTGTTAAACTGAGTAACCATCATTAGTTTAAGAAGCAAAATGCCAGGTGACGAGGGAGCAAAGAAATTCCACAAACAAAAAGAACTCTGCCGTTTGCCAAAGCTCTTGAACTGGAATCTTAACTTCTCTATAGACATTTTCCAAACTTGCTTCAATATCCATGTAACAATGGCTCCTAATCGAGGTTGGCAGTGAACTTTTGAATGGATTCACTGTTTTCTTGCATGGACAACCTCGATGTCAAGCCGTGGTCCGTGACTTTTGAAACAAATTCGGAGAGTGTCTACCACTGTTATGACAATTCACTATACAGTGTACATGTTTTCTTTCAGTCTAAAGTGCTCATTGTTTAATATATTAACGCGTGTCCTACCTTTGAGTCCCTTCGCACAATTATTAACTAACTTCTTGTTTATATCATTTTCCTTACCTGTTCTTTCAGGGATGATACAACCAGGACAACGTTGAGACCTGTGGTTCAAAAGCGACTTTGCCAGAGACCACTTTGTGGCGGGAAAAACGTCAGCCAATCAGAACGATAATCCAACTTTTTTTCACAGGGGCAAAAAATCGTATCACCAATCAGATTGCTCACACGATATATTTTCGCCAACCAAAACTGTCATACAAGCAAGATAGCTTTCAAATTTTCACTTAAGTGTTTTCTTCATCTTGCTCATTAGGCAGAAATCTCTTTACCTTTGTATCAATATGCTTTGTAGTTCTGGGCCTGGTTCTTCAAAGGATGATTACCGCTAATCCTGGATTAAGTTTTAATCGGCTCTTTTGTTTGGCATGTTCTGCTTAGTAATTTTAGTTGAAACTTTCTAGGAGAAAACCTTTCTATATTTGAATGATATCTAAACAGAAAACTTTAAACATCCTTTCCTACGTCTGGAGTATTTCATCCACAAAGTTTTCACTAATCCCGGATTAATGTAATCGCCTTTCGAACGTCCGGACCCAGGGGACAACTGTCCGCGGCCTGGGGTTCGATGGTCGAAAGCTCGGATAACTTATCTGACGGATCCGTCTCAAAAACGAACTGCGCCTTCAATACTTTGAAAAAGCAAACACGAATTTTACACGCCGAGAGGAGTGGACAGAACTCTCAATCTCTGCAGTTCTAGTCGTAATAACCGCTATCATCGACATATTCTGAACCCTTGATGCTATTATCTGTAAGCATGATGTCGGCACGATTTTGAAAAGCTGTCATTGTTGAACAAGGAAAATCGCTTGCCCGGTACAAGAGTTTCTTCAGTGTTTCGACAATGTTGTTATGCATTGAGGAAGCAAGCGCATTTTCTCGTTATTGGAACAGGAAAAAATAACAGATATAGCTAAATAAAATTGTCGTTCTATAACAGATAGAACGACAATATTTAAAGTAAAGTAAATGCTTAGAACCTGGGAGAATCGTTACATGCTTGGAGAAGTTGTTCGTCAAGGTTAGTATAGTCTTGACGAAGACTGTTGGAGGAAGTGACTGACGTTTCGACTGCCTTAGCAGCGGTCATCTTCAGAGTCACGTGAATCTTCACAGTCTTTCTCAAGACTACCCTAACCTGGACGATCAACTTCCACAAACATGTGATGTTTAAATACGATTATTCGACCTTCTGAACAAGGTGCTACAGCAGTGATGGTAGAACAATGCATCACAACATTGTTACCAAGGATGGACAACGTTGTTGGCAGTTTAAACTAACCTGAGTTACGAAAGTGCCACTGGCCAAGTTTTCACTAACGTTTCCATAAAAAACAGGCTGTGCGAAAACTGGATCGTACTCGTTCACATCTGTTATTTTTATGATTATCGTTGCATTATGCTGTTGTTTGGCAACGGTACCGGACTCTTCGGCAAAAATCTGCAAAAGAATGTTCAAATATTTACATATATCACCAAACACCGACCTGAAATTAAAAAATCTTCGATCACCAGTTTTAATAAAACCTAGTGCTGTTATGGTCTGGTATTTGTGCAAAAGCTCTTTTTTTAACTTCTAAGCTCCTGCAGTGCTAGCAGACCATTTAAGTTCTGATTCTTACAAGTCATATGCCATAGAAGATATTTGTGTAAAATGAACGTGTAGGCTTTAGTATGACCTTTAATATTCAGTGTGACATGAAGTGTTACATGTATAGAATTACATGTAGAATTACAAGTATTAAAAATGAAGATCATTTAGACAGCATGACTACTAACCATGAACGAATGCATCGATCTGTTCTCATAGTCAAGGCTTCCATTAACGAACACATGCCCAGATGTTGTAACGTCGAACTTTGAGTCAGTTCCAGAAACGAAGTACCTGACTTCTGAGTTTGTTGCATTCTGTCAGAAGAGATAACACATTTTTAATCCCTTTTTTATGGCAACTTTCGTCTGTACACTAAAAAAAGACAAACGTCCTAACGCATAGTTTAAGAACTGATCAATTACTAGGAAACCAGTGGCTTCGATCTAGTGGTCGGTCACCCACTAAACTCTATAACAGGTTGTTCCAAAACACTGCCCCCGTCAAACATTTGAGTACGCCATTTCTAAAAGGCAGAGAATAACAGCAGTGTACCTGTAGAGATGAGAGCCCTGTTCTTTGTTTAACATCGATAATATATCAATATAACCACCCCATTATATGCTCTACATCTTAAAAAGCTGTGCTCAAATATTTAATGTGGAAATTTTTTTCGATACCGTATATAATAACTGGGAGGCTGAATGCCGATCAAATTGTAGAGCGAAAACTACCCGATGTGGGTACCTTTTTGACCTTTCAGTTTCAATCCCCCAACGTATTCATTTGGACGTCAGTTTGGTGTTATTATCCAATGGGGTTATTAACTAAAAAATCTAAGAAGTAGGAAGTAAGAACTTATGATTAATGGAGTCGTTGCCAGTTCCTATTTTGTTGATCAATTTTATCAACGGTCATGTCTAAATGGTATGGACGAAAGGTAGGTTTCAAAGTGGCGGCAAATTTGTAAATTAAAAACCAGGCTTCACATCTTTATAGAAAAAGAAAGCAAAAATGTTTTGAACCATGGGACTCATACTGTTGATAGTTTTACGCTTGTTTGGTTTGCCAACTTGTTTACCTGTTGAATTGAATCGAAGTATGTCAAAATAGTTAGGGAGCTTTAGTTTTGACTACGACGACGACTACAAGTTTAAACTGCAGTCCTTGTCACACATTTCTTACTTTACTTTACAATTACATAAACGACGAAAACACGGGTACGTTCATTTGACGTTTTCTTTGGTAAATTGTCGTTTTGCATGAGAACAATTAAGCCAGCTAGGCAACCAATATTAGTGACTCAATCGCTATTGTCTCGTAAGCGACTTTCTTAGTCTTGTCGTCATTGTTGTGATGCCATCTCTGGCTCTATAACGGAACAGACAATGGAAAATTTCTTTTCTTACTGTCCCCCTTACCACATCAAGGTCTGTTGCTTTGACAGCCAATACAGTTGTACCGACGGGTAAACTTTCTGGAATACTGGTATTGTAAACCGAGTTTGAAAAGATGGGCGAGTGGTCGTTGGCATCTGAGATGTCGATGACAACAAACGTCTCCGTTGTACGATTTGGATTGCCATCTAGAAAATTGATTGATATCAGCGTGTTAGTATATCTATTAAAGCATTGGCTAACACGTGCAAGTACAAATGAACTACAGACACACGAGCGTTCATGAAGCTCTTTTCCTAAGAAAAAACGATTCGTGAGCCCTAGACGGGAATAGAACGTTCAGAGGATGTCGGTTCAGTACTCACGCTTTCAGACGTCCTCTTTGCGGTTGCCGTCGCGTCGCCGTCCCAAATCTAAAACTCTCTATTAAGATCAATGACCTGAATGCTACAAACGTGCGCAAGTGGGACCTCCGACATGCACACATTTGAATTTCATTAATTTCTGAATTTAATAAAATTCACAAATGAATGAAACTCAAAGGTTTTCAATGAAATTCAAATATGAGACCATCCGACTGTTCACTATCTGCCGATACCATATAAAACACAACAAGCCGACGAATATCCCGATTCTGTAACAAATTGACAAATCAAACTGATCAATCTACGATACTGAAAACCTTACTTTTATCATGAATTGGCCGAATTTATACTTAAAATAAGACGCCCTCGTTTTTCTGCATGAGCGATAGGCTCTAGGACTTTGCCCTCTTTTATTATCCACACAAAAAAAAACTTGGATTTGTCGTTTAATTGTTACGTATATCCATTTGAAATTGTGATTTCCACACTTACTGTCAGACGCTCTGATTTTTAGGATAAATTTATCAGCAGTCTCTCGGTCAATTGGCCCTGTCGTAATTATGGCTCCAGAAGTCTGATCAATAGTGAAATTCCCATTTTCATTTCCAGAGACTATGTCGTATAATATTTTGTTGAATACACCATCCCGGTCAGTGGCTTGAACCTGGTAAATGGAAAACAAACCAACGATGCATGCGTCGTTAAAGGTAACTCGATAAATTTACGGGCAAACTCATCGACGGTACATTCTTGAAAACGTTAGTAACTCAATTTACGAAAACAACATTCATTTAGGCAATTCAACAAAAAGAATAAGGGCTTTTATGAGAGAAAAGTCCGTCCAATATTCCTCCGAAAACTATTTCTTGTTTTAATTTCTTAAAAAAATAATTCTTGTTTGTGCTGATTGCCTGATTACCTTCGGTTATGGAACAGGGCGTTCTACATATGCGAAACCACAACCAAATTAAAGAGATCCCAGAGCAAAACTCAGACCACGTTTCCTGTTCTAGCGTCAGGATAAGTTCCCTCAATGACTGAACGAAGATGGGTTAATTGTGAGCAGAAATAATGGAACGAGAGTACTGTTTAAGACGCAACTGTAAATCTTAGTTTACAAATACACCAATTTTTATTTTGAATTAGTACATCAAAGGTTAATAAGCCTTTATTAAGACAAAATGTCAACCGGATTACAGCAGCCCGTTGTCGTTCTCGTAATCAAAAACAGTCAAAATAGAAAATATAAAGAAACAAAAACCTGCGGACAATTCATGTCAAAACGTACCGTCACGACCAGGGATCCGGGAGGACTGTTTTCTTCGATATATCCGTAATAGCTTTGCTGAGTGAACTCTGGATCAAACTCATTCACATCGTTGAGAGTAACAGCGACCGTGGCGTTCACTTTCCATTTCTCTGTTGTTGACCTTTCTTCAGCAAAAACCTTTTGACCGTAAGGAAAAAAATAGTATTATTAATTATTGTTTTTTTCTGTTTTACTGTATGATTTATTCGTTAGTACACATATAATAATTTAATATCTTACACCAAGTAGAAATTGTCTTTGACTAGCTGCCATCCCAACTGGCCTAAAAAATCCTAGTCCCCCTATGACTATCCCAACTGGTTTGGTATAATACGTTTTAACATGTTATTGATGACTAAGATAGATTCAGTTTAGTTGGAAAGGGAATCGATATACTCGGTCCGAAGGAGTATAAATTACAAACAAACTCTTAAATAGGCATTCTGCCATATCTTTTTTTCTTTCAGTGGTAGAGCTTACCAAAAATGAATAGTTGGAATTTGATTCGTAATTTAGAGTTCCATTGACAATAACAACACCATCGGAGTCAACATCGAACAATCCATTTGCATTCTGGACATAGTACGTGAGGTAACTATTTGGTTCCTAAGGAAATAATGCAGAAAAACTGTTATGAACGTGACTATATTTTGTTTTGGTACAGAGACATGCTTCCGTATACGTGGATAAATTGACAATAATACACTGCACAACACATACGGCACGAAACACCATAACATAGCACAATACTAAACGATACAAAGAACCACAACAATTAATTCCTTGAAAGTTTGCATGGTGATGGTAGTAAAGTGAATATAAGTTTGTAGAACACCACAGAATTTATTTAAATCACGTTGACCTTTCGACTTTTTGACTTAAGTCGTCTTCAGAGCAATTACCAGCTTGGTTGTTGGCTGGTGTCACGTAAACGAAACTACGTAGGACAACTGACGTGACATGCAGGCTACCCTGACGAATTATTCTACCACGGTATCGTGTACCCTTCCCGATGGTGATGGACAATGAAACAGCGACGACCAGGTGCTGTTCAGTGGCTGAGCTTTTTCAGAGATTGCTGAGCGTTTAACAGTTTCGATGGATTCTCTCATTCTTCTCGAGAAGTAATGATAACCACGTATCATGCTGTGGTTCATAGAACCACAACAAATCACAACAAAACAGAACAACACGTACACCTTAACACGTTATCCTTAAAAAAAACACACCTCATCTGCATCTGTCGCAGTCACAGTTAACACGCTCGAACCAACTTTCATGTTCTCATCAATTTTTACTGCGTACGAGCTCGGAGAAAATATTGGTGGATTATCGTTCAAGTCTGTCACGTTGATGATGACTTGTACATATGAAGACAACGAGGGATGACCACCTTAAAATGAATAAAAATATTATAAAAAAAATCCGTAATGGCGAATATATACATATATATATAGTTGTTGGATATATATATATATATATCTATACGTAATATATATATCCAACACAATATAACCGAAAAGCTACACAAGTGACTTGAATAAGTAGAGCCCTCAATACCATCACAGGCAGAGCGAAAATTGCACAAATTTTTTTTTGTGTGTGTTTTATATATATATATATGTATGTATACATACATACATACATACATACATACATACATACATACATACATACATACATACATACATACATACATAC
>JBAHVQ010000305.1:56582-88950 GCA_036872915.1 Nanipora kamurai | reverse complement strand
TTATCGGACTAAAAGACTTATCACTGAGACTAACTGTCTGAAGAATTCGTTCATATAAGGGAATTTTTATTGGAGGTCTTTTATCGCTGGTGAAATTTTAAATTTTTTGTATAACGAACACTTGAGAATGAAATTTGACGGCTGTTATGTTTATTTTGTTTCCAGACATTTGAATTCACCCACGTAGATACATTTGAATACACGCATGCAATCATACCAACCTGTTACCTACCATCCTACCTGGATTGAAACAACGGTGATTAGAGCAACAAGGTAAACGGTTCAAATTACTTCCACGTGAACGTGGTAACTTTCCACCTAGTTTCACACATTCCTATGTGGCAGGCGTCGCTCTTAATGACAAACACTCGTAGGTCTACTCGTTAATTTGTTCGTAATTGTATGATAAGATTTATTATGGCTAGGCTTGCATGGTGTTGGTGAAATAAGGCATTCTAATTGGTTGCTGATTCGTGCAAGTTTTGGCGGGAAAAAGTCAGACTTGATTTGAAGAAAGATGACAAGTTGCTGGAGTCTCAGCCGAAAATTTTGAATGAAATTGTTCTGGCGCACAGGTAGTTCTTTTCCTCGAAGATTTAAAGGAAACCAAGATGCAAGACTGTTTGGTGGCAACGTACAGCGAACAGGTAAAAAGATACAATTTTACAAACTTCCTTCCTTATAATGTCTCCATAAATCTTACGTGCATTTCCTTATCACCCTCTAAGAACATTCATTGTTGTTAATAAAGAATTCAAGCGAGTCTAACGTATACTTTAACCTTTTATAAGGTTTTGAATACATTAGGTATTCAAAACGATTTTGATATTCCCGAGGCTAAAATTTATATCGAACTTCGTTCGTATATTCAAGCTCGTCAGAGATGGAAGTCTTAACGCTTTCACATGAAATTATCATAAAAAAGTTATGAAATATATCAGTGAGAACAAGTAAAACCTTTCAGGAAGACAACAGTAGAACAATTGAACGATAGGGACAGACGAACAACAGCCATAATAACTCATCAAAATAAGATAAACAACGCTGGCCAAAACAATTGCGAATTATCTGATGCAGAACTACTGCAAATCACATTGAAAATCTCACACGCGTGCTCATGATCACAGAAGTCACTTATTTCGCAAGTCATATATTTCGCGTTACACCGAGCTAATCGGGGAAGTATCTGAACCTTATGATGCAATCAAACTGCATGATTTACGTATTTGTACCTCCCAGGGCCACAAACAATTGGAGAATTAAACTTAATAGTCCCACTGGAGTCTTGCCGTTGACGACAAATGCCCGTATTTAGGGCTGAAAGAATCTTGCCGCATTTTCAAAACCGATGTGCAATCTGAGCTAATTGGCTCTCGTCGCTCTGGAGAGACTGGTCCATTTTTTTTCTTGTTATTATGGTTGCAGGTAACGTTTACGTGTTTCTGGAGCGTTGTCTGGCAACAAGGAGGGCGAAATCCGACCCGACAAAGAGTTCTCAGTTGTAATTAAGTAAGTAATAAAGTTAGCAAAACTTTTTTCAAAACTGTTGTTAGTTAAAGAGAGACTTGACTAAATACCGGTTTCCACGCTTCCTTTTCCATGTATGCAAAACTTCAACAGACGTTAAAGAAAGCAATGTGATGAAGTTTGACCTGATTACTTTGTCCAAAACAAAACGACTTCTCTAACTGAATGAACACAGTTGGAAGTTCAGACCGATTGGAAATTCGCGCGCTAAAGTACATTGGATCAATACTGTCATCCAGCTTTGTGTAGAAATATCAGGAAAAAATTAATATGAGGAGGGGTCAGCCCCAATGAAAACTTCGATTTCATTTCATCGGAATGTTTGAAAATTCATCTTTCACTTCATACTACTAATGTGAGGAAAATGTTAAGTAGAATTCATAGTATTTATTTAAAAAAAATACTAAGAAAACAGAATTAAGGGGCTGTTTATATAGAAAGCGGGCCAGCGCAGTTAGTGGGACAGCTCGTTAAGCAAGATCTCACTGTGTCGACATTTTTCTATTAAAATTTTCGTTGCGTTTACATGAACAAGCGGGCTAGTCCGATAAGCGAGATCTCACTTGTGATGTGCCGAGATCTCGGCAGCCGGGATGAAAATTTTCTCATGTGAACACTCGTTTGGTGGGCTGGCCTGCTTACCAGGATGGATTTTTCAAAAGTGCGCATGTGTCAAAGCTTGTTTTGCTATTTTTGATTTCAAATCATTCCGGTTGGCGGGATTGATTCAGTCGTAAAAACGCAAGCCAGAAATCAACTCGCCTACGAAGCTATCCCGCTTACTGGGTTGGCTCGCCTCCCATATAAACAGCTTCAAAGTGCAGACTAAACGTCAAATTAGCATAAATTTTAAACTGTTTGATTCTGCGTACTTTAGTCCCTTGGGTGCAACTAAAAAGATTTCAAAACAATGGTACTGCACTTTCTCATGTGATTGAAGTGTCCTGTTTTTCAAAAATTATACAGATTTTTTTCAAACTCGGACAAAACGTTGTAGTTTGAATTTAGATGCTTAAGCATTAACCAGAAAGGACATTAGTCTTTCCATTGTGCAAGACAAATTGCTCGTAATGAGGGTGATGTCGAATGGATAAACTACAACCGTAGACCGTGCGTGTTAAATAACATCTTCAGAAAGTAATATTAAACGTACGGAAACATTTATGCGGAACCAGAACACCAAGTTTCGACAGTGGTTGAGAAGAACATATTCTAAACTAGAGCGGAACTCGGTTGATTTGCAGTTAAAAGAAGAGCGGAAGTTTTTAAGGAACATAGGATGACCATTCTTGAGTGGTAAGCAGATTTCTATATTAAGGCCCTAATTCTTCTAGTGATAGTTTTTATGCAGCTCTTCAGAATGTCGAATTTTATTTCAAAATTGTATTTAAAGGTAATACATTAAAAAATAGCATATTTGGTCACAAATTCAGTCGTAAGAAGTTGTCTTTCACCAACATGTTGTTACTACTGCTAACAGAGTCTGCTAAAAGTGTCATTTATACTGGATAACCCTATCAGCTACCTAAGATGTTCTCCCTAGAGGTCCAGTAAGAGCCATCCCTCATGGCTTCAGTGTTACTACACAAGGAAACCGGAGTACTAGGAGAAAATCTGTGATGTCTGGAAGGGTCAAACTGGACCACACTCTTCTCACATGAGACCTAGGTAACTTTAATTTGAAAACCGTACTGAGCGAAGGAATCGAACCTCAGTCAGAGGTGAGAGACACGTGCGCTCCCCCAGTGCTACCAACATTAAAATCTTTCACCTTTCGTCGTAATACTACGTTATCTAAAACCTTCGAAGAACAACTAATTAATTCAATTTCATTCCAACGGCCGCCATATTATGGGTGGCTAAAAACTCGTCATTTCTTATTTTAAAAACAAGTGTTGTTTACTGACCATTCATAAGTTCCACAGGTCAAAGCACAGGGTGTGAAAATTTTGATGTTAGAAACATGAAATGAAACACAACGGCCGAAACAAACATCTACGTTTGAGTCAAAATAAGACAACAAAGTGAACGGTAATATTTCAAATTTATTACAAAGTCATCGTCAGACTACGCATAGGCCAGACAATAAACATCTGCAAACTGAAAATTCGACTCAAAACAAGAGAACAATGTTCTCTTGATTTGACTCAAACGTTGAGTTTCAAGATGTTTATTCTCGGCCATTGGAATGAAATTGAATTAATTAGTTTTTGACTGACAATTATACGATCACACCCGAGACACACCTCCCGTCACAAAATTGACGGATAACGCTCTGTTTAGAGACGCGTGCCTGCAAGGTTTCCACTCGCGCGCGTAGCGATAAACGAGAGACTTGGGGCAAGTCTATGTTATTTAAGACTTCAAGTTTTTGGGTTACAAGACATGCGCTGAATTTCCCCACGGATTTTCGTGCCCACCATACTTATTGTTCTTGTAATCGCCGGGATTTGCATTTTATTAGTAACGACCGCCGATCGCATCACTCAGTGGACTTAGTTACCTTAAAGGCATGTGGCAATATAAATTAAGTCTGTCTTACTAGAAAGAACTCTTAAAATAGTATAGTAAGACCTTCTTCAACCTTTCGATATCTTTCTTCTTTCTTGAGAAATTTCTATTTAAACATTTAGGAAATTTTTGCTGATTAAACTGTGGAACGCCATGGACTCAGAAAACTCTGAGTTCCAACTTCCACGATTACTCAAATTTACTCGACTTCCGATGCTGAGTGTCATGAGCAGTTTTTATGTGCACAGTTTCAAACGATTTCGCCGAATAAACTTGCAGATGCAACAGATTTTGCTATGTGACCCTAGCTGTGACGTTAAGCGGTCATCTCATTTACATATTAATCAATTCAAAATATTTCAAAAACAAAAGGAAATACAGAAAAGTTGTAAAATGCCTCGATATATCATTTTGTTCTTTCAAATTAGACAACTTGATTTAATTGCCATATGCCGTTAAGGCTCGAATTATTGTTTGATGTAAAGGACTACGTGTCTCTCCTGAAAAGGATAATTAAGCTAAAATACCTCTCCTGAATTTGTGCATCCTTTTGCCCAGTTTTTTTCGAACAGATAAAAACTCTCATGCACAAACATTAGGTTATTAAACCCTAGAGTGGTGGATCGGATAGGTAACAATTTGACCTTAGCTCTAGTGAACTTTATCTATGACAAATTAAGCTATCAAACGCACATTTAAATTTATTTATTGCAACAGAAGAAAACGACAAATAAAGTGAGAAATATAAGCCATCCTGCCCCACACACCCGCATGGGCGGCTTTTGAAGACTGTTTATGTCATTTTCCCGCTATACATACGTAGAGAAGAGTAGTTTCCTTCAATCGGGAACTCTTTTGTCTTATATGAAGAATCATCGGTATGGCTGACTAATTGCGTCGACTTAAATGGTCTTCTAGAATATTCGGGAGCTGAAGTGCGAACTCTTTCAACTAAAATCTCAGAAGTAATAGAAGTAATTATGCTCGATGAGCAATATGCTTCAGCTGGCTGATAAAATCATATATTACATCCATATTCTGGCATTGGTAGTCTCATTTGGGTAATTTATTTTAAAACTGGTCTGTTTAAAACCTTTGCCTGATAAATTTCTCCTGAAAACTTAAAACTACGTACGGCAATTTGTAGTTGAGAAGTAGATTTTGTACAACTTCGTTCTTGGTTTTCAAAAATGATAAAGTTGAGAGTTGAGTTACCAGTGGCGCGGTAACATACAGGACTGTAAACTGTGAGAAAAGGAGAAGGAAGTTGATAAACTAATGCCATTTATCAATATGATCCGCGTAACTTTGAAGAACACGTTTCACTCTCTGAAGAAGGCCCTTTGCTCGAAACGCCAGAATTTTTCTACATAAATTCCGCAATCTACCTACCTTTTAAGTTTCTTCGCTAACTTAAGTATATATGCGCAACTATGTATGTAGTGTATGAACATCAGACTAAATTTAAACCCAGAGTTACAGTTAATTGCCTATGAATACCGAAATAAATGTTGCTGGCGAGTTTGTCTTGGATATGTTTTCGTCTCCCTGTTGAATATTTTGGAATCCATGCCTGATTTCTACAATCGCAGCCAATACAAGTCTTCTATAAATTGTAAGCCTCTCAGTTGATCCTAAAATCCATCATTTCATGGAGAAAACATCCGCCGTTTATAACACTTTTGCATGAGTCATGTCAATGTGACTTTCTTTCCCTGATTAAGCTGTCGCATCTGATGTATGCGTAATCAACACACATTTCCATACACTATTACACTAAAGAGATTACACAACTGGTAGAGCTCAAGGAGGGACTTGATGAAAGATAAAGAAAAAGCAAATGCTAATCACTTCACAAATCCCATTGTTCTTGATCTCCAGAACACCTTTTTTTCAACCACTTCTGCGTCTCTTTTTAATGCTCCTTAAAACTAATAACCATATTGAAAACCTTTTAGAGGTTTATATAGCAACATCTATTATTTGACGTAGGGACGTTGTCCGCGATAGTTCCCTTTGTCAATCGATTGTCTAGGAAAGTTTCGTTTAATTACTTGTTTGCGTAAAGCAGACAGCGCGAAGCGCAAGGTAATCAGTTTGTGCGCATTATGAAGTTATCAATAATATGTATACACCTGTAATATATTTTGAATATCAATTCGAAGGGTCAGCGACACTCTGAAAGGCCTATAATAAGGCAATAATTCCTTTTTGATTTCTAATTGAAAATTAATAATTAATGTTATTCAAATGAGCAATAATCTTTCCCCCGCTTCTACCGCCTGCTGCTTCTCCTCGTTTCATTTTTACCGAGTACAAAGGAAAACCTGCTTTGCTATGACGAACTACTTACGTGATCATTTTCTTCAGCAGTCTGAGAAGTTACGATAACTTTTTTTGAGTGAGCATTAAAATTTGTAATTACGTTCCCTGTGAAAAAACATCTTAGCTTTCGTATGGATATTGCTGAGTGTCAAAAAAGAACCGAAATAACTAGATTTAAAAGGTGAACCCTTGTCACACTTTCCCCTAAGTGGGGTTGATTAATCTGGTTAAAGAAGTACCAAACACATCCTTTTATAGTTTCGTCACTTCTGCAGCAAACGATTGTATCGTAAATGTTTGCCCGTCACAACAGATTTGATAGTCGAAGGAAGTTTACCTTTTCGCGTAATTAAACCTCATTTGCTTCCCCCCATAAAGCAACTTCTTTCGCCGAACCTTCGGCGCAGTCGTCTTCAATTCCTCAGCGTTGATTTAAGAAAATGCTCCAAGATTTGATTGGCTAAACTGGTTTTAAGTTGTTTTATAAACTTAGCGGCGCGCTGAGAGTACTTCCCCGATAGATAGAATATCTTTTCGCTCATATGTCATGCTGATTCATTTAAAACAAACGTTTCAAAGTTTGACCGTATTTCTACTGACGTTATTCAACTCACGCAACTTCTCAATTCCCATTAGACATTAACGTAAAAACCATCGACGAAACTTACCAAATACGTACGACCAAGAAGAAGAAACCGTCCCTCAGAAAAGCAAACATTGTCGCCAAAAAGCACTTATCAACAGACATATATCCGCATGAGTGTACGCGATTGAGGCAAAGTTTACTTACCGTTAAAAATTTGTGTCTCTGTTTCAGTAGGCCATATTATATCGAGACCAATTTTTTCTTGTTCAAACAGGTAACTATCAAACTTGGGAGAAGGAAAGCGTCGTGGTTTAAGCAACTGAATCAGGGTATATTGCTTATAAAATATATACTTGCTTTTCTAATAAGATTTAGAGACAACCAATCAGTGATTGGCTACACTGCATAACTAGCAGCTGTTTCGTCAACCAGGTGCAAAATACTTTATAAGCAATGTAAAATAAAACCGAGGTAAATCCTACTTGCCCGATACGGGAAAACCAGTTGGACCACTTCACCGTGGTAAGCGCCCCAATCGCTTTTCAACTAATTTCATTTGAAACGAGCAGCCGGATCGAATTTGTTACGGCTTAGCATGTCGGCGAACTTAACCGTTCATCTTGTATCGTTGAAAACACATTTATAAAAAGAATAGTGTGAAAGGCGCTCAATATTTTATTGTTTTGAACAAAACATCTTTCCAAGTTTCAGCTGCTCAAAAACGAACGGAAAATAGTCCTCATTGCCGCCGACTCATCTTCTCTGTTGTATTAATCGTCATAAATAATTGAGAAATATAAAAACGAAAACGTATACGCCATAAATTTGTAGAAAACGCATGTTAGTACACCATTGTCTTGTTCAAGAAAAACCTAATTTGCCGACGAAAATCTTTCCATTTTTTTGCTTTCTTAATTCGTCGCTAATTACGGCGGACTGATGCTCCGGTTTGCCAGCTTATTTTTTGCTTGCCTGGTTGCATGAATGTTTGCTTCTTGAACCAAACTGAAATCCCAAATGCACTAACTTCGTATTTGCCTCCTTTAAAACGTTTTTTCCACAAACATACGACAGAAGGCAATTGATTAAAAGGTGACTTGCTCCGATTTGACATTTAAGAGCAGCTACTTTAATTAACTTTATGGATAAACATGCATATTAGGGCAGATGTCCATCTGTAACTGTATCTTTCTTCCATCGTAACTTGGTAACGACTGAATGTGTTAAAAAAAGTTGTTTGAACCAGCCACCTTCTATATCCAATACTCGAAACAACGTGAAAGAAGTTAGGAGTCAGCTTCCCCCTTTTTAATACTAGAAACAGTGGTTTGGGCCCACCCGAATTTCAGTCTCGAAAATACTTTTCCTTATATCATTATGGCTTCTAAGAGTGATTTTTCTACGAAAGGTCTGTGTAAGCTGTGGTCCGGTCGAGAAACAAAAATAATTGGCATGAGGGGTGTCGAGTCTCTCCTTTTCTTTTTTGTTTCGTTGAATAGACTCCAGGAACTGTTATAGAAGATCAAAGAAACGAGCGACAAAGAAATACTTTTTATCAGCACCACAGTGCGTTACCCACTTGTTATTCCCAGTTACCAGCGCGTTTTTTTTAACCTCAATGAAATAATTCCAAAAATGGCTTGTTTAGGAGAAAAGTGAAGTGGTCCGGCAAGTTTTCCCACCTTGGTATGGAAATGAGACTTTTGACTGATTAAATTGTGGAAAAGAAATTTCATTTTCTGAAATTTCCTATCATAATTCTCTCAAAATATCAAACGGTTGCTTACAATCACATACTTCCTCCCTTGTAACGAGGAGAAGGAGGACTTTGTGTAACAGGATAGTTTTGTCTTACCTTTAAAGGGAAGTGATATTAAATCTTCCAACTTCCAGTTGAGCATTTTTTAGTTTAAATGTGCATTTGGAAGGTCATATGATTAATGAAAGTAAAAGTGCTATATGCACACAAAGATCACAAGTTCCTGTTCTCGACTTCAAGCCTCAAAACTCAACGTTCCAACCTAAATCTCAATTCGCAAGACGACTGCAACGATAACTTAACAATAAAAGGTATCCATAAAAGTGCACACAACTCTTAAGTTGTCTTTTAAATCTTCAGAACAGAATATTCTGAATAGTGCATCCCAGAACGTTTGATTAGTTTGCAGGCCTTTCGTAAATCTCACAAGTTCTAAAGCAGATGTGGTCAGCGATTACACACAATACTTAACATTCCTCAACCAAACCATTCGTTTTTTTATTTATTCAAAGCAGCTGATAAAGACCCCAAGAGCCACAGATTGTTAATAGCAACACGTTCTGACACGACATGTGCAACACAAAGTAAGATCACAAGTTTGTTTTAAGAATTATACAAAATTTATAACCGAATTAAAAGGAGAGAAAGTTTAAAGTGTGGTGATTTTGTTAGGTAGATGTTAAGCCCGGGCTATTGGATACTGGTATTGTCTTCACCTTTTGCTCTCTGTTCAAATTCGAGCTCGTTTTACCGAATGATAAGACATGATTGACGACTATTACTTGATTTATGATAAAAATAACAGCTTGCTTTTCACTACGATTGCTCAAAGTCTCAAACGTTGGTCATTTGTCTCTTAATGAAGTTGAAAGTGATCTCATGCAAAGTCAGCTCTCGCTGGAAACAATTGAGTGCTCCATCTTTCGCATTCTATTCTTCGCTCCGGCACATGTGATTGTGTCTTAAGAGCACAATCACGACATGCTATTTACTCGCGAATGTTGCATTTTATCCTGACGTTTCGCGGTGGCTTTTTTAATTAACCTGTCACAGTTTGGTAATTTAGCAAATTCTGCGAAATGTCACGCTAATCCGTGCTTAACCTTTTCGTTGTGTTTTGGATGAATTATCTAATGTAGATCATTTCCTCTCTAGCGTTAACATATTTGTTTGAAAAAAGCCCCCTTCCTTCATTGATCCTGAAAAGTATGACCTTAAACGATCATTGTCATGAATAACCGAAAATGATGTGATCCATATATCACCGACATGGTGTCAAAAATAAAAGAAAAAGTTGATGTATCAGAGCCGATCGCCGCTGTCTAAAACCTCACGGAATTTGGCAGAAGTTTGCCTTGGTTTTTGTGAAATTCGTAATCGCTCATGGCAGTAAAAAGTTCGGACGAAGAAATTTATTCCATTTACAGCTTGCACGAGAAATTGTCATCGCTGCAAATGATCAGTGGCTTAATTAATCAGCGGTATTTAGTACCACTGTCACTCCATGATTTATAAATTTGGAAACTCAGTTGCACTAAGAAATATTCTACTGGCTATTCATAAAGAGACAAGGTCACAAAAGAAAAACCTACCCTAGAAGGGTTGATACATTCAGTCATTTAAGTATAAGAGGATTCTGAGGACAGCACCCTGAGCTATGGAATGGCAAAGACTCGGTTCAAATTTCACTCTCTAACCTATCTGGAGACTTCAATGTATATACTGTAAATAAACGATGGTCCAGTGCTTTACGAAAAAGCATCATACAGCATTACAAACCAAGGGGATTATCGAATATAGGTTGTATAAACCTCAAGTTTGAACAAGTTTAGCGCTAACTATTGTTAGATTTTCGACGCGTAAATTCTACTTAATTGGGTTCGACCTGAGCTGAATTAACCCTGCTAACACTGCAAAAATCTGACTTGAGTCATCGCAAACCTTTAGCGAACCAGGATCGAATATTGCTGTTCTTTGTAAAAACCAAAGCTAAAGCAGCTATGACGAAATTCGTGCTCCAGTCACCCATCGGGGCATGCTATTGCTATTTGGCATTGCGTTAACATTCTATCACGAATAGAGTTCGTTCGTTTAATCACGAATATTACAAATATACCAGCGATTTGTACATGAGATTGTTAGCTGGACCATGGATCTTGAAATAACTCAGGATCTCATTGTGTGAGTATTAACTGAACGCAAAATAAAAAGCTTTCAATGAAGGTGTTGTTTTACTCCGGATCACTTTGGAAAGTTGACTATTCGTAACGTTCTGGCAGGACAAAAGTGCGCAGATGAAAAAAAAGGGTTCAACGTTAAATCAGCTTGTAGCAACGTACCCGCTTGTCGTCAACGAGAATCAAAAGCAATGTGGGGAAAGACGTTGTGGACACTCACTACACCACTACTAGATTGATTAAAATCATGTCAGGACATAAGTCATTGAATTAGACTTTAAACCTCAGTATCTAGTTGACTAACATAGTCGAATCGGTGGAGCTTCACTGAACGAGAATAATGTCAGTGAAGAAACTGCGAATTCCTTGGTTAGTGGTGATTTGTATGTCACAAGGTCATGATCACTGGACTAAGGGTTGATAAGTTTTGAAGTGTTTTGATGCATGTTTCAATGGTTCTGCGACATAAATTGTCATTGATAGACTCAAATTCGTATTGAAATGATATTCATAACTATATTTATATTCAAATTGCTCATCTTACCTTCGAAATATCTTTTCTAGTTGCAACTACCTGGTATTTAACTGTCCTCAAACTGGTCAGTTTAAAGATAGATCAAACCCTGGAGATTTGAGGGAGAGGTAAATTCTTTCAAGTGTAATCTTTAAGGAATCTATAAGAAGTACAAAAACGACGTGTCTCTTATCTGTCGGCTGGATCTTGACACTTTCGACCTTCGTTTATAGAATGTGCACCTATCATGGACTTTTAACATATTTTTGGGCAGATAGCAGAGTTATCTCTGGCTTGTGTAATTATATACCGTGAAGCAAACTTATAACAAAGCCCTGCATGGAGCTCAAATTGTATTCTAGCAGCTCTTCGTGGAAACACAGGCTTTCTCCTTTGACTGAATAGTATTTGCTTGTGGAGGTAGTAGCCCGCGTCTCATATAGATCGATAATTTCTAAAGCTGCGAAGGTCACGACGCACGTGATACCTTAATGTGCTCGGTTTATATTGCTGTTTTTTTACCTTATAAATAACATAGCCAATACTATGTTATTAAAACTGTCTTTCAGGTTCTTGTGAAAAAAAAAATAAGTTTGTCTCAGTTGAATTAATTAAAATGATAAAGAATATCGATTACCATGCTTATATTTCTCTCTCTCTCCTTTTCAAGGTGTTCAACTCTTAAAAAAGACGCCAACCTTCCATGTCAAAATCTTGACCCCGTATGTTGACTAACTGGCAAATCCAGTTTATCCTCAAGGTTAGCATACAAAAGCATGGGCTTGGATACAATTAAACCACAATAGAAGTCAACCTTCTGTCTTGTGAAACATTTGCAATAGGTACCGAGGTCAGTATCCAGACCTTTTTTCCTCGAAGAAATTATGCTATAATTTCGGCCATGTTGAGCAAAGTCTATTATGTTTTACATTATTTTTGATTTGACATGTGCAATAGTAGTGAAAAGATATCTCATTTGAAACGATGGAGTACAGTCGTGATTCTAAGGAAAGAAATTTGTTTTGAATTTCAAAGGATTTTCTCCAGTTTATTAGGAAGCTTAGGATTCTGGAATATCAAGACCTGACTTGATGACTCTTACCATCGTGTCACGTTTTGCATGACTTGGCATGATGATTTGAGGATAAACGTACCATTAATTTTATATCATCATCTAATCAAGGCGTCCTAGACTGTCGTTCAAACGAGACGCGTCGTTGTCAATCAGAATGTGGTTTTAATCGAATGCATCTGAAAAATTGTTTTTACTCCTTACCGGTATATGAGAAATAATTTTTCCAGGGACTCATTGCTTCTGACCGTATCACTTTCCCTCAACGCGGAGAAAATTCTCACAGACAAATTAACAGAAGACGTCCTTATCATATTGATCTAAGCTTTATGCGCTGGTCTCGATACATTACAATTGATAAGCATGTATGTTTTGACGATGAATGTGTTCTAAGTATCATGATCGCTTTGTTTTTCTATTTTTTATTTTGAAATCTGTATAAAAACCAAGGCTCAGGATCACTGTTGGATCGATCAATATACACCAAGCTAGCACATGTCACAGAACATCTACCAGTATAGTTAATGTGGATTTATGACTTGTCGAGACTGCAGTCCACAGTATACATGTCACTACGAACCAGTAAAAATAGTAACCTTTGCTCTACCACCTGAATCCATGTAGCTCATTGATTAGAGCATCTCACCGGCGATCAGAAGGTTACGGGTTCGTTTCCCGTCGGGGACTCAGATAAATTTTCTGAGTGTACAAGCTTAAGGAGCATGCGCTGACGTGTTCAAACCATACTCAAATTTCAATGAAAATTTTCTTCGATTTTCATCGAGTTACTTTCACGTTTGGTTGGCAATGCAAGCAGTTTCAAGTTTGCTTTCATACAAAATGTTAGGATATTCACGATTGTAGTTAACAAAACTTATTATTAAGATTCCAATTTACAATTCGAATTTAAACTTGTGTTAACTTACGTTCTTGTTCGGCCAGTCTCAGTGCAAGTCGAGGTAAGGTAACTTCTAGCGAATAGTGGTCTTGTTTTGTAAAGGATTTAGGCAGACTGCGGAGTTTTTGTGGATTTCTATTTCAGAAAGCATTACTAATGAATCATGTTAAGTAATCTCTCACTCCCTTTCGTTATCGTGTGGCTATTGTCATCAACCGGAACATCCTGTAAAAACGTCTTCCGCCTTTCAAGAACTAATATCCTTTTGCGTGGGAGGTGATGGCTGATGTTAACGGACGTGACATGACGCTTTTTTCCGAATTCACTTGAATTAGTATACACCAGGAGTAACTATTCCTTCTGATCGCTGTAGAAAGCCGGAACTGCAATCCAATTGTATGTCAATTATATGCAATGATATAATATATGTTACTTATATATACATATATCATATTACCCGCATATATATATATATGTTCATATATTGATACATATATATATGTTATATATTTAGTAATACATACATATATATATATATATATTACTAAATGACTGTTCGTCCATAAAGCTCTTAGAAACCAATCATGCAAATGCACGACCCGTAAATGTTCATCACTCCTCAAGTTTTCAAGAAAAACAAACGCTATCGACAGATGTAGTCACCACTAACTTTATTTTAATTCATTCCATTTAAAATTTCTCACCACTTGAGAATGATGAGTGTTCACCCACACAAATTAATTTCTCATGTTTAGTCAACATCTTTGGGTCTATAGTTGGCACTCCTATTTATCCAATATCTTGACGTATCTTACCCCTCGTTTTATTTTCATTGACAGAAAAAATCATCTAGATCATTTTTGATATCAAGAAATATTTCAGAAAACCAGCTCTTCGGCGTTAAAGATATTGTTTGATTTAGATATGAGGAATCTAGGTCCCAGAATGTCTTTGTTGCGCAACTAAAAATCTAGATAAAATCTTTCTTTTGGTATTTGCAAGATGTTTGTAATGCATTGCAAGGTGCGCAGTATTTCTTTCCCTGAAATCTTTCACTCGTTCCACCTATTAAACATGTTTTAGTATGACAGATAAATTGATAATTTTAATTATATGGCGCATTTTGATGCGAGCAATCCTTGTGGAAATCAAGCCCACCACAAATGGAATCACGTCGAAAAACCACAATTACTCAATATTTTAATTAAGTTATCGGTTATGAGAACAGAAAGTGAGATATATTACCAATTTTTGAAGCTTTTGATATCTAAATATTGCCAAAAATGTAATATTTACATTGGGAGCGCGTTTATATTTGGAAAAGTCGATGGTACTGCGAAATAACACACAAGCTATTCAGCAATAGAAATATTAAGAGACCCTTATACTTTAATGATGTCTCCCACAAAGCTGATTTGATCGGGATGTTAAGACACTCAGTTTCGCCTCGTATCACTTTATCCTGTCACGGAACAGCCTCTGGTTTCGTAAATAGTTCATTCGTATAAGTATATGTGTATGTATAAGTATGTGTATATGTATATGAATTCTTTATTAGGGGAGCACCCCGAAACAATCAGGGTTTAAAAAAAACAAAATTTTTTCTTGTTTTTTTTTTTAAGCTTTATTGTGTTGACATGCATGTAACTATTTTTAAAACTTAGTCGTCGAAGATTGTTTATCCAACAGTATTCGGTTTTCTCGTGATCTGGCAGACTGAGCATTCACTAGTTTTAAACATTTTTACCGTGAATTTTAACCGTACTAATTTTAAACATTTTTACATTTTTAACATTTTATGTAAGAATGTAGGAGTCTGTGCGTTTGTACGTGCATGTTTTGAATGCTAAAGTCGTCTACTATTAATGCGTCATTTTATGCTGCGAGGAAGAATCACGAGGAATTCATTAAGTTAATAAGTGGGTGGATCAGGGTTGTTTTTCACCGAAATTAATTGCTTTCATCACTATCTTATTAAGTTTAGACAACGGTGGCTGTTTGCCGAGGCAATATCTTCCACGTTTATATTCTGAACTCTATTTATCGAGTCCAGTTTGATTTATTTCTCACGAAGGAATAACCCAATTTGAGTTTACAGAACGTCTGTAAGAGATCTGTAAAAACTTTAATTTACCTCCAACAGCGACCAGATCACGAAACCTAGAATTAAGTTGACGATCGATTAGATCCGTAATGTCTCCAATGACTCTGATGCTCAACGAGAAAAAAAAAACAGACGTGGGTGAGCAACCCTACCTTTCTGATTTGGCCATAAGTTATGCGGCTGCTGCCTAAAGCAATGAGGTACCAGAATTCAGGTAGCGAAGTCGGAACAAAGCCTAGGTCAAGAAAATCGCAGGGAACATTCTGTATTTAGGCTAAGCCGGTTATGCAGATGATATTCAATCGAGCAGCTGTTAATTCCCGTTTCGAACATTCTTTGTTACTGGCATGCTGGCATATAATTAACATAACATAGTAATATAGTGGCAGTTGACCTTCTCTGGTGTTAACCTCTCTCTCAATTTTGACCCGTTTTTGCCTTCCGTCGCGAGTATATTACGAGATTTTGCTGGAGGTAGTGTTTGAGTTGGCGCCTACTATGGTGTTTCAGATGAAGTTAGGGTTAATTCTAAATTAGTGCGCCCTGATTGTTTTTATTGGAATTGATAGGTATTGCACATTTTGCTTTAAGCTAGTTTTAACGTGGTGTTGCACAGGTCAACTCTTGGTTCAGTATTTCATTGATATTGATGTGGTTTTGTGTGAAGATCCTTACAAAGCGTTTCTGCAAGGTTGAATTAAGTCTTGGCTTAGTGTTTTGCGCGTCTTGAATAATGTTGTACTGTCGTTCTGTATTCCTTGTTGTAATGTTCTATGCAGTGTTTGTTGAGCACCGAAGGTCTGATTTGAGTTTATTTTACCCCTTTTTCAACCAAGTCCGTCGCGTTGAAACATGTTACGAGGCTACGACCTAACAGGTTTGTTGAGTACCGCTTACATACAAACACAGTCACCTACCGTATTCGATATAATGGCGCGTGTTCTCGACCTTCCCGATTGCTATACCGAGCTCCGACCAGAACTGGCTTTCACACCAACAAGATATTACAGTTTGTCGTCAAGGCGTTTATGGAATTTGTCAGTTGTCAAAAGTGGAAAAACGAAATGTCCTTGAGGATTATCTCTTGGCAGATTATCTTTATGTACATGATCTCATGATTGGCTTCTTGTTCTATACGCGAGAGTTCTCCTGAAACTGAATTATAGTGATAGAAGGCTAAGTGATGACAGAACCCGATTTAAGATGAGAGAGACTGGAATTTGCTCATATTTATAAACGAACCATCTGTTTCCAAGATTTCACATTGATGAAACTGTTGCAGTAATCTGGGCTATACAATCCTGCAATTCCTAGCGAAAAATTTTAACTTAATTCTTTATTGAAAAGAAAGACTTGCTCGTTTGGCACGTTTGCTCATACTTTTACAAAATCAGTGCCAGAATGAGCAGTGGGGAGCTGAGGCGGTCTCGGGGCTTTTACCCTAGGAAAACTCCCAACCTCCCCTTAAAAGTCGCAATAAAGTTTAAGATTTGTATTGCTTAGCCACTAGTTATATGAGGAGAAAACATTTTGAATGTAGAATGAGAGACACTTTAACCACAATATTATATTAGAATCGAGAAAGTAAAGATTCCATTACTCCGGTAATATAATTTTGATGTTTTTCCATGCGTCAGTTAGCCCTTGAAAACTTCGATTGGGCCACTTTTGCCTCACCCCAAATCAGAAGAACCGACATCGCAACAAAGGATCTGTCCAATTAGTTGAAATATGTTGAAAAACCGTTGTTTCTGCGACGTGCTTCGACAAAACGGAAACCTTCCACCCACCTTTTGACTTTAATATTTTTTATGACGCCATTGCGAAAACAATGGCGAGACAATGTTCGAATGCTGTCATTTCTTATCGTGTTGTAGAACGCTGGACGGTGTATAAGCGTCCTTTTGTACCGTGATTGTCGTCTTTCCGCTGTTGAACAGCATACTGCAATTCTACGACGGTGACAAAAGAAGTTTACAAAGAAGGTGACAGCGAATTAAGCCAAACATTTTCAATCTTTTATCTATACTCTTCAAAGTCAATTGTTGGAGTGTCGACACGTAGAAAACGAGCCAAACAGCCCGAGCCGAACGATAAGAGAGGGTTAAATGTATCTTGCTGAACAATGATGAACAAAATTTACTCGTTTAACCAATCATTCAACATTTCTTCCATTTTTTGTAGTCCTTTATGTTATTACACGATGTTGAATTTGATTTTGACCGCCAGTCAATAACTGTGTATCGTTGAATATGAACGTGCATATATGAAGTTCAGTCATCGGCAGACTAAAATCAGGGTCTACCAGATTAGATTATCTTAAACAAATTCAACAAGTTAATTGAATCTGACCGCCTAGTTCTGTTGTCCCATATAATTGTTCTCCGATATAATCGTTTCTTTGTGCAGTATGTCAAATAGCATAGGCTGTGTACATACGTTAGATATATAGAAGGTAACCTTGAGTAAATACGAATTTAACTTATTTCTGTACGAATCCGATATTCATTATTTTACTCTGGCAAACGCCCGATTATTTTTCTCTTAAAGGGGAAACGTCTCGCTCTGACAGGAAAGAATTAAGATTATCTCAATTAATTCTTCGAGAGTTGGCAATTTCTCGCACGCGTTAGGGAAGTTAGCGAATGAGAGAGATGAACCTTACGAGGAGATATAATTCTCAACTCCAAGCGGCCATTTAGTGTTTTCATTATTACATAGAAATCGACGAAATCGATCTACCTGCGCATTGTGATTGATGAGAAATACAAAAATTATATCTTCGCCGTGAGCGGTTAAGATAACATCGAAAAATTATATTGACTGTCGACTGATTCCGGAAGGCGAAAATTGCAGAGAAATCATCAACTACTAATTTAAGACGCGAGTGTATTGCAACCATGGTTAAAACTATAGCGGGAAACACCACACTTTAGTTTATCTTCAACTTCTCGTTAATTTGTGTGAAAACCATATTCTATAATAATTTTAGGGATTGGGAAAACCTGTCTACTACCACTCTGTGCAATGTTGAATTTACATTAGACATAGGATCTGATAACTGGGACGAATAACATGGAATGGAGGGAAGAGGAGGGCAAAGCATTTCCTTGTATTCTATAGAAGTAAAGGACAATTTTTGGCCATGCCTTTTGGTAGCATGATTTCATCGATTTTCCAGTGGTAGTAAGCATACATACTGATGCATCATTACTTGGTTTGTTTCAATGAGTTGTTAAAAGTCAAACGTCTAACAACATACTGAAATAAACCACGCAATGATGCAGGGTAAGCTTATTGCCACTGGAAAATCGACGAAATCGTGCTACCAAACATGCGTGGTCAAATGTTTTAGAACAATTATATGAAGTACATGGAAATTCTTTTCATTGTTTGCATTTTTAGCGGTCGTATAAGCTGTACAAACAAATGGCAAAAGACAACAACTTATGGGATCAGTTCGAATAGCATTGTCTTGTATAATGGCTTATTAATTATAATTACATGCAAGCAGCCAGGGTGATGGAAAAAACAGTGATACAGTAAACGACCTTCTGAAACACATCTATTACTCATGAGGAAAACATGTAAAAGGAAAATCATAGCCGCGACACGTACTTCGATACCACGATGAAAAGCTCGTAAAATTAAGCCTATTGTTACCTCGACTTTCTCCAAAAATATTGCTGGGTTTGATGAGATAAATCAAACGTGAGAGTACATTTGAAGATGTTCCCCGAGCCATTTTATCCCGGAAAGTTCCCGTGCTCTAGATAGCAATCGAGCCTGTGTCAAAGACTACTCTAGTCTGAACTGTCAAATTTTCTGAAATATTTCAAACAACACAACCATTCGTGACATTTTCGACTGCTAACCAGATTGACTATTCAAATGTCAAGTCGAACAAATTTGAATAAACGTACGCTCTGCCAGCTAAGTGCTGATAGCTCAAATGGCCAAAGCGACCCACCGAAGATTAGGCGCCAGTTTTTCCAAGAACGATTAGAACCAACCCTGAGTAACCATTTAATATGTTGTTTAGTCTTACACAGTTTCATCAAACAGTTGAGTTACTTCACAGAAGAAAACCTTTTTTAATTCCCTGAAAGTCTTTTGTATAAAATTGTAAAAAATGTAAAAACGTACCAATATGAAAGTTTCAACTTTCATATGTGAAAATAATTTTCATATGTGAAATGAAAATTGTACCGGTAAAATATAGTGAATGTTTCATATGTGAAATAATGAACCATATGTGATATGCGGTGCTTTATTTGTGAAAATGTTCATTTTCACATGTGAAATTAAAATTTCACATGTGAAAACGTTCCAATTCTACGTGTGAACTGAAAATTTTAAACGCAAAATATGTGAAAGTTTCACATGTGAAATAATGAACCATATGTGAAAATGTTCCAATTTCATATTTGAAATGACAATTTCATATGTGAAATGACATCTTTACATGTGAAAGCGTTCCAATTCCATATATTTCTCACGTGTACAATAACATGAAATTTTCGTAAAGCATAACTTCCTATTTATCAGAAAAACTTTTAAAAATTCAACATCCTAAGCATTTTACTCTTCCAAAAGATTTCTGTACACGTGGTTTAAAACTCCGGGCTGATAAATGTTTTCCGAATGAACGGGTGGGAGCCACGTGTAAATTGATTAATCGAGTAAAAGATGCTTTTGAGATTTGCTCTTAATGGATATGCTAATAAACCATGTACGAACACAGTACCGATCATATCTTTCCCCGTACCAACAATAACCTTTGCCAGCTAAACTTTTTATCAGCAAATAAGTATATCAGGGGAGGATCTACGTCTGAACAAAAAAGGGGCGTACGTAGAATGGCAAGCTAGAAAGGTTGGATGTCCCATAGCATACCGTACTTTTACGTTCCACAAAGCGAATTAAAATATGAGCAAAATTGAACAAAAATTTTCTTAAACCATTTTGAATATGCAATTAAAATCGTGTGCAAGAAAACTGCCGTAGGAACAGGAAAATGCAGTAGAAGATGAACATGCAGTAGAAAATGAACATTACGTAGAAAAGGTCGAACTTGAGAATTGGCTCGGACTTTCTGAGTATTAGATAATCCATTTCCAAATATTGCAAATTAGGCTATTGTATCACGTTTTCTATCCACATTAATCCCACAATTTAAAAATTATCAATGCAAAAGAACATTGGGCTTGCATCTCTCAAGCCGCCTCTGAATCTGCCCCTCCATATGATATTGGATATGAAACCCTTATATGGAACCCTAACCTTAACCCTGATGATGACTTTTTGATCGAAACAGTTTGGTTTTATATCATATACAGTTAATATGTGTTAGCCTTTTACAACATTATATACATACACATGTATGTTTGTCAGGGGCGCAATCAGGAATTTCAAAGGGCTGGATTCGAAGGGTAATAGAAAGGCACTGTCAGAAGGATTTTTACCATTTCAGATGTAGTAGATTAACAGGGCACACATAAGATTTTCCACGAAAAGGGAGGGGGTTGTGACCTCCCGGCCCTCTCTAGTTTGACTTGTTATTACGCTTTCGTTTTGATTTTATATAATTTACTAGATTTACTTTTTGACCTTTTATCATTAAATAATCTGTAGTGAACCTCAACAACAAGGTTTTCATGCTGATTACGGTATTCTAAATAACAATGGATAGCTTGTGGATGTGTATATATGTGGAGATCTACATCATGTTCAAGTGTTTTATTTTATGTATTAAATAATATAAGTAACGTGGCCACAAACAGTGATTAACCCTAGTTCACACTAGGACACGACACGAACATAGCGTAGAAAAGAAAAGGTCATTTTATTCCTTATGACTTTGTTTTCATGTCATTATGCTCCTCTGTTACGTCGTCCTGTCGCTCAGTTCACACTGTCGACATATCGACATAAGCTAAGCGTCATTTGCCTTTGTTATGATGTTATGTTGTTTAGTATTAATCAGGCTTTATTTAAAATGAATAAAGATTATAAAAATGGGAAAATATTGACGTTAATTTAAATTGAAGTATATATAAATGAAATAAATGGAAGACTTTTAAGCTCGAGTTTTGTCAAATTCCTATTTGTAGCCACCATTCAAATTAATTTTTCATGAATCTCAGACCTCCTAACCTAACTTACACTACGTCCGGTATGCTTGCAGTTTTTCTTATTAGTTTCCATAACTATTATTTCTAAACCACTCTGCCACCTTCCCTTTTGATAGCGAAGAGGAGAACCAAAAAAATGCACTTTTTCAACTTCCCCAGTGGAAGAAAACCGGAAAACCGGAAGAAAACCCTCAACCTTCACCAGAGATTATACGAAGTCTGCTCACCTATGAAGAAATATTGTATACCAGATACAGGTGCGAGTAACGCTTGTATTTTATGAGCACCTTATTTAGGTTGTTTATGAATTTTAAACTTTTCAATATATCCTAAACCTCTCGCGAATTTATTTCATAAATTTGTTCTGTTTCCCGTAAAGGTTCAATCGGTAATAGAGTAGTATCGCTATACTACTAGGTATAGCTATGCTGCTAGGTACAGCTATACTACCAGGAATAGCTATACTACCAGGAATATCTATACTACGGGGTAATAATTAGATAGGTAATTAAGTAGTGTGACCCCGCCAGCTTGTATGTGTTGTGACGATTTTGTAGATGTACAAATTCGAGCAATTCACCAGTAGTAACCGCCCTTCACAAATTAGCCTGACTACATGGTTCAATTTCTGGTGTCCTTATTTGTATGAAACCTCGTTATGAAACATTTAGACTGATGCTTTTGCCAATTCTGCTCACAAATTTTAGATATCTGTAAATTGTATATTTGTATATTTGTAAATTTGGGTATTAGTAAATTGAACTCTTAGAATTTGCCCGATGCTTGATTTGTTAGATTACAACAGCAAGCGTTAATTTTCACCCCTTCTTGAATTATAAAATTGACTTGTAGTATTGGCAATGTTAAACTCTGAAATTAGTTAGCTTGCCCATATGATTTTTCATATTCATTAAAAATTCCGTCATTTCCGAGAAGGACTCTCGAAATGGTCACTTTCTCTATATTATAGTAATTGCGAAGCCAGAGAATATGGGATTAGTCAAATGCAGAAGTGCAGACTCCAGGCAATTCAACACATTCGCCAACATCATAACCACAAGTTTGTATTTTATTTATTTACCTTTTTAAAATCATGTAGAAGTTATCAATATAACGTCGCACTAGTACAAAGAACTATGTCTGATCGAATAGATAAGCTATTTCGAGTTTAAACTGATTAAGGACATGTTCTCAAACATCTGCCTCCCTTCACCTATTTTTGGCTGGTTCACTTCATATTTCCAGACTAAGAACAGACATTTTGTCTATCCTTGTAGCTAATAAGAAGAATTCAGTGCTTTGTTATTCTCTTTTATAAGTATCACTGGACTCTAATTTTAAATTGGCAACTACTTTAGTTGACATTTGGTATGGTTTTATTAAGTTTGAAAGTGTATAAATTAATCCATTTGAAACTTTTCGGTTTCAGCTACACGGTGAAGTGACTTCGCCAATGGAAAATTTGACAAATAACTGAAATTTTGTACCCTCACTATAAATAAATGTATTCACGAATGTTGGGAATATGAGATAACTTTTTAAAGCCTGAAGCATTTTAGTCCTCTTTTGCAACTGCGACAGGTACAATATCGCAACATTTTTATGAAAGTCTCACAAAATTCTCTCACCCGTAACCGCTTTATGCTTGAAAAAGTGAGACAACTTTCTTCCACATGAACTAACTCCTGAGCGCTACCTTCACAGCTCGTAATACTGTTCAATTTCTAACTTGTGTAGCCAGGAATCTGAATTATGTTGTATAACAAATACATGATTATATATATATATATATATACACACAGACACACACACACATATATATATATATGTGTGTGTGTGTGTGTGTGTGTGTCTGTGTCTGTGTGTGTATATGTATATAAAGGTATCAATACCAAACAGATAGAGCAATGAAACAGGCTGTAGTGACTTTGTGGTAAGTGACATAATACTATTTGCTCTATCTGTTTGCTCTATTCACACTCGTCAGGTGATTGCCGCGTCAATCGCCTGACGCAACAATCACCTGACAAGTGTGGTAAGCTGCGCTTGCCATACGAAACAGACTTGTAGTGATTAAAGTTTAAATGAAGTAATCCAAGTTTGTCATTTTGTCGTACTATTCAGCTCTACCCTGGTATCGAGCACTCTACTCATATGATTCTGAACTTGCTACTTGTCTATATATGTATCTATCTATACATATATATATATATATATATATATATATATATGTACACGTTTATATATATACGTGTATGTATATACATATGAAAATATGCACATTGCACATACGTGTAGAGAGAGAGAGATCTAAAGAGAATGAGTGAGAATTGAAAGACTGAATAAACTCAATAAGTGCCGAATAATGTTAGATAGAGATTTCATGTGCATTCGATCGCAGTCCCATAAAAATGATTACTTACATTTACCGTCACTGTCTATAAGCAAATTTTAAAATCTCACATTTGAATCCAACGTCCAAGTTTAACATCCAAGTTGTTTAACTGTAACCAACAAAAGTCTGATTATCTTCTCATTCGTTCGTCGTTTTTGCACTTTTTGGCAGAACAAATCTTTTAGCTTTGGTCTTGTATAGGTGGCTCTGTATAAACACATATTTTGGCGATATGGAAAATAGACGACAATTAATAGGTATAGAAATACGGTATGACTTAAAAATAACTGACCATTCATCTTGGAATTAAAAATTTATTAATATACCACAATATATTTATATTTTTATTTACGTACATTAGTAATAAATTTAGTGTGGCAAGTGTATACAGTTGTTTGACACGGTTGTGGAAACTTCTTCGCGTTTGTCTCGCCGAACTTTCATCAATTTGCTTTCCAGTTCGCGACTGATCCAGACTATAGTAATATTTCACTGATACAACAGATGAAATGCCTATTAAGTACACGAAATTTACATGCGTTGAGATAAGGGCGCATGACACAACTAGCGGGAAATCACAAAGAAAAGTCATAATAGACAAATTTAGGTCTGGCCGTTGTTATTAAGTTGTTATGAAATAAGTTGGATTTTTCTATCATTATTTGTTTACATGGCTTAATTCGAACTACGCGTACATTTGTTATAGTTGAAGTTCTGAGATGATGAAAATTTCTTTTAAAGTATTATGTTCCTTTATTCTGCCTAGTTTTCAGTTAATGACAGCTGGGGAAAATGCTTATCGTTAAACTCATAAAACTTTCCAAAGACAACAAAAGACACAAGAGTCCTATACCAGATGGGGATTCATTATTTATCCGTACACTCAAAAAAGGATGTGTTAGAAAACACATAAAAGTGTGTTTTTTAACCCAACAAGATATGTTATTTTAACCCAACTTTAGTGCGGGATTTTATGAGCACATCTTGAAGTGCTGAAGAACACCGCATGGTGTGTAAAGAAACACACCCTGGCGTATTTAAAATCACTCCTTCAAGTAGCACATCTTGAAAACACACCTTTTCTCTGAGCAAAAGTGTGTTAATTTAACACGCCTTGGGAGTAAGACACACCTTTGCGGATAACACTCCTTTGACAGTAACACACCTTTGATTGAATAACACACCTTCCAAATAATACACCTTTTCAGATAACACATCTTTTCACTTAACACGAATTTTCACGCAACACACCTTCTCTGATAACACGCCTTTTCAGGTAACACACCTTTTCACGTTACACATCTTTTCTGCGGAAATAGATAATTCTTGACCAAACTACTTTAATTAGGATTTTTCAGGTCGGCAGGTATGAAGATCAATATTTAAAACGAGTGTTGCTAGTTAACTTCATACATTGCCATAAAACGGTTACAAAAAGTGGCCATTATAATATAAACATTATGAACTGCTTTCAGTTCAAAAGGGGAATTCGAAAGTGCTATTTTATATGGGAAATTGACGAATTTCGAAACCGTGTACAGAATTAAATTCAACCCGATCAATCTGTCGAATTTTCATCCAATCGGGTGAAGCCCACGTGATGCTTGATTAGGTCCGCCATCAAATCAACCAATCAAGATCTGCGACATTTTTATCACAATTTCTCATCAATTGAACTCGAATATTCATTACTAAGATTGCCACAGGTGCGCATGTTATTGCTAATGAAGTACATTTACGGATTATACAAACCAGGACCACATTTCTTTGCCGATTGGTTTGGTTTGATAATTATAGTACAGTATATTCTTCTTGACTAGTTATTTTCCGGAACGTATTTTCGAGTTCATCATGGTTTTGCCTTTGTTGCTTTCCTGTGGGAAATATATCGTGTGTATTTATTAACGACTGTGATAGTGACATAAAGACGAGGACAAGAACGTTACGACCCGAAAAAAATGGACATGTTTACTACAGTGAGGGCTTCATATCTCCATGAGTATTTCAGGTAATAGATAAAGCATGAGCAGCCGATCTGTACCTGATTCACAAGGCGAGCTGCAAGCGAGCCGCAGTAAATCCGATACAGATCGGATGCGAATGCTTTATCTTACTTATCAAACGGATGCATCCAAACAACCATGTTTTCAAACTACTTTTCAAGTTGAAGTGATTTTAGCTTAGTAAATTGAGGAAAAAGTTTATGTAAATCAGGACAATTTATCCGATTTATAGATATTGATTAAACATCCATTTCTTTCGAATTTTCCTCCTGAATTATTAAAGAGTTTGATAATGCTTGTGTAGATGACTTTAGAAATGTGAGTTCTTCATGAATTCATTGGTTTTGTAGGCTTACATTTCTTAAGATTATTAGATGGGAAATGACTACAGAATAAAGTGGTAATTGTATTGTTAAATAGAATTTATTAAACTATAACATTGTCATAAAGTATGCGTTTCCAGATTAGTTTCAACGTAGAATCAAAGGTGAAACGACGTTGCGTATCGCCCTGTTTATCTATTACTCACGCCCGAGGGAAACAATCCTCTTGATGCCAAATGTTCCCACTGTAGAGAACTTACTATCGCCATGCGTATATTAACTTTCGGGTGTATTCTAGTTTAATACAAAGTAGCCGCTGAAGATTATGTGCATTTTCTTGGTTAAAAAGTTGTTTTTAGTGTGCAGAATGACAATACTGAAATTGTATTAAGTGACACATCTTAAGGTATGTTAAATTACACACCTTCACCGTATGAATAGCGCACCTAAGATGTGTAGAAAAACCCACTATGGTGTCTTTGATAACCCATCCTTTCACAAAACACACCTTCAGGAGCGTCATATTTTGGACAAAGCAAAAACACACCTTAAAATGTGTTTTGCAACATATCTTAAGATGTGTTAAATTTTGAACTTAAAGGTTTGTTAATTTAACACATCTTTTTACAAAACACACTTTAGGTGTTTCATATTTTGGACATGGCAAAAACGCACCTTGCGATGTGTTTTCTAAGAAGTCTTCCGGCGTGTTTTGCAACATATCTTAAGATGTGTTAAATTTTGAACATAAAAGGTGTGTTAATTTAACACATCTTTTTACAAAACACACCTTAGGTGTTTCATATTTTGGACATGGCAAAAACACATCTTGCGATGTGTTTTCCAAGAAGTGTTTTGCAACATTTCTTAAGATGTGTTAAATTTGGAACATCCAAGGTGTGTTCATTTAACACATCTTCTTTAGAGTGTATTAGCTCTAAAAGCTCATCACAGCATCGCGGGTATTGCAAGAAGTACTGAATGCTTATCTGGTCAGTTACGATTGGCTTTCCGGTCGGCTAACTTATAAAGAAGGTTTTATCATTGTAGGAAATAACATGAAATACAAATTCTGTTGTGATTGCTATCGCAGACTATCAATCATCAGATTAAGTCAGAACTTGCTTGGAATTGTTTAACATTTCAGTAATTTTGAAAGAGAAACAATTAATCTTCATTTTGGGACTATTTTCTACGTTAACTCGCTTAAGTGACAAAGACGCTCGCCCTGATCTCCTGGCAACACGAAAGCTGTTCAAACAAATATCGGTCGATAAGTACTTTTGCTTTGAGCGGTGTGCCGGTGATCCATAATGTTTTCTGTGTCTCTTTTATAGTACTGATAACTTTGCCTCCTCTTATTGGCTTAAGTGATACGCTAAAAGGCTATAAGTTTATAGATAGTTTTTAAGAAATCGTACAAAAGAAAGTACATATAATATGACTTAAGATAAACCGTGAAAAAGATACATTAATTGCCCCCGTTTAGTTTCGATAAACAAGCACCGCCAAAACATTTAATTCTAGGCGATCCGTCCAGCTTTCTGGCAAACATTCCCTACAATACAATGATATAAGTTAACAAAGTTTTTATTTCCATTAATGCAATGTTTACGCTGCTGGAAACTTGACGCACTAAATTGTAATCAGTACATTTTAATTCGTCTGCCTCACACTCCCCCTCCTCCTTCTAGTAAGTGGCACATTCTAAAAAGCCATTTTCAATGAAGAAAACCAAAACAGATGGCGACTCAAACATCGATTCCATGATCCTTTTCGCGTAACAAATCGTATGTATTTTGCCAAAAATATGATAAGATGAGATTTTACGCAGATTAAACTGGGGGAGAAGAAACCTTTTGCCTACTTAGTTCATAATAACGCGGTAAACATTCTTCAGCTGTTCTTAGGACTAACTTAAGTTTTTAAAGCTCTCTTGTTAAATGTACAGCCACCATTGCTTTTCGGTACCGGTCTGTTGGTACAACATTTTCTGTGATAGGTTATATTCAGTTGATCAGAAAGCGAAATAGAACTTCTGTGGCTCCAATATTAATCGATTGTTTGCTACTACTGTTGGTTTGTCCAGTTGTCATGTACTGAGTGTTTAAATACCCACGTCTTGTCAGTGATACAAAGCAGGCATTGAAAGGTTTTATTGTATGTTTATTCAAGCTGAGAAACTTCAAGTAAGGGAATTACGATCTCAGATCACAAAGCAAGGTCGAGGCAACTGAAGAGACATTAACCGAAGTCTATACTCAGTCGAAGTTTAAAAAATTTCGTAGAAAACATTCGCGAATAAAAGAAATACGAAACATGGTGAGTCACATTTAACCTTCTTTAGTCGAGACAATTATTCTTGTTCATATTAAGCTGTCGTAAGAAGAACTGATTTAAGGTTTTGATTATGCTGTAATGTACTGCGTAGAAATAAGCCAGTAGCACTAAAAAGAACAACTTATATGTCTGGTTTAGTATTATGTGAATTAGGATTTTTCTCCAAAGGGAATAGAGCGAGCAAGAACTGTAAAGGCGTCCAATGGGTTTGTTGAACTGACATATTAGTTATGGAGTGTCAGCGTCGTAAATCAGTTGAAGCTTCCTTCAACCCTTCATCTTTTGTTACGAATGAGAGAAAGAGAGTAGCCTGAGATCAAACTATTTTAGAATCATCCTCAGGGTAATATGAAACGATAAATTCACATTAAACCTACACTGCTGAAATCAACTGAAAAAGTTGAGTCGAGCGGAATTTTAACTTGCACCTTCGGGAATCCGGTACGCCGCTCTACCTGTTGAGCTATCAAGCCTACAAGGATTGGAGGCGAGTTATTATCCAATTTAAGTGCACGAGATATTCTCGTGCCGACTTAACGCTATTCACGAGGATGGATGTGCAGTGTTTCCATTCTATTTCAGAAATAGAATGGAAGCACTACACATCCATCCTCGTGGATAGCGTTAAGTCGTCACGAGAATATCTCGTGCACTTAAATTGGATAATAACTCGTCTCCAATTGCTGTAGGCTCGATAGCTCAACAGGTGGAGTCAACCGCTCGAGTCAACTTTTTCAGCTGACTTCAGCAGTGTAGGTTTAATGTGAATTTATCGTTACTGAGATCAACGCTTCAGATGATATCAAATTCGGTTGGGTTTGTTTACACCAACCATCGGAAATGATCTATGATATCCTCAGGACTCAAATGAGATAAGCTTTTTAGCTAACTCGATTTTTAATTTCTTTTAAAATCATTTACTTATTTATTCATCAATTCATTCATTCACTGTTTTATTCATTCATTCATTCATTCATTCATTAATACGAAAACATAAGACGTACTTTTGGCAATATGGAGTTCTTCATTCAAAACTATCTGACATTATCTGAGGGCGTTTCATAAATTTTGTTGCATTTCTTAATCCTTCAACGCCGAATGTCCCATATATCGGACACCAGGAAAAAATACAGAAATGAGAGAACAAACCAAAAACAGAGGGACAACAAAAGAACAAAATCATCATGATTTATTCAGTAAAGTTTAGTGTGTTAGTTTCTAGTGAAACAAGCTTGCAGTCTTATCAAGGAATTTATACTGGAGCTTCTAACGTGGACAATTTACAAAAATCGTAACAAATCGTCGGTCGCTGTTCCTTGGATTGTATCGAAGTTTGGCTAATGTTCTTGCCACGAAATCAAAACACATGAAACACTGAAAGTTTTAACTGATTTTCAGCTTGCTTAAAAAGATCTCACGCTTTAAAATCAAGTGGGGGATCCTTTAACAGTGGCAAGAAAGAACGTTCAAAGCTTCAACTTGGTGTGACAATCGCTACCATATCATAAGACAGTGGACGTCATTATCATGATGCGTGGTTTTAGATGAAATATCTTTCAAATCTCTGCAGCGATAAAGCCTGACAAAGGTGCAAATGATTTATTAAATTACAGTCTTCCAGATGATATTCATTATTTGTTGGTGGCAAATCGTCATAAACTGAAATCTCTTATTTATCATCATCGGAAGTTAGATCATTTGATAATCAGTATATCAGATTTAGAAAACTTATTTCAAAGATTTTCACAAAAATCGTTTTCCCCAAATAGATTTATTTGTGTAACAAAATTGCTTGTCTAATTCAATTAATCCTTTAACGCATGAATTTTTTCTTTTGTTCTTTGTTCTCTCCTCTTTCTTGCTTTGTTCTCTCGTTTGTCCATTTGTTCTCAGTGTCCGATATATCGGACACTGTGTGTTAAAGGGTTAAGAATATACATGTAAAAACGGATATATATATAATATATATATAAATACATATATATACCCGTTTTTTATTTTATAATTTAGATCTGAACAGCTTCAACTGAGATTCCACCCTCCTTTCTTCTTTTGGATATAAAACATTTGGAGAAAAAGGAAAATATTCCATAAATTGCTTTGAAGGAATAATTAATTTAATAAAATCCGTTGCTAAGAATCCTGATTCAATTCATTCTCATAGTTATGTCAGTAATTTTCCCTTGAACGTTTTATTTTTTGTAAGTTTATAAATGATAGCCCAAGTCTGTAGCGTCCTAGCTGTTACTAATTTTTTCACTGCTCATGACTAGCAGGCTTTTTTTAGCAAATCAAGGCAAATCCTTTCAATCAAATCCAATTTTGTTTATGTATTATAATGGTAGAATACTGTCTATATCATTACAGCTCGAGGAAACTCTTTCATTGATCTCTTTGCTTTATATGACTACTGTTTGACTATTCCACTTTACGTGAATTTTACGAGGATTTAAATTTATTGATTGTACGTTGGGGAAGCTTAATTCGTACGCCCAAGCTCTTAGACATTTGCTTCAAAAAATGTCTCCTCACCTTGAGTTTCGAAGAAATTTGAGACGGGCATTGTTTCCCTCGATTATTCAGACCTTTAATGATCAACACAAACCTTGCACAACTAACCTTTTGTAAACTTCCGTTAACTATACGAAATTCAGTATATCATATAATTTGCTTAATTTATGACCTTGGGACTATGCATAAATATAGACAGAAAGACAGAAAGAGAGAGAGAGAGAGACTGTGAATGATCGCCCAGCACAATTTCCAGTGTTACTGATACAACTGTTACAGTGCCAACCGTACTTCAATTTTTGGTACATTTCCCTCCAACGATGGCCTTTTTCTCGAAACGCTAGCTTTTCTGTTATAAAGTTTCGACAATTTCGTGACCCGTATGGCTTTATACACTTGTTCAACATTGCCTAAGCAGCACTGTACTTGTATACTACTTATTTATAGTGAATGGTTTCAACCTGAGTCTATCAGATACTAAATTAGGCACTCAACTTTAGCAAGCATCATACAAATATTTCTTAGTCTGTAGCGTTATCTGCATTATGTTTCACAGAATCTGCTTAGCTGATTCAAGTATTACTTAATTATTCTAGATAAAAAATCCTATTTGAAATCGATTTTATAAAGTTTGGCAAACAGGGATTAAAATATCAATCAAATCTGACGCTTCAAATAAGATGTGATTTAAACCATAGCTTTAGACAGAGCCGAGGAAGTATTTTCCAGTTTTATGACATTACCTTGGTAAAACAATAAATCAGAAAGTAATTTTAAGAAACCTAAATCACTCATAAGAAAATCTCTGCAAAGAATTATCTGCCCTCGTCAAACAATGAAATTTACGTCAAAAAGAAAGTTCTAATTATCCTGCTCTATCCACTTTCAATCTTTCCATTTCGCAAATGAAGAGGTGATCGCAGGCATAATCATCTATTTTGGCTATAATTCGTGCATCTACAAGGGAGTAGATGTACATATACGCTGTCACTAGCACACAGCCGCACACATGCGTAAATACGCCTCGACATACACACACCGACGTACACACATGCCACTTACACACAACTACATTCCCAGATAAGCACACGTACACACACGCTCGGGGCACGGCATCCATGCACATAAGAATACCCACAAGTTCACACCGACACGCACTCAAACACACCCAACAAACACACACATACAC
>JBAHVQ010000305.1:46360-56482 GCA_036872915.1 Nanipora kamurai | reverse complement strand
GGATGGATGGATGGATGGATGGATGGATGGATGGATGGATGGATGGATGGATGGATGGATGGATGGATGGATGGATGAAAGAGTAGTTGGGTGATTTTGGAAAGTAAGCAAGTAGATAGGTAGACTTACCTTCGATTGCATGCTCCATCTTTTTTCTCGCTCCGAGAGGTTCCACGCCGGCTTCTTTTAAATCTTCTTTAGTTAATGTTAGAAATGTTTCAAAGTCGATCTAAATGCGTTAAAAAATCTTTCAGAAAATAGCCAACAAGCTGAGTATACGCTTGACGAGAGTTCAGTTATCATCTGCCATAACGCGTCCTGAGGTCGTAATGCAAAAAATTTTACCTCTTGTTTCTCTAACAGTTCTGCATAATTTTCTACACCGTATGTCTTTAGAACCTTATAAAGACCTACAAAACCAAAAATATAGAACATAAATATTCCCCAGTTCATGTACCACAATGAAACTTACTTTGCATTTTCCCTGCTCATCCTATTGGCGTTTATCCGCGTTGGACGTTTATCGGTAAGAGATTGACCAGGCGGGAATCTCAATTTTAATACGAATATTAAAGCCCAGCATAGAATGCGAAACAAAGGCATGATATAAAGAGTTTAATAGAATCTTACATTTCGTTGTATACATCACAACATCTTCAGAGATAATAATTAAGGTTAACGAAGCTAAAGTGTATATTTACATGTGTCATGAATTAACCAATTGATTGATACGTATCGTCAAGAGACTGTAAATAACGTAGTTTTTTTTTTATTCTGCTGGATTTTTTGGTATCCGTAGCTCTATCGCCAAGTTAATTGTTTATAATGTTAATGTACTCGTGATTTTCTCACTCAACTAACTAGATAGCATGAAACGATAAATTCACAATTATCCTACACTGCTCAGCAAGTAGAGCGCCAGACCGGTATCCCGAAGGTTCGAGTTCAAATTCCGCCCGAGTAACCTTTTTTAGTTGACTTTAGCAGTGTAGGATAATTGTTGATTTATCGTTTCATATTACCCAGAGGATGATTCTGAAATAGAATTGTAACTAGATAATAAAGTTCGCTTTTGTCGTTGTAACCTTCGTGCGAGTGTCAATAAAAATTTATTTTAACAAAAAGTCATTTTCAAAAAGTTTAAATGGCAAATTGAAATCAATATGGTGGCAAAAAGTATAACTTTCGGTCCGTGGTCAGATATCGTAAAAAAGACTTCCACTGCTGTAACCAATCAAATTGCAGGGATGCCCAGGATACTGCCGGCACATGGTTAACAAAGAAATAAACCATTATATTCCATATCTTATCAACGGAAATAAAAAGTAATCTCGCGTTCGGCACAGTTTGTGGAAACTAAAGGTGCACGGAAAACAATATTCTTCCAAACCTCATTTATAAAGAAAAAATATGTTAAATAATTCTGGGATTTTTCCGAAAATTTACCTTCATCCTTTGACTTGTGGCCAGACGCACACATGAAGTTATCACTGTGGGGCTTCGAGACTGAAAAGTATAAAGATTGCTAGTAAAGATATGAAATAATTACGGCACACAAGTGTAACCAGTAGGTCTGGCTGGTTACCTACCTATTTACATATATCTGCCTTCCTGCGTACCAATTCAAATACATACATACATACATGCATGCATGCATGCATACATACATAAAACACACATACAAACATGCATGGATTGGGTTTATATGAAAGGACTATCGTAATCTGCTGCAACAAAACTTTCCAAATCATTCACTATAATACTAGTCCACTTACATGCACTGATATATCCCTTTTTGGACGGATGGGAAGGAATCTAATATTTTAAAGATGAATAAACGATATATTTTCAGTATTTAAAACTGTTTAACACTGGTGTCTGCTGACCGTGCAGTGATCCCAGTAACTAAAACTTCAGTAATTTGCAGCATACTCACCTGTACCGATGAACTGAGGTCCTGCTTAGCAGCCGGTATTTCATCTGGCTCTGGTAGCTGTTCAGTAAAACGTAGTCCACGTAAAGAAAAGTGACAAGAGAAGACAAGCGTTGAGAGGAGAAATATTGAGAAGAATGGAAGAAAGAAGGTAACATAACAGAAGAAAACAGAAGAAAAGATAAGATAAGATTAAAAAAAAACTCTTTTTACCTCATTTGTAGTTGGGATGCTGCGGCAAGCCTCTGGCAATCCTCTTCCCACCTGTAGTCAACAACGTTAAGCAAACAAGAAAGAAATGAACGTCCAACTCCATTGAATTTAGTCGCTAGAAATGAGTTTACACAGAATCAGGTCGTAGCTCACAAAAAGGGCGGGAAAATTACTGTTGGAATTACTGCGTGTGGACGCCTATGAAACTTATGGCAGATTGTAGAGCTTACGAAAAACTAATGGCTTGAAGCAAAGCGAATACTCCAGATAGATGACAAAAATTTTAAGGTTCTTCTCACTTCCCTGCGCTGAAATTGTGATTTCGCTTAATTACCATTGTCCGGTATTGTTTTCCTCGAATAAATCTCGAGAAGATTCGGTATCGCTTGAAAGTTCAAACATGCGCGATTCCTTATCCCACATGAGTATGATCAGTAAAGTATACCCAGTTTTTCATAGGGCTTTTCGCTCTTTAGTTTCTTACCAATTTTCTTAGTACTCCATCTGGAGTTGACTTTGAGAGATGAAGCCCGCTGAATTGGTCTGTAGGAGTACGAACTTGAGGTTGGATCACTTTTCTTGTCATCACTAAATCAAATTAAACTATGAGGCTATCATTGGACAAGCAAGTAGAAGGAGCTGAAAATGCACAATCTTTCATAAAGTCTATAAGGGTGTTTTAATTGAGATAATAAATGGTCCAGACAGAAACCGGAATAATTAATTTCGTTTCCGTTCGCTGACTAACTAACTCTCAGACTCACTACTCTTTTCGTTCATTGCTTCATCAATTTTTGCCGCAGTAAAAAATAAAGTAAGAAAGCATGGCAAGGAATTCAGCAATTAATATGGCTTTCCGTTTGACAGAGCTTTTACTCCAGTTTTATTCTTTAATATTACAATTATGGTAATATCATCAACGTTGAAATTTGTCGTAGAGCTTTCCTCTATCAAAAACATTTCATTTCTCTTGCACTCAGTTATTTATTTATTCGTTGGTCCACTCGGTCGGTCATTCATTCATTTACTCGTTCAACTACTCACTCACTCACTCACTCGTTAATTTATTTACCCCCTCATTTGCTCACTCAGTCTCTCACTCGCTTGCTGACTCACCCACTGAATTACTCTCATTCATTTATTCATTCATCCACCCATTCATCCAATCATTCATCCATTTATTCATACACTACATACATTCGTTGGCCTTGTCTCTTTGTTCTTCATAGTTGACGAACTAAACCAGAAAAAAGACTCATATCATACTCAGTTCTTGCGATATTCGACAATTTAAAAATGGAAAAACGAAGATTACTCATTGTCCTTGTTCCTAACTGACATACATACTGTGAAAGAATGATTTCTGATCCCTAGAGTGAATCTAAACGATCTCGGAGCCCTGGAGTCAACCTCGTTACCACAGAAAAACGCTTTCTGAACCCTAGACGGGAATGCAACCTGCAATCTTTTGATGACCTAAAGGTTGCGATTTCGATTCCCGTCTGGGGCTCAGAATCGCTTTTCTGAGCCAACGAGTTTGACGAACGTTCATAGTTGTCTGTGATATACCAAGCTCCCACATGAACAAAGCTGTTGTTCAGTGTTTAGTATAACATGCGCACTGGTAAATGCAGTTGATTCACTAAGTGGATTCCTTCACTTGTCGCGACTATTAGTAGTACACATGTCAATGACGAACCAGTACAACAATAACCGTCGGAGTACATGTAGCTCAATGGTTAGAGCATCTCACCGACGACCAGAATGTTACGGATGCTATTCCCCTCAGGGACTCAGAAACGGTTCTGAGTTTACAAATTGACGAGCATGAAAACTTAAGATTTGCACCCATCAAGCCAGCATATTTTGATTCTTGCCATAAGATCATGACACCTCTGAGGAAATTCATTATCCAACTCATCAATGATTTATCAAGAAATTAGGAAAGAAATAAATGTTTGATAAGTGGCTCTAAATTAGATTAAAGCGTCGCAATTTTTATAATTTTTTTCTTCAGCTTGTTATGCTCAAACGGTTTGTATCGACAAAAAAATTAGTAATCATGGATCTTTAGATGCATTCGTTGGGCTCAGTGTGAGTTGTTAAATTGCGCTGACAGGACCATGACCAAGAGAAAATTTAGCCTACAGTTTGTCAAACTTACCTTTTTCTGCGGCGTTAAGTTCAAGCCTTCGAACTTTGAAGAGCTAGATATTGAAGAGAGAGTAACAGTCACCAAAGTACTATCTGCCCGCTGCAATAGTAATTGTAGCAGTCAGAACAACAAAAGCCATAATTGAAACAACATCATGAATACTCTGTAACTAACGGCGTTTAGTTCTTATGCTAATAAAAGTATTATTTTAATAAATAAGTAGTTTTACTTATCATGTATGCTAGCTAATTATGGAATTTTGTTATCAATTGGGTCTGTTTGGATGGAATATTTCAAGTTTAGTTCAGGTTTTTGTAGCGAAATAAGTCCCTTTTGTTCCATTTCCTAGGAAAGTCTATTTGAATTGTGTATCATCATGTCGTCTTAAAGCTGTTAAGATATATATTAAAGAGTCAGTAAGACCAAAACTAGTACTACTTACTTAGGTTTTACTTTGGTGGTACTTTTGAATTGAAGAAGAATAGAATTCTCATTTAGTCAATATCTCATCTTGCTCTAAAGATAATCAGGTTTTGAAACATGCAAATTAGTTGTCGTGACGTCATCCACTCTGAATAAAAATTGGATAAAAATTCCAAGATGTGGAATGTTTATTCAACAGTTACTGTACATATTGCAGTGCACTATTCTTATTAGCATATATTTGGAAACTTTTAATACTTCCAAGAGATGTTTCAGAGGACATTTGTCCATTTAGGAATTTGCGTGAGTGGATGATGTCATGAGACATCCAATTTTGTTAATTCAAAAACCTGAATATATATGGAACAAGTTAAGATAATAAGTAAGTAAGAGAGCTATTGTTCCTCCCTTCGAAAGTACTTCTAAATAAAATAAAAATTGGAATAGGCAATTTTTGCGTAAGGTAAAACTACCAACTCACAAAGTTACAAAAGTTTTCAATCCACAGAATCATTATCAGATACAGTATTCGATAACAATGACAATTATTCCCAAATTAATACCATCTGTGCCGCATTCAGATAATTCTTTCTTTTTTATCGTTTGAAGAAATTCCAAAAACGACTGGAAAATGATTTCAGACCTTTGATTGTTCCTGAGCTACAAACATATCATATCATGATAAATATATCATCGATAAAGAGGAACGCTTTCATATTTTACTGTAGATTACAAAAAAAACTTTCGTGATTGAATTGGTGCGGGAAGTCGATAGAATTGCAAAACGTTAGAGGCACAGGAATCCTGTTTTACTTCTATTAGAGGTGAAGATTAAAAGCTTAGTGAAAGAAAAATAACTATGTACTTACAAAGACATATTTACAGAACTACTCGGAGTGGATTCGAGGGAGTTAGCAAAATGATGAGACCTAAATGTTAAAAAACTTTTTAATAAAGTATATAAGGACTACAAGAAGTAAAACTTAATCAACCGAGAAAAAGTTAAGTCCAAAATATAACCACTTATTTCTTCAAAGGAAGTGCATAAATCAGTGATTCGCTATGAACGTTTCTAATAGGTACTAGTCTTTTCAATAACCTACCCTTTCTTTGCATTCTTTGTTCCTTCAATAATGGTAAATTTTTGCTTTGAAGAACTGGATAAAACCGATGACGTTGATCTATTACCTGAAAAAAGGTTAAAGAATTGGAACCCAATTGTGGAACTTATTTTGTATCATCAACGCAACATGATTTGCTGATTCGTGAGAAAGGGATGAGGTCGAATATTTTATAGATAGAGGAAATGGAGGGAAGAAAGGAGCAAGGAAAGAAAAATTGCGAAGGACGAGAACAATGTGAAGAGAAGGACAAAGAAGGAGAAAGAAAAGTAAGAGGAAAAGGAGAGGGAAGGGAGAAGAAAAGTAGGAAGAAAAAATAGAAGAAGAAAACGAAGAAGAAGAGGATTAAAGAGAAAGAAGCAGAAGAAGACGAAAAGACGAAAAGACAGGTAGAATGAGAACATGAACAAGAACAAGATAAAAAAAACAAGCACCAGTGCCAAAAAGAAGAAGAAGGAGGATGACAAAAGCAGAAGAAAAGAAAGAAAAACAAGCAGGAAAATGGGATAAAAAAGGGCTATAACGCTTGGTAAAGACATCTGTACAGGTAACACTACACATTGTGATGAATGTACTGTACGTTATCAATAAATCCACGTACTATTTTCAAGGATTGATTGAGCTGAGGGCCACGGTTCCCCAATCGGGGTAGGCTCGGAATTACGTCGGGGAAAACCTTCATCAAGAAACTGCGTTGGAGAATCTAAACATACCAAAAGAAATCAAAATAGTGAAAAAGAGATTTAAAGTATCTTATTTCATGGTACGTAATCTAGTAAGATTTCTACTTGGATTCAAATAAATTGGGGAAGTAACTCCTCCAGGGGTCCTATCCAATAAGCAATTGACGCGGTTGAATGAGTCACAGCTACCAGAATGCTTTGGAGCTTTCCCTTGGCAAGGTAAATTTTGTTCAGGAGTATATTATTCAAGAGTGAGAAAATGAATTTGAAAGTTTATCTTACTATGTCAGAGCTCGTTTGCGTGTCTATGGTGAGGAAAGTACGCTGATTGGTTTGGCAGCTCGTTGTTAACTCTTGGGTACTGAATGGAAAAATCATTTGTTCTTCAAGCGTAGTTCGATTCTTGGATCAATCAATCGGTCAATCACACCCCAATTTAACACGCCAAACCCGACAACTGATTTCAACTGATTTCCATGAGTGGTCAGTACTATTTGCCCTTATATTTGCAAGACTAAAACAATATTTACCGAATTGTGTGAACTTTATATTTACATTATGAGACAACTTTAAAGCTAAAAAAACATTACATTACTGGCTAGAAAAGGAAAAATTAGTACACAAAATTGGGAAAAAGATACGCAATTCGTTATTTCGTTACGCAAGGTAGTCCACTATCGGCTAGCAACATCTTAGCTCCAACTATCTTTAGAAACACCAGTCTTAGTTGAGACATCACATACTTTGCTGAACAGCCGCGAAAGTTACTGCTAAAGTGATTCATTTCATCGACTTTCTGAAAAAGATGCGGAAGACGCATAGTTGCTAGACTATAGAGCACCTTGAGTAAGTTAATCTAGGTTCAACTTATGCCCTTCACTCATATGCAGCTTGGTCCAGACAAAAGAACTTAGAGATATCTCTGACTACCCAGCTTAGTTGTGGCTTCTCACCTCCATCGGAAGCAGACGTTTTTTGTGATTGAATGCAATCTGAGTCGCACGAGACTGCAGAAAAATCCGATTGAGTGCGGTCACGGAAATCTTCATTGTTTAAGCTTCCGGATCTAAGAATGCGACCTGGTTCAAGGCCTGGAGGAAATTTAGGAGAGGACGTAGTCGTTCGGAGTGATACAGGTGAATCTCTGCGTATGCATGGCGTCGGTGAGGGGAGTGGTGACGAGAAAGGACTCTGTCCAATGCCGTGGTACCATGGGATACCATTGGGTGGAAAAAAGAATGGTACTTCTGGGCTCTGATGGGGTAGGCTGGTGAACGGCGGATGCTGTGTGGTATAAGGATCCATGGGCGTACCAAGAATTTCCAGACGAGTGAGGTACATATTCTGAGAATTACTTTCCTTGCTCTTGATAACAACTGACTAAGAAAGGAGAGCATAGAGATATTACAAACCATCACAATAACCAAGAAAAGTAAATGGTTACAGAACAGAAATATCGTGGCCAGGTTTCTTGTCCCGATCAGGTTGGAGGAAGAGCTTCAATGTTAAAAACTTTTTACTTGAGTTGAAGTATTTATTCTACTTCACGTCCTTGGTTCTTTTTTATGTTGTTCAGCCTATCGCTAGTTTCATAAAAATCCACGCAAAGCAAAGCCAACCGTAATTTTGTCGAATGCTATGGGCCCAATATTGTACGACCTGTGGTTGTATGTTATGAGTAAATCTTAAGCGCGCATGCTCCAAAAGCTTGTAAATTTAGAAATGTTTTCTGAACCCTTGACGGGAATCGAACCATTCGCTTTCTAATCGCTGGTGAGATGCCCAAACTATTTAGCTACGCGGAATCAGTGACAGTTGCTTATTCAACTGATTCGTTATTGACATGTGTACAGTTACTTATAGTTTCGACAAGTAAAATGAATCAAGTTAAGTAATTTTTATAGCACATCTTATGTTGTAACCTGAAGGTGGGAAAACGCGTTTCTAGCGACCATACCCGATGAAGGAGAACACTTCTATTGAAAAATATTTTTGTAAATACTCGATACTTGCACACGGATAATAAATCAATACTCAACTCCAAGAAGGAAAAGTATCAGTTTCAAATAATACGACAATATCGACGGCAGTTTGAGATTCAAAAGATCAACATTCGAAAGGCTTCATTCCAACCATGAGACAGATTCACAACCCGTTAATCAGTGACACGTCATTTGTACCTTGCTAGTCTGCTTCAGCTTTGATTTAATGGTGATGAAAACTTTAAATTTGCTGTCCAATTTCGTGCGCTTATCTATAAAGAAACAAATTTGAATCTACAATGAGACATTTGTATAAAGATGTTATTTCATCTAGTACTATATGGAGCAAATACCATTCAAACCTATTTCTATCATTTCAACCTTTCAACGACCGTTGGAAAGAGATATATTGAGTAATGTCGCACTAACCTGGATCAGCTTCAAATAAGCTTGCTTCCTCTTCTTTCAGATCAAACATTAATAGCACCGGAAGCAAGTTCTATGTGCAAATTAAAATAGTGAAACGCTGAGTTTTGGCGGCATAACGTTCGTAAGACAACTGTTTGGCTAGATATTAGCAGAAAAAACTGCTGATGAGTTACTATGTGTCAGTATACGATATACTATGTATAGTTTGTGGAACACCACGTTTTATTTCAATGCTTTTATTTTTAGCATTAAAATAAAACGTGGTGTTCCACAAACTATACATAGTATATCAATTATCACCATGCAAAACTTTAAAGGATTATCAGTATACGATTTGGCATTCGTCTATAGTTATTTAGTCAAGCAGCATTGTTCATCTGGATCCTTCTGTATACCAACATTTGTTTTATCACTCGTTTGTTCGTTCGTTCTTTAGTTTATTCCTTCGTTCCTTCGTTTATTCATTCGAGCTTTTCTTTTCTTCCTTTCTTCCCTTCTCAGCTTTGCTTTGCAAGGCCTTGATTTGTCTCGCTTTGTTTTTCCCTGCTTTGCATTGAATTGTGTTTCAATGTATTCCTCTGCTTCTTCATTACCTCAGCAATTTCCCTACTGCCTTGCAGTTTGTCTCATTCTCTTTCTCCTCCTTCTACTTACCACGAGTAATAATCTGGCTTGGACAACTGCGTTAATAGAGCCAGAAATAGTCACGGCTCCCTTTCGGCTTGAAACACTCGAATCGGAAAATTCAATTTTAGTTCCCGTGACGTCCGTAATTTGTTTGATATTACTCCCTGAATGACCAACTACAAACAAATGGTGTTGAGGAGCGATATCGAACTGCAGTGACACAAAGTTTGGAACCTAAAAAGGACAGGTGCTGTAAGGTGATTTTTCATATTCTGAAAGTGAGTTTGACTTGCTTTGGAAGTATTCTTTATTATTAATATTTCAAACTCAAATTAGATATCACAACGTTGTTGAATCTCTTTTCAAGGTTATAGCACACCTTCAGAGCACGCTTTCGGTTAAATCAAATAGCGTCTCGAGAATTCGTCGTACATATTTGAACAATACCTCATTTTAAATGTCATGAAATTTTATACAAGAGTATACCAAAAGTATATTCTACAAAAGTACATTATTTTGTGTTAAATTAAATTGCACTAACGTTGGAACTGCTGGA
>JBAHVQ010000305.1:20288-37068 GCA_036872915.1 Nanipora kamurai | reverse complement strand
TAGATAAATAACTATGTGCATGTGGTACTGAAGTTCTCATCCTGTATAAATATTTGTTAATAATAATAATAATAATACTACTGATGAAGGGAAATGAGGAGGCTAAATCACGAAATCCTGTATTTATGCACAAATCTACTGTACAATACAAACACCAACCAGCTAAATCTCGTGCTTGAGTCTTGCACATTGGATTAAATGTCTTCGGTAAATTAAAGTGATTACAAACGCAAAAGCAAGTCGGACCGCTTTAAATCTTTTTGATGGTTACAAAGCGTTCGATCCAAAGTTGGTGACATCTTATCGAAGAAAATTCTTGCATCTTCTAATCTTACCTTTGCGTATTGGCATTCACCAATCATAATTAGATGGAAAGCAAAGTTTACAAACGAATGCTGGTTCGACTGATCGATAGACTGGCTCGACCTAAACGGCAGCTCATAAGACAGATACTCTGAATGGACGTTACGAAATGTAATTCTTTACTGTTATAGGCGAGCTTAAAGTTACAACAGACGATATATGAGGAACACCCATTAAGCTCAAATCCACAGAAACAGTTCTCCCCAGGTTGAAGTTCTCCATATTTCTGCGCATTTGCGTTCTGTCGTAACTACTGGAGTTGTGACTTAAAAGGTCTCGATTTCTATTTTGACTAAATTTTGAAGAATTCCTGAGTTACCTTGTCACGCACTCATCACCAAGTTTCTAGATAATCTCAATATAATTTCTCAAGGTTACTGGAAAAGAACGTTTAATCGTTATTACTATTTGGTTCAACTGAAAAACTAAGTGGGGAAGGATTAGAACTCGCGCCCTCCGGTTAACGGACCGCTGCTTGAGCCAACGGAGAACATTGTTCATGAGTTCCACTCCCCTCCAACTCAACTTACTAGGTGGTACAGCTGATTTCAACAGTCAAGCTGGATTGTCATGGAAAATATTTCTTCAGTGGACAATTTCGTTTTACTTTCTATTCCCTCACGACTAATTTCTCTCTATTTGTATGTAAATTTAATGAGTTTTCGAAACAGTTACGTGTCCCGTTGCATCATATATTTTTCAAATTTCATGAAACATCATTCGTACACAACTCACGTGATTTGAGACTTCAGACTTATTTGTCAACTGAACCTTATTACTTGACCTTATTACTCCGGCTACTTCTGGTAGACCAAGTCTAGTTTTCACCCGGTTCCCTTTGTAATTATTTTTGTCGTTGCGTTTGTGCACTTTCCCACGATCCTTTACGACCTTAAATTTTCTTAAATGTCATGTACTTAAAATCGATAAAATACTTGTCACGAACTATAATCTTTTGAAGCCACGATCAACGTGCGGATACGGTGTCAGTCCTCTGGAAACGTTTAGACTATAGCGAGTCAAGATATGGGCATTTATGTTTGAAAGTTTTTGACCCGGTAGTGCAGACTCGAATCACTGAGATTCTTTGTAAGGTGGATATATCTTTCTTCGAGTAGTTTTTAGTTTGAATACTTCGCCAACAGTTCGGCTGTTTTACGACTTAAGCAGGAAAAATTGCCGCTGAAAACGTTAATACTACAGTGAGTCAAGGTATCGACATTTATGTTTCAAAGTTTTAAAACCCGACAGTGCCGACTCGAATCACTGAGATTCTTTGTGAGGGGGATGTATCTTTGATTGGGAGGCCAAGGTATTAGTATAAAGCTTGCCCAAACGACTATCAGCTGGATAATATATAAATGGTATCATACTATCGTAAGGTCACGACTGTAGTCACTTCCAGTAATCTGCACAAACATACGTCAAGAATATCCACTCTCAGCTGTGCCAGGTTATTATCAATAAAATTTACAATGTATAATATATTTTCCTGCAGGGCCTGAATACAAACTTTGCGACAGAGAACAGCCATGATATAAATATGAGGTTGAAGATGTTGCAATTTACCAAAATAACAAATTGCAATATGGGTACTAAACTGAACTCTAAATGTGGGTATACTATGTAAATATCTCTGGTCAGATTTAAACTTACCTCAAAGTTGGCTGTACATCAGTGGGGGTGCTCGTGAAATTGTGTCAGTTTTTTTGCACAAGTCAGTGTTCGGTTTGATGGGAAGGAAGTTAATTTTGTCCTGAGGCATAGTTATAATTTCTATCACCATGCCAACAATACTCCATAATCAATGGTGGCCAGTAATAGCTCACAAAAGGTATCATCTAGGCATCAATGTTAGGTTCTGTCAAAGAAACCGACTCAATATTTCCCCTGTTTGCTGCGTATTAAAGGCATAACTTAGTAATGTAAGTTCAAAATACAAATCAATTTTTTTTATTCTAGACTTTCTAGGCATTTCTAAGCCAGTACACTTTAATGTGCGGTTTCTTGTATGTTTGTCGAGTTTATTGGATACAACAGGTTCCTTAGCAATCTCCTATTCGTATTTCTCATGTAAAAATCAAAATTAAATACGAATGGGGAACCTGTGGGCCCAGATAGGCTAATGGGCTTTTTTGTCCTGTATTCATTGGACTAGTAACATTGAATGCTGCGAAGCCCATGTTTGATTTTGTTATATGGGTGGTAAGATTCCACCTGCAACTGCTTGTATGATTATGAAAATTGATGGGCCCCAAGTCCGATTCGGTTAGAAACCTTACTACAGAGAATCCGAGGATCATGTTCCACGATTGAGCTCTTACCGTTACGTGTAAGCGATCTGACCGCAAGTAATGGCATCTTTACTAACTGTTGACAAATTTACTTCAGAGTTAATAGACCTAAATACATCAGTGTAATAAACAATACATGTAAGAAAAATTGTAAGAATCATAACTTCTACAATTAAATTCTACAAAATAACTTTGAAATGTTGAAGTCGGTTTGCACGAAAAGTATATATTGTTGCACGGCTCGCCAATTTCAGTCCGCAATCCGTAACGGTTTGGCCTTAACGGTTACGTTTGCTTGCTGGTGTTGGAGCAGCTTTTACCCAACCGAAGGTGAATCTTCATGCATAATCATAATTTTTTAGATATTTTTAGGAGTAAAGTTGAAGCAGAGTGGAGTAGACACGTATAAATTGCTAACCCCTTTTTTCAGTGTACCCTGCACAGCCTGGCGCAAGAAGTATTTGTCCTGTAAACAAAAATAGCGGAACAAATAGTTTGACAAGGATTCCAAAACCGGGGATTAAGAGCCAAAATTACCAGTCGTGTAAACCGTTGTTGCAATTACAATAAAAACAGCTAAAACATTGAATTGATTAAATTTAAGTTACATGTGCACAAATTGTATTTTCTTCGTGCCAGTTTTGCTTTTCCTCTCCAACAACTACCTTTCCTAACCCTTACAACTACTTTTCTAGTATTTGAACATGCTCGTTTAATTATGAGAAACTCAAAATTTCATAGTTCGTCGTCTTCCTTTCGTAACCACTTGAGGACGAGAGATTGGTCGTCCGGCTTTTGCGGATTTCTTGGCATTACTTTTCCTTTCCTGTAATCATTAGATATGTGTAATTAGTAAAAGCGTGTATTGTCGAGAACGCCAACCGTTAGTAGGCGTTAGCACCGTGGCGTGATCTGCGTGATCCATGCAACCAAGGTAATTTTATTTTTGATTTACCAATTTAGCGACGATCAGATAACTAAACCAGATAACAGATACACTTCCATTTTGACATCTATGGTTCTACGCATAAAACATGCAGATATCATACATTGTAAATATCGATTTTTTTGTGCTTATATTCTGATAAGATTCGTTCGTCTAAAGTTTGGATTTTACTGCAGCGACAAGATAGGGTCGTTGTGAATAGCTTGCAAACACATTTTGGGAGACATCAAGAAAAGTATGGGAACCCCTGCTTTAAAGAAACGATGTTTCGTTAATCTTCTAAAATCCCGTTTACACATGCGATTTTGTACATCCTGGTGTATCCGATTACCCCGTGACAGTCCATGCACCATTCGAGGCTTTCATGAATTTAACACATTCATTAAAATCACCGTCGGTTGACCCAAAATCGCGGTGTTTAGGAGTTTGAAAGACGAATTATCCGACAGATTGGAAACATCGAAATCAACGATAACAAAGTTGTTACCACGTGCAGGAACGAAGTCTGTATTACAATTCGAAAGTATTCAAATACAAAATTATAAAATAGTTAAGTTGTACCTTGTTCAGACTCTGCAAGTGTGTAACTACAGCGTGAAGACGTGCCAGCGTCAGTTCTTTTGGAATAAGGTCGAAGTCAAGTGGTTCACCACATGAGGACCAAAGAGATGGCTCTTTCAAACAGGACCTCAAGGTTTTGCTAGGTTCAGGAAGAAATTTCTCGGAGGACAGGTAGCGAAACACAAAGCGACGCATTGCGGTTATGAATACCTGTAGTGGTAGCTTCCTTTCTTCCTTGTCTACTAGATGATTGAGTTGATCTTTCATATCGTCTGTCAGGTTACCTCTAAACTGATCAGGAACTCCTTTGATCACGCCATCAGCTAGTATATCTTCCAGTGCTTCGTACAGAGCTGTGATATGCTTCAGTTTGATTGAGTTACTTGGCTGTGGTAGAAGGGAGACTGGAAAAGGGCTTGGAAGCATGGAAAGCCATTCTTCGGCAAATGACTGTAAAGTCACGTCTGTGTCGCACTTAACTCGTTTCAAAAGAAAGATCAAGACTTCAATATGTTGTAGGAGGGTTTGTGCTTCTTTGATCCTACACTCCTTCAGGTTGGCCAAACCTTGACGAACATCATCGGGTAACGATGAACTTTGAGGAAGTAATTCACGAATCTCTGAAAGTAGTCGGCCGCAAGAATGGAAGAATTCCTTTGAAAAGATAAACTTATTAAAGGATACTACTAAGTGACATTTGCCAAAAGCTAGACCATTTGCAAGGATTGTCTCGATCTGATCGAAGTCGTAACGGATTTCGTCTCCTTTGGCGTACTCTGGGTTGTTCTGAGCATATTTGAACACTTCATCACACCACTGAGTAGTAATTTTCTTGTCACGAAGGATCTCTTCACCTTCGCCAATTTCGAGGTCCTGATCTGTAATCTTGGCTATGTCGTTGGACCACTGGAAAATTATGAAATCTTGTTCCTTGGCTTCTTGTAGGGACACTGAGGGGATACCACTGCAGTTACCATTCTGTTCAAGGAAACGTAATGCAGGATGATGGTATGAAGCCGACAAAAAGATCAGCTCGTCCAGAATTGTATTCTGAAGCGAACTAAGTATTTTAAGAGCTGTAAGAAGGTAGACTCCGCAGTCACTCTCAATTATACAGTATGCTATTTCACTCTCTTCTGTTAGCCGTGGCATTTCTTTCTCATCTGGTTCCAACTTCTGGTTGACTAGGTAACGCGTGTCATTCCAAGCGTTTTCAAAGTTGCTGAAAATTTTTTTGAGACTTTCAATCTCTTCTGGAGTTCGATTCAATTTCAAGAGATGTCCGTGTATGAAGTCATTAATTGAGTTTAACTGCGCTTCCTTTCTGCTTATGCGGTAACACAATACTGATGATACTATGCGAACCCACTTCAAGAGGTGGTAGGCATTATGTATGAGGGGTAATTCATCAAATTTAGCAAAGAATAAAGACAAAAATCTATGTCTCTCTCGGAAATCTTCGGGAGAGTTCATAAAGTTTGCACGAAAATTTTCAAAGGTGGGTTCTCTTGTCACTCGGAACAATCTTTTGAGCTGCTGGTTTTGTTTTTTCGGCTCCACAGGATAATCGTCTAGTTCTTCGATCTGGTCTTCTAAAGAATCCATCTGTTGACTTCCGGGTTGCTGTGCCTTGTTAGTAATTCCTTTCAGTGCTGTGATAGGTAAAAGAGCTTCTTTAAGCAGTGGTCCTGCAAGGTGGGAAAACGTGATTTCCCAGGCCCGGCGTTCCTCCTTAGTTGAACACACAGTTCCGTTTATCGAGCCTCTGAGGAGATCTGTACACGTTTCGACCACAAGGTGCATCACTTTAAGGGCGTGCTCCTTCGTGCAATCAAGGATAACAGTGAGATTCACCAAGTCCGTAATCACATGCTCAAACAAATACTGCTGTGGGCGTAAACACTCTTCTCCGGTCTCCGAACTCGAGCCTCCTCCAGTATTTAATAGCAATGAGAGGTCTGTCGTGGAAGTCAATTCGATGGCAGCTCCTGCATAAAGACTGGCATGAACAAGAAAATGTAATGCTCGAAACACTGGCGGGTTCATGTGGCCCATACATGTGTCCCATCGTGATAGTTTGGGGGTCTGAACCGGTGAATAACCTCTTGTAGAAGTTTGGGCAACCCCGTCAGTGGTACTGCTAGTGAACTTAATCTCGGGCTTGTAGATTTCTCCGCAGTTAGGGCACTTACAAGTCTGTTGATGATCACTGAACGTACTTCTGAGACCACAAATGCACATGAATGGTGAGGAACTGTTGGCGAAATCACGCATTTCGAGTAACTGCTGTTTTCTCTCTTCACCGTCAGCAAGAATAAAGGTATTCTGACATGCAGTTGGATTGGTAAAGTACTGGTAGAATGGTGAGTTGACAGCATCGTCTATTCCACTGGCAATAACACAGAATACATGAACCATCATCAAAGCCATTTCTACTTCATCAACTGAAGATTCCGGAGAAAGCTGCAGATGGGAACTCTTGAAGTCCTTAAGACCGACTATTCTTAGAAGAAGCTCTTTCAACGGCAAACAAAACAACTCAAACTTCCCACCAAACCAACGAACTAAACATTCTTCTTTGTCCGTTAACTTTCGCACTGCTCGCTTTAAATAAATCTTGTTTACAAGGATTCCCAAGAGGGCAAGACGATGATTCGAAGAATACTGGCACTGATCCAGGTAGGCAAGCATTTGATTTTCGTCGTCATTCTTTAGATTGAAATAGGCGCTCTTTACTTGCTGATACTCTTCGAGTTTACAAACGGACTCAAACTTTGCTTTTTCAACGAATTGGTTGGCGTCCCACATGGTTTTTAAGGCAGGTAACATCTCGCTTTCGCAACAGAGCTTGTGTAGATCAAAGAAGCTGTTGTGCTGACGAAGCTGTTTCAGGAAAAAATGCTGTAAGGATAAACGTCGGGCATCATTAGCGATTACAAAGCTTAGAATAGAGTTGATGTCGTTCATGAGGTGAGCATACACACTGTCATCTCTCAAGTAATTTACTTTATCCGCGATGAATCTCGACAACAGGGTGAAGAACCAACGAAGATACGCGACGGCTGAAAGTACTTTCAGACCACAGTTATCCTCAGCATCATGAGATAAAATACCAGCCGCCTTATTCACACAAGTAAGCACTGCACAGTCGGAACTGTTCAGGTCTTCGATACTTAAACGTCCGCCGGAATTCAGCAGGGATTGGATTAAATCACAGATCATAACAGCAGCGTAGGAGTCGTTGTGTAGTTCACCGCCTAACGTGAGACTCGTGAATTCTTCGTCGATGGCACGAAGACAAGGGCGCTCACCAATAACACTTGGATTAAAAATTATCTCTGCGAAAACTCCTGGTGATTCGGATTCTTCAACCATAAGCAAGCGTAAGATTACAGGACTCATCATCAAAACCAGATCTGCTCGGTCCAATGACAAAACGTGCTGAACTATTGTGGGAACTGAATACGTGTCAGCATTTGTGTCGATGCATCGTCCAAAAAACAAAGCAGAGAACTTTAGTTTAATTTCATTTTGTAGAGCGCTTATCAGACTTCCATTAATCTTCTCAAAAGATTTATCTGCGTCGAGATATTCGGGTTTGAGAGTTACCCCGATTTCATTTAGAATGTAAAGTAGATTGAGGGATTCCTGTCGTGCGGTTGACGAATTGACTACTATTCTCGCAAAGTCTACACACAGTCGTAAGAAGTGATAGGCAGTAGTTGGGTCGCTGATTTTGCAAGCAAGCGTGAGCAACAAGCAAGAATTTCTCATCCATGGATGGAGACCTTCCTGGTTTTGAAGCACTTCTTGGGAGGGAAGCATTTTTTCACAGTACGCTGTTACCAACAGGTCCTGAAAACTTTCTTGTTCTTTGTCGCCATTTTTACTACTGCTTGCACTACTTTCGTCGATTAAATCTTCCTTTTCACATTGACTTTCTACATTGGACAATATTACGTTGTTACTGTTTGCTTTATCAACTTCGTTACATTCTTCCGGTCTTGTTTCTGGAAGCAATTTACACTGGTCTGCTGACGATTCTTCTCTATCGCTTTTCCCGCTTTGTTCTGACATGGGAAACCCATCATTATTCACGTAGGTAAGAACATCTAATTTACTTGACAAGTATTTACCAGCCAAGCATGCTGAAACGTTTGGGTCGACAAATGAACGACAAGAGACTACCATTCGAAGGAGATGAAGAATCTCTTCTTTATGGGCCCAAACAAAGGTATGAAGGTGCGCGTAAAAATGTGACGCGTCCTTTGACTGCACAGAGTGCTTAAGATATGACACATAAGCGGCTTTTACATTAGATATACGCAGATGGTGGTTTTTCATGGCGTTAAAATCTGCAGAGATCAGATTAAAAAGGTCAGCCATGTAGGCGTTGGAACTGTCTGGAGGAAACTCGTTGGTTTCAGGAACCCGGTAAGATATGATCTCAGAATAGCGCTTCATTAGCTGTAACTGGACGTCGGAGGTTAACTGACCTGTGTGGTCTAAGTTACTTTCATTATCCTTGAGATGAGTGTGGTCTTCCAGGAAGAGATCTTTTATGCCATCGATTCTCCTAATGAGCAGTTGGATAAAAGGCAAATGAAGTTCAAGGTTGACACAATCAAGAGTGTATGACTCAGCTCCCAACGGTGCAGGGATTTCCTCAAAATTAAAGAAATCCTCTCTTAAAATAAATTCACACCACAGGTCTTCGCACGCACTCTTCAAATCGTCATCTTCCCACTGGCTGAGAACATGGGGAGGCCAAGCGTTTTCCTTTTCCAGAAAGTAGATTATTTTAGCTAGTGGCTCTCGAACTAAGCTAGACACATGGTGTTCCATGGCACTGTAGAGGGAGGAGCAGTTAACCAGAGCCTGCCTGTCACAAGCAACCTTGACTTGCCATCGCTCGCTGAAAACTGCCCCCACATCCTGCTCTTCTTGATGCACATTCACCCACTGCAAGACTAGTTGTTTAATAACAGTGTAAACTTTACTTGATCCCAGGAGATTCTTGACGATGTACAAAATACGCTTGAGGGATCGCTGCTGTCGTTTGTATTTGATACAAGTAAAACACCACAGTAGAACGTCTTGGGCAATTTTGTTAAGGGGCCAGATAGTCGAGGTAAGAAGTTCAGTGACACTAGCTGATAAGATTTCATTCAGAGGTACTGGCGGAGCGTCAAGAACGTCGAGAAATACTTGTTTCCACCCACACAGAAAACTAAACCTCCAAGACGCGGATTCACTTGTCGTTTCACGTTGTACGTGGATGACAATGCAAACGTGTTTTTTTTGTTTGACCCCTGTCTCCTCACAAACTTGCTTGAAAGTACTTCTTTTTTCATCAATAATTGAGCGAGCAAGAAGTAAGTGTTCAGCATCCAACTCTGGTTTACACTGCAAAACCAGGAGGTCGGCTTCGGGATTCATCCAGTAATGATTTACTCTTTCTGCCAACTGTTTCTCCGACTTATACGCACTTAGTCGCTCTGCTTGACACCTAACAGTCTCACCTAAGCATTTAAGGATGTCCGTGTGAACATTGGAAAACGTCATTACAATTATTTTAGTGCCTATCTCGTCACCGCAAAAGAAAGGAGATTCTTCGTTTGTCAAAGCATTGATGAAGGTTGCCAAGCCTTTGTGAAGGGGCCTCTTGAAATATTCATCACTAAGCATCTTCACCTCGGACGAATCATCTTTTAACCGGTCAGACATATGAGCTCGCAAGACTCCATCGGGCGCTGCTATCCACATCAAGTCGTCTTTGCTTTTCTGAACAATATCTTCGACAGTGACGTCCGGGTTTTGGCTATGTAAAAGCACCAGTGATGATAGTGTGTCCTCGTGATAACCGATGAACATGTCAGTCACCTTAAAATGAGATTCGTGGTCTCGAATCGTGGATATCTGCTGTACCCAGTCGTGAAGCAAATTGATTATACTTCGCTGCCTTGCATCCAGAACATCCGAAAAGCGGAGCAGCTGTTTCTCGAATCTATTCAGGAAAGGTGGGTCTGAATAGTCGACTTTCTGATGATCTGTCAAGACGATACAACGAAAACCATCGTTAACTTGGCACATTGGGTTACTGTAAGCCCCAAGCGCTACGCGACAGTTTTTTCTCTTTCCAACGACAGCATAATTCTGGTTTAACATGTCATACAAACTTCCGTAGATGCTTTCAAGATCTCGCAGAATGAGGATGCAGTTGCGCTCCATACAAAGAATGATACGACTCAAGATTCGGTAGTTGTACTCTTCTGATATGTCTTCTTCAAAACGGCTACCAAAGATAATGATAATTTCCTTCTTGAGCTGGGCTAAATTTTGCTTGAGAATTCCAATGGCCGAGTCTCCACTGGTAATTAACATCAAGTGCCTAGCCAGCGGGTCAGTGAGGTTTTCTTGAATAAGCTTGGTAACTGGTACAGCATCATCTTCACTTGAAAGACTTACTGGCATGCACTGTTTTAACTTGTCCAGGAAGATCTTCCGAATGTTGGTCAGCTCACCGTGTATACCTCCGAAGTTACGTTGTAAGGCTATACTGATCTGTTGCAAGGCGATGCCTCTTCTAAGACTCAGGCTTTTTATAAGGGAGTAGTAATCACGGAGACCATGAAAGTTGGCGTATCTTTGTTTTGACTGGTACTCAAAGTAGGCTTCAGCTAAATAGTGCAACTCGTCATTGCCAATACTTTGCATCCGATTTCTTTCTATGCCATCAGTGTAGTGAAGGGATTTACCGGTTTCGTACAGGTCGTCCATGTCTGGATCAGGCCTGGACAGGTGGATTGCCCTGTTCATCTTAGCGGCATCTAAAGACCAGTTGGATATGCCAACAACGGCGACATCTGGTGACTGGCCATCTCCTGGCTCAAGAATACTGTGGAGCACCTTCAGAGGGTTATACTTGGAATTTTCGGCCAGCCCAACTTCGTCCAGAAGAACTACCGGGAGGACATTTCCTCCTTGATTATGTTCCTTGTATTTGCGTGCCTTCTGAAACACTTTAATTATTCCTTCGGACGTCGATGACTCGGAGCCTTGATAAGAAACCACGTAGAGTTGTGGTAATTTTCTGAAAAAAGAATCCTTGGAATCCCGACCACGCAAATTGCTCCGGATTAACTGGATAGACAAAGATTTGCTGCAACCTGGTTTGCCGACCACAAACACGGGAATTCGGTTTAGGATGCACACTAGCATGACAAACACATTCTCACGAAGGGCAGCATTTTTAGCCGTGCCTGATGGAAGCTCCATCCGATTAAGATAATCTTCTTCTTCCATACGAACGATGGCTGAGAAACTGTCGGTCGTTCCTTCTACAGTGTTCATGATTGTCCCCTGGCTAGAAAATAATATCATCATGCGCTTTCGATATTCACGTCGTAATTCGGCAGTAGGCAATCTGGATTGGTAGCAATGTGCCAAGGCTAGGACGATGCTTTTGATCCAGGGCTTACTATTATACCTTTCCGCACGCCGACGGTACATGTTGAGGTGCTGTTGGTCAGGATGGTCTTTCCCGTCGTTTAGCTTGCGTTTTGTGGACATCTTCTTAAACCATTTAGTCAAAACAATACATCGGTACACATCACGTAGGCTAACGCAGAAATGATTTTTCTCGACTTCTCGGATAAATTTTTGCGAATCAGCGAGGAGATCAACCATTAAACCTTGGTGTTCTGTTGGTATCTCCCTTATCATTCTGTGAATGTAGGCCTTTTCATCCTTCGGTGCCAAGGAACCATAGTCCCAGACATAGTCCACCATTGCTTCTGGTAGTTGATGAACCCGGTAGACAAGCCTAGAATATTCATCCGTGGTATTCTTCCCCTCAAGACCAGCCGTTTTGATGTGTTCTTTAGGGCGTAGCTTGTACGGATTACAAGCTGCAAGGAAAACAAGATCCTTTGACAAGACTCGACCAAGCAAGGTGTGATGGCACAAGATGTCACTGATCAGTCCGAGATGATCACAGGTGTTGATTTCATCTAGAAAGATCCATGTTTTCTGGCCACATTTTTTGACATCGGCTTCCTTTTCGATTATAAAATTAATCACTTCCTCTTCGGTGATTCCAGCGTGGAAATTGAAAGTGAAAAATGTTATTCCGCATGTGTTGGCTAAATACCTTACCAGACTTGTTTTACCGCAGCCTGTTTCGCCCATGATGATTACTGGGGCATTCGCTCTCACTCGAAGGATGATTAGGATCATTTTTAGCATGTTATCTGGTGTTAAGGCATAATTCAGATAAGTAGGGTGATCATAATCCTTTTTGACAAGTTTGGTGCAAACTATCCTCTCCAATTTTTCTTGCAATTGGTCCTGACTCATCACTTTGAAGTCTTCGAGTTCGTTACTTTTTCTTTTGACAACTTGACTTGTTAAGAGCTTCTCAACGTTAAATGGAACACGAGACCTGTTACGATAAACAGCGGCAATCGTTTGGGAGCTGATTCCATGAAACACAATCAACAAATGATTGCTGTCTTCCCACCGTATCATTCTTTCTACTCTTTCGACCATATGTTGAGCAGACATTACTCTGGTTGCCGTCGCTTTATCCAAGGCTTCGGCGGACTCTTGTGGGGAAAGAGCTTCGGACTTACTTGCACGGCAAGTAGTCATTGAACGAGCTGCAAATTCTTTGGAAACTTCGAGAAGGGCTTGAAAAAGCTTCGTGCGAACATTGTGTGTTCCTTTCCCCAGCATGGACTTAAGGTTAGAAATCTTGAAAAAGGCACTTCTTGAAAACTTTAAAAGTTGATCGGCTAGTACTGCTAGGAATGTATTCAAGGTAGTAAAAGTTATGTCTGCGTCGGACGAATAATACTTGGCTAGCAACTGTTGGCATCGATCCGCTGGCAGTGGCTTTACTTTCCGTGGACCAGTGAAGTAAATATCGTTCGATTCCAGACGTGCTCGATCGAAACCATCAAAATACTGGCAAACAATTTGAATACTGCTTGTGATTTCGGAGCTGACGACTAAGTCTTCGTACTGTTGCCATTGCAAATGAAACCGCGAGAAGTACTTACAAATCACCAACGAGTCCCGAAGCCAGTCCTTCAAGGTGTTGGCCACCTCGATGTAAACGTGCTTTGCACGAAAGTGGTAAAACTGTGTGCCGGATGAAACCATTCCAATTACAATCAGCTGAAATAGAAATGTGTCTAACCATAGTGGATCGTTTACCTCCCCGACGTCCAAGTGGAGACAATGGTATGCCTTGAGGTCAAGCTGTTTCAAACGTTGAACTAGTTTACTCTGATCAAGTGGGCCACTGATTGAAAATGTCACAACATTCATTTCCTTCGAGAGCGCTTCTTTCTTAATTCTTTCTGTTTTACCAAGCCCTGGTAAAGAAGACGTGATCACAGTCACCTCGGGCCAAGAAAATACGAGGCGTTGAGAAAGTGCTGAGTCGGACATACCAGCAATATGATGCGCATACTGTGAGAACTGCTCTACAATGTGATGGTGATCTCCCCCGCGACAAATTAACGACAAACGATGGCCCCTTTTCTTCTTCGATTGCTCTGAATAGTGATTGTCGTTGTGGACTTCTTTGATGGCATTCACCAATTTGAACTGAATTTCACTCGCCAAGAGTTCGACGTTGGCTATACAGAACAGACTATCGCGGTTAAGCCGTTCCGACTGGGCAAAACACCTCCTAAGAACGAGATGTACCTCTTCCCAGGTTGTTTGCGGGCTGCAAAAGACAACTTGGTACGGCTCTGGAAATGCTTTCGAAGTGTTCTCATACAACGAAAGTAAAACATTCGCTGTTAGCTGACTTTCCTCTTCCAAACTGGCAACAAAAAGTTCACCTGGCTTGACTGTGGCGGTAAACTGAGATGCAAAAAATGTGGACCGACCTTGAAGGTCATTCCTGTTCTTGAACACTGATCGCACAACTGGGTTTGTTTTAGCAAAAATCTTATCCAAGGCAACCCCGATGTGTGAAATTATTTCATGCGGATCTGTAGTCAAATTGGTTTGTTTGTCCTCTTGATAAATAAATTTGCGATACTGGTTCAACTGTTCTTTTTTAATGTTCGGATCTACAAAGTGAATTAGCGAAAGGACATCTTCAAAGTCGACCTTCGAACGGTTGGTCAAGAAGTCATGAAGCACACCCAACTGATCTGATCGATAGTAATTTAGGAAATAGTGCTGCTCACGGGCATTTGATAAGATGCTTTCCCATGCTTCTAATTCTTGCTGAAGCTTGTCCTTTGCAGCTTGGAGGTTATTGGTACTTTTCATCACCTTCCAGAACTTTCGATATTTTACGTATCCAGACGACCACAGCTTTGAAAGTAGGGTGGTGATATCTGTCAAGAGGTTAACCTGAATAATAAAGTCGGCAAAGTCAATGTCGGCATTTTTTCCAGCAACAGGAGACGCTTTTGAAATATTCTTGTCAGAGTTAACGATGAGGTGTGCTCTACTTCGAAGGTCATGAAGGTCGTACAAGGAGTAGTTGGCAGCCTTCTGTTCACTTCTTTCATAACTCATTTTGGCTTCACAAACGCCATCCTCATTGAGCGAGACGGAATAACGACCTTTCTTTAAACAATTGGCTATGATTTCTTTGGTAATCTCTCCTCGATTTGCGACACTGGCGTATAGCCCCCTGAGGCTATTTACATTGGTGCTACATTGATAAAGTTTAACTGCCATGCCTTTGTAGGACCAGCACAACTTCTTGAGATCGGAAAAAAATTGTTGCACATTACAACCTAACCTGCGATTCTTGATTAGAGGTGCAAGACAACCGTGAACGTCGATAAGATCCGAGACAGATGACTCGGATACAAACTGATCTGAGTGTTCTTCGACGGCATCAATAAGAAAGCGGATATCTTCGTCCACGATTTCCTCGAGAAAAGCGAGTAATTCCTTAGATCTACCGAGTTCCTCCACGACGCCCTCGATTTCATCACCGGTAAAATCAGACACGATTTCACGCACACTGAGCATTGACTGATGAAGCTTCAACAGGGTAAGTCCGTTGTTATCATCAATATTTCTCTCAAATGATATCAAAGTAGTGGACCATGCGTCATTTAGAGAATCGTTAAGCTGAAACGTCTCAAGTATAGCAGTTAGATGCTTAACTTGTTTCAAAACGCGTGGATAATTCACATAGGACTCTATGTAAAGTGTTACATCACACGAAAACTCGCGTCGAAAGTACTCTCGCAGGAAGTTGAATTCTTCTTCGAGGTTCTCTTGATTCTTCAGACTCCCCAGTAACCTTTCAATTGTTTCGACCGTAAGTGTCCCAGGATCGGAGAAAACTGGGTTCCATTGAATCTGAAAACGTTCAATCACCGTGCTTGTCAAAAACTGTAATAAGAAGTGAAAGTCAATGATAACAGACTCTTCATCAAGAGAAGAATCAGCATTAATTTCTCGCAAACAAATCTTAGCCATATTCATAAAAGACACAGAATTGATTAAGGGCTGTAGTGTTTTTGCTGGCTTTAAAAGAGGAAGCAAAGGACCCCAAGACTTGTCGTCCAACTGTTTAGGCAGTTTTTGGGTTTTCCACTTGCTTTGGCGTTGGTGGAACTCTGATAGAAGTTGAGAAATTCCATCAATTGTAGTAATGTCGTTCGATACATTCCTGCAATAGTTGATTGCTGATTCTAATAAGGCAAATTTCTTACCACAGTCGTCATTGACTTGCAAAAGGGTGGAAATACAAGTCAAATACCTTTGTTTTTCTTTCGATAGTTCGCTGTCGCAAGCACTTGGCTTGGCATTCACTAAGGCAAATATGAATGACAACTTTTCTTTATGCCGCTCGACGTCTTTCAAAAACGTCAAAGAAATTCTGCCATCTGTTACACAGGATGCTAGTATTTGCCAATTCTTTTTACCCAGTATAAATTTGCTGGTGTTTTGCAATTTTCTAACGGTCCCTATAGAATTTTAAAAAGTAAAGTTGTGGTTATATTATAATTAACGTGAAATACTTAATTCAAAGCAAGTTTTAAATTAATCGAAATTTGTACAGTATTCCCTCATTTCTTAATGTCAGCGGTAAAGATCGTGGAAATTTGGAAAACAAATATCGCAAATATACATACTACGTACATTATATGACATTGCGTATCATTTCATAATTTTTATTTTGACAGTTCTATGGTATTACGTCATAATTAAACACACCCTTTGCGCTCAGCAAAGTTATCCACACATCGGACCACTCTAACATGTCCTTGAAATCGTCAAATCCAACAGCATCGTCTTTAGGGCTAGGGATTTCCACTACTTCCAATACGCACAAAAGCAAGTCCTGACCAAGCCTACAAAAATAAACGAAATTTATAACGTTGCACTTTCTTTCTCCAAAATCAGGACACTTGTCTTCCGTGCAATTAATGTTGAATAAACTAAATATCACATGCACCATGGCCAGAAATTCACGACAATCAGCGGCTTGCACAACGGGCGCGTAATCTACTTTCGTAATCTACTTAAGTTATGCAGAAACATTGCCTTCTATTGTCCAAAATCACTCATGCTTATTTGCCTGCCAAAAAATGTAAACAAAGTTTAGAGCTCTATATACTGG
>JBAHVQ010000305.1:9445-20188 GCA_036872915.1 Nanipora kamurai | reverse complement strand
TCAAATTGTGGGGGGAGCCGACAAACATTACTTTACATTTCTGTATATGCGGACGCAGCTTGTTGTCAGAGAGCCATACTCTCACTTCTTGCGTGTTTGCCGCCTTTGTAGTAATGATTATGATTTTAATACTAAATCTTTGGAAATGAGATCATTTTTGTCAACCGCGGCTATCCAATTTATCCATTAGACACCGCTGTTCAAAATGCTTTCAGTGTTTTGCGTTCGGACACTTAAAACACCTGTGCGACACAATTCCTTTCACAAGATTCCGTTACTCCTCACATTTCATCCTTTTAATTATAAAATTAGAGATATCGCCATCCGTAATTTTAATGTTTTACCGAAAGATCCTAAAACATCGGACATTTTCGCTGCCAACCCATGATCTCTTTTCGACAAAAAAATAGTAGTGACTGTTTAGTAAACAGTACCTTAAAACAAGATTCATTGTCATCAGCGGGCATATCTACTTGCTCTCGTGCCAGTTGCTACACATGCGCCTTCCTTAACTTCATCGCCCACGTTTGTGGACCCAAATATTCGTAATTCGTCATCATTTCACATGCACCTCTTCCAACGTCATTTACTGTATATCCTGTAGTAAATGGTGTAAATTCTTCATCGTTGAAACTGGCCGACGTCTCTCGGACACATTTGCTGAACATCTTCGCTCGGTAAAGAACGATGTTGACAAACCCGTTTCACGACATTTTAATAGTACTAACCATTCTTCAAAATATCAGCAATAGATTGACCAGGCGGGAAACGTAGTCTTGTGACAAATATAAGAGCCCAGCATAAAGTACCGAAAAATACGGAGGAAAGGCATGATAAAACCCTGTTGTATATATTTCCTTGTTGTTTATGCCTTTCCTCCGTATTTTATGCTGGGCTCTTATATTTGTCACAAGTACTAACCATTCGTTTGCTGATATGAAAATCTGTGCCATCTAACAAATCTCCGGGGGTAATGATAGCCACAAGAGACAAGAAAGACGTCTGATTTTCAGAGTAAAGTGTCATGAGTAAAGTGTCTTGTACCATAAGTACCATGAAATCAATGAACGCTTCACTTTTATTTAATCTCACACTAAGTTACTTTTTTGGTCTAGCATGGGTGGATAAAAACGTTAGCTTGTGAGCTTTATTCCCTAGTTTTTATTTTAGTATGTGACCTTTGTCCCTTCACAAGCCAATGATTTGTCTAGCGTGGGCGGACAAATATATTAGCTTGTATTCTTTATTTCCTTATAGTTGGGCTTTTTTTTTTAAATAACATTTTCCTCCTCACAACTTAATGTTTTTTTCCAGCATGGTCGCATAACTAAACCTGTTCCCTTCCGGCCTCTGCCGGGTCCTCCCGTTTTAGTTAATTTAATTAATATCTTTTTTCTCTCTGTAAACACCACCTACTTATAATGTCACTTTACGTTTCACTTCGATAAAGGACCTTCGCTCAAAGCGTCAGTCTTTCTATACGTAGGTTCCGGCAGTTTTCCAACCTTTTTGGTTTTCTGCAACTGCTTCAGTAAACTTTACCCCGAGAGATTTTGTCTTCTTTGCTTTTTGGCGCGAAGATAAACGTATTTTGAAACACTGAAGATAAATGGACAGAAAAAAACAAACAGAAAATCAGGTATTTCACAAAAGCTATAACTATGCAGAACTTTCGCTTGGTTTTCTTTCCCTTGTTGTGCTTGTTCTCCTGTTTGTCCCAGTTGGTTCGAATACCCCCAAAAACCACTAGGCTTTTGAATTATTTCAAGTTATAAATAATATTCCACTCGTTGATAATTTACAAAGGAAAAAAAATAAGCGTTTAATCAATACTTTAAATTTGGAAACCCCCATGCAGTTTGGCCGCTAATACTGTATATATATTGAATATAATCACTAAATCACACGGCATGTTGAGTCCATAAACTTGCCCAAAGTAGTTTGATATAATTTCCTTGTAAATATTATGGTTATTTGAACTTAGTTAAGTATCTTATTATTAGTATAAATTTCTTTGAAATTCAGGCAGTGTCATGAGGAATAACATAACTTCACCAACCATTCATTACAGTACAACAGTACGTTCAATTTTGATGGAGTAGAATAGTGTGCCTACGGGACAATATTGAAATGAAAATATTACAAATGTTTAGTAATTTAATACATGGTTTATTCACAGAAATCCTTGCGAATTGCATATGAATAGGAAATGAGATGAACCCTATCTATGATTATCTCCAGGCTAAGATGAATTAAGCTATGGTTGAATTTACGGAGGAAGGGAAATCCGGAGAAAAACCCTCGTGGCGCAGGAGAGAACCAACAACTCTACCCCCATGTATTCAAAGCTTGACAATCAATATGGAGTATTCCCAGATGGTCACCCATCTATGGTCTAACCCCATCTAATCGAGAATTAACTTCGGACATCAGAAGTGAGAAGCAACGCGCTAACAGCACACTCCACCCATGCTCCCAACTGTAGGTATCCAATTGTATATAGTGTAAATATTAAATCATCTAATTAAAAAGGTAGTACGTAAATTTCCTTTTTAATATGGGGGACCAGCCATACATTTCAGAGGAGGCAGACAAACTACAAAAGGCTGTAGCTAACCAATGGACAAGAGGGCCCAAATTGCTTCCATGTTTTACTGATGAGCTACCAAGTGCAAAAGGTACAGAGGCAAAAACCACTGGAAATCGTAAAGCCTACAGAAGTTAGAAACAAGGATGCCAGCTTTTTAAAGACAAATAGGTCAGGCAAGTCAAAGTTAAACCAAAGGTGAAGAGGGACAATAACCTATTTTATTTAATCAAAGGATGTGTCAATAATTCCATGAGGAAGAATATGGTAAGTTATACTGTACTGTTTACGTCCAGGTACATCAGACATCTGTAGAAGTTGTTTATGGTACCTGTGTGTGCAAACATGGTAAAGAGGGATGTTTTCATGTCACAGCACTGTTATTTTTAAATTATTCACTTTTATTATTGATGATTGATTTTTATCATGTTTTTTTATAATTAATGATTTTCGCCACTTGAAACCTCATCAGACGCCTTTCAAACGTAACATCTTCATGTAAAATGGGCTCATTCAATTTATTATTCCTTGGTACATGCCACTGTTGTAAAAGTTGGTGCAGGTCAGATCTTCAGGCACGTCTGTCAATTCTAACTGTATATATGCAATAGCATGAAATCATGCTACAAAATGCTCACAAAATTCCTTGTTAGGTTTGCACGTGTAGCTACCATAAACAACTTGTCCAGATGTTCGATGCATGTGGAGATAAAGAGTAAACTCACTTCACGGTGGAAGCTTTGACACCTTTCATTGGTCATCGTCCTTTTTGGTCATTTGGTTTAACTCCAACTTACCTGGCAAATTTGTCTTTAAAAAACTGGTATGCTTGTTTCTTATTTGTATGGGTTGTAGGGTTCCCTCTGGCTTTTGGCTGTGTACCCAAGTGTTTTTGCAGTAGCTCACAGGTAAAACATGGAAGCGATTTCAAGTCCCGTATCCATTGGTTAGCTGAAGCCTGTTGTAGTTTGTCTGCCTCCTTTGATGTGCATGTTTGGTCCCCAAATGAAACATAGAATTTATCTACGACTTCTTTTAATTCGATTATTTAATACTCACAGTATATACAATTGAATACTTACAATACATGCAATTTAACATTTATAATGTTCATTTGAATATTGTCCTGAGCCCGGTTGTTTAAAGGACAATTACCGCTAATCCTGGGTTAAAATTTAGTCGGACATTCTGTTAGATTACTTTATTTAAAACTTTTTTGGATAAAACCTTTATTTATATGATGTATGAACGGAAAACTTTAAACATCTCTTTTTATATTGACAGTATTTCATCCACAAAGTGTTCACTAATCCAGGGTTAAGCTAATCACCCTTTTAACAACCGGGCCCGGTAGGCACGCTGTCCAACTTTATCAAAAATTGAACTTACTGTTGTACTGTAATTATGGTTGGTGAAGTTATGTTACTCCTGACCAAACTGTCCGAATTCCAAAGAAATTTTTATTATCAGATACTTAACTAAGTCACGCTAACCATGATAATTACAAGGAAATTACATCAAGTAAAAAAGGAAGTTTATGGACTCAACACGGAACTACGAACGGTTTAAAAACTCGTATTTATTTTTTGTACTGTTTAGTGATTATTTAGAGTTTTAATTCAAAAACCCACTAGCTTTTGGGTATTCGAATCAACTGGCACAAACAGGAGAGCAAGCAAACCGAATGACAAGAAAACGGAACGAAAGTTTGGTGTAGCTGTTGCTTTTGTAAAATGCCTGATTTTCTGTTGATAAAACGAGTTTATTTTCACCCCAAAAGCAAAAAAGACAACGTCTTCCGAGGTAATGTTTATTGAATAAGTGTCCGAGTACCTCACAAATTTGTGAGTTTTCACGAGTTAGAAAAATTACATTTTAAGTGCATAAACACCAAGATCTAAATAGATCGGCTACCAGTCAATATTCACAAAGGAAAATCTTTTAAGGATCGACAGTTAATACAGGTATTCACCTGATAACGTTTTAAAAGGGTAGTTTTTTTTGACTGTTTTTATTGTTCGAAGCGTGTCCTCTGCGTTATTGACTTTTGAGTGATGTTCTCGACATTAACTCCAGCGATTTCCTTGGCCTTGCCGAAGGCCAAACGCTGATTTCCATCCAGCGCTCAGTTTTACAAAGGAAATCAATGTAAATGCTGTTTCGTTCTTTGATATTTTGATTTCTATTAACGATAATGCGCTGCCACCATCTGTATCTTACAAGCCAACTACCTCCCACAGTTATTTTTTGCTTTCTTCCACACACACTAACCACACCAAACAATCCATCCCCCACTCTCTATTTCTGCGTTTTCGCCACCTTCGATGACCAGGATTTTGCAGTCAAATGTTTGGAGATGAAGTCCTTTTTCATCCAAAGAAGATATCCTAACCATTAGACGCTGCCGTTCAAAAGGCTCCCAGTGTATTAGGTTCGGACATACTTGAGCCATATTTAGAATAAGATTCTACGGGCAAAATCCCTTTAGTCTTAACTTACCATCCCTTCGACAATAAAGTAAGGGACATTAGTAGTCCAAATTTTTGTATTTCACTGAATGATCCTGAGACGTCGGCCATTTTTATTGATAAACTATTAGCCTCTTTTCGACGCAATAAAAACATTTGGGATAGCTTAGTTCATAGTGCCCTAAAACAAAATTCGTCTGCATTGCTGAGGTACCTTTTTTACTCTCGTCCCCGATACCATAAGTATACTTTCCTGAACACTACAACTCATTATTTCTGGACCTAAATTTGACTTCGTTGTTCGACACAGCTTTACTTGCACATCCTCGAACATTTACTGCTTTTCCTGCAATAAATGCTATAAACTCAAGCTGACGTCTGTCCGACAGGTTTGCTGAACATTTCCCTTCCGCGAGGAACAACGATATCAACAAACCTGTCGCCCGCCACCTCAACAATGACCGGTCAATATCTAATACGAAAATACGTGCAATCTTACCCATCTCTGGTGGCAACGACAGCAGAAAGCAATAAGCGTCGCACCTTCAAACTTGAAACCGTTCATCCCCATGGGCTCAAAGAACGTTTTTTCTTTTATTTTAACCCTTACAAGTTATTGTTTTCGTCTAACATGGGCGGATAAAAATCTAGCTTGCGCACCCATTCTTCTTCGGATGTTAATTGGCTCGCCTTCCACATACTGCAACTCCCCTGGGTCTTTTAGCACCGCCATCCCCTGTCTGTTTTGCTCAGTCAATTTTGCTTCCAACTAAAAGTGCTCACTGTTTCACCTGGAAGTGAAATGATACTAAACTACCACAACAATGCATTGCGGATTTTGCTATAATGCAAAAAGTCCATTGTCGACGAATTGACAGCTATATATAAACATCATACAAATGGCTTGTCGAAAACGTTAGGCACTTAGGATAAGCAAATATAGTTCGGAAACAAGAAGTTTAGGTGTGATAATGAGACAGCTTTGCAAATAATGTAGCAAAACGTTTTCGTCTACAACTGGTTGATGGTTAGAGCAACAACGTTAGAGAATAAGTGAACAATTGCAACAGATTTTCTTATGTTCAGAGACTTGAGTTTAACAAAAATGGCGCATGTCGTCGTAAAATGAGTTACTGTATTGACACCTGGATTGATACGAGTTAGGTTCTGATTTCTGAATTTGGTTATAAAGTTTGAAGACAATGTAGTTTAAGTTACAAGGAAATGAACTTTGACTGAGTTTGAGGCAAGCTGCAGCGATACAGCGGTAACAAAAAACAATCTTATGGTAAAAAGAGCTAATACAATCTTCAAAAGATCTATCCGAACGAAAGCTGGGTTTGGGGGAGGGGTTAAACGGTCAGGTTAAGGGAAAAGTTTGAGAGTGAGTAACATTTATATACTAAAGTAAAGTCTACGTCTACCTAGTATTTGGTAAAAGTAAGCAGTTTAACAGAACACAACTTACCCTTTGCGCTCAACAGCATAATCCAAACATCAGACCACTCTAACATGTCTTTGAAATTGTTACCACTTGCATTCTCATTTGACTGAGGGATTTTCATTAGTTCCAAAATATTCAAAAACAAATTTTGACCAAGTCTACGAATTAAAAAGAGTAAACCCTGTCAGTTATTCTAGATTCATAAGTGCCTTAAAAAGACTGGCCGCAATTAAAGATTGGGTTCATATCGCTGTAAATAGCATCTTTCCATTATGTCAGTATGACTTGCATTATGGCGCCACAGTATATACCGCAGGATTGACTTTCATAACAAGCAATTACTAATCAAAGAGGTAATCAACGCAAGCAATCATTTCTTTTTTATTTGAAATCAATAAATAACGCAGGATAAAGATGCTAATTTTATCCGAGGCTCATGTTTAAACGCCCAGCTGTATCAAGTTTACGACTCTTGTGGTCGACGCAAATCAAGACAGGGAAATTCTACGAGTTTGCACCTTACCTTGATAGAAATGGTTCGTAAGATGATTTAGAATAGGAAGATCTTGAGACTTCAGTAATAGCCTTTCGGACGAGACTGGGTTGTTTGTGCAAGATATCTCGTACACAGTTTTCATAGCACTCCTGGATGGTTTCGGAGTAACTTTCGATGTTTCTGTACGATTGGAGGATCAAGGTAATTTCTACACCTCTGAGAATTCTTTCAGCGACTTCTTTACATACTCTCTCGACGAGGATTTTATTTTCAGTCAAAAGATAGCAGGACATTAGTTCATGTACAGCTCCATAGGCAGCTATAGTTCTATTCATATCATATTCAGCTGCTGGTGCTGCACGCAGTTTGCTAACAATCCACGCAAAGCAGATACCAACTTTATCTTGGAGAGGCAGTCCGCGCCAGTTTGCATCAAAGTCCTTGCAATGTAAGATCTTAAGCAAAAGTTCGCGGAGAGGCGGAGATTTAGAGCCAGATAGGGCTGTAAGAACGTTTTTGACATTTTCTGGCGATAGGCAGAGGATTAACGTCGAAAATGCTTCAAGGTACTCTTTTTTTGGCTCTTCAACAGATTTTGAAAATTGTAGCATTGTCGTATAAACTACTCCAACCATTCTGTTACGTAGCTCAGCTGGAATTTTCATCAGATCCACTAGCTTGCCGCCCAGATTAACACTTTCGCCACCTTGACGCCGGCAACTACTCTTATAGGATTCGATGAAGAAATCCTCTTTATCCATCCTTGAAGCGAAGTAACCCGTAAGGTCTGGACTTTCATACAAAGCAACGATCGCCTCTTGGTTGGGTGCCGTCTGAATCACCCTCAGCAGCAGCCGACGGTGGAGTTCCCGTACTTCTTCATCACACTCTCTGGGAAGAATCGTTAGCAAGACACTCACCAGTCTCTGATATTCTTTGTCGTCATATTTCTGCAAAATCATCCTCTCTCGCACCACATACTTCACCCCAAGGTAGGGGTAAAAATGTGCTGCAAATGTCAGCCATCCTGGATTGCTGCTGGCGCTAACCAAGAGTGGACCAATTACTTCCAAAATCTTGAGGCTTGAAGTAGGTAGTAGTTCTAACTTTGCGCATTCGATAAAGCTCGCTAGTAGACGATCTATGTTCGTCTTCGTTTTCGATTCAGAAGGCAGTCTGAAACTGCAGGGAGTATTTTTAGCAAGATGACCAAGTGCGACACACAGATACAGGCGATGTATATCGTTACAGGTAGGACTGGCCGCTGTATTCAACACCCATGCCACAGTTTCTCTTACCAAGCTTGAACAGCAAGTAAACTTCATAGCTTCAATCTGCATTAAAATGTTTTTAATGTTCCAAACATTAACGAAACTTAGCAACCATTTTGTATAGAAGATGGCTGATCGAGGTAGAGTGTCGTGGAAGAACTTTAAATCATCCCTGGAGTGAAATGTATCGTACTGGACTGGAGAGGCGACGCTTCTCTTCCCGATTTCAGTCTCGTCCACTTGGTCTTTATCCCACAATCTTCCAATTAAAGGTATACGAGATTTATTTCCCTTGCTGAAAACATGATAATTATAATGCACTTCTTTAGGATCAATATCAAAGACGAACGCTGTTTTCCAGAGGTCGCCATCACCTGTCCTGTAGACATGACATAAAGGGACGGGGCTCTCGTAGTGGCTGAATATAATACGAGCTTCGTCTGCATGGAAATTTTGAATGTACAGGTAAAATAAAACCTAACAAATAGAAAATTCGACCTATTTAAAATATATTTATTGGACAATTAAATGATCTAATTTTGATAAATGGTACCACATTTGCCTTCAGCTGCCTACCCGATTTGCTAGAATAATTCTATCATAAGTTACTCAACCAGGTAAGAAACCCAACAAGACTACACTGCAGTAACGTCGGGCAGTTCGATACACTAACCCCAAAAAAGAAAGTGCTTAGTACTGTGGTTTACGTTTTTCACGTGCAAGCCTTGCTGGTCCGAAATTTTGCGTACATATACGATTGTTTGGTATTTTGATAATATTCATTGTAACTTGCCAGTTAATATTCATACCTTATTGAAGTTTTTCAAACTTACCTTTTGGCTAGTGAACTACTTCACTCAAGAACTTGTTTGTCATTCAAGTGTATGTAAACACGGCGAAATACTAATTAGGTTGATCTCACTACCTATAATTATAGCTTATTAGCTTTTAATTTTTCTCGCAATTTTATATACTGTCTACGCAGCATCATATATTTTTACATTATTCTCTGATTTCCTTCTGGAAGGTTGTCTTTGTCGAGGTTCACTTGTTCACCACTGATTTGGGAACACGCTAACGGGTACAGAAAACACAATACACTGTTCAATAGTTTTCCTGATAAGGTTTATACTGTTGCAGCTCGTAAAGTACCATCACTTGCTTGTTACGAGTTGTTCGATTTTACCCAACTTCCAGGTCCCTTTATGTAAGTTATCTTTCAACGGCACGATAACTCCCTTGGAAGATCGAATTCCTGAATGAATTCGAGACATTTTTAAATTCTTTTTGGTGCCTTTACGTAGACTCAGTACGTGTTTGTTAAACAGCAAATTCCAAAACGCATCAAATGTTTCTGTCTTTTGCGTCATGTTTCTAGAAATTTCTTGGTTGAAGTTAAGTCTGGATCTTTTTGTTGATCCTTTACGGTTAAGCGTCGAGTACCAGATTTGTAGGTGTGAGTGAGAATCCTCGATCCAGATCTACCACTACACAAGAAGTTTTAAATTTGCACAGCTTTCACTTCTGTGATGACTATTTGGAGTCGGTCGTAGATCGAACAAATGTTTCCTGTTCAGTTTATGAGGCATTCATAAAAGCCACCCATCCAGGGACCCAGTTCAACGACGAAGCTCTGAAGGCATGCCCAATAGCTCTTCATATCCAGGTCAGAGATAACAATTTGCCATGATTTGTCGAGAGTAGAGTTTTCTACTTTGAGTTGTGATGCATCATTAGAGATTATTTGCTTGGTTCGCGTCTTCTTGCGATAAATCTTCTTAAACACAGCAAGAATTGACTAGCAGACAAGTCTCTGTTAATCTTTCGGAGGACAGTTCGGACTGCTAAACAGGGGAAAAGTAGACCCATATCTTGCTTGTTTTCAATGCATCTTTTATCTAAAGGCAAAATGATCAGGAAACCACCGACACTTTAAGATAGTTAAACTGACGTTCGGAGTGTAGGCCCTTTGTCGGAGTGAAACGTATAATTATATGTCAACTACGCGGCCCTTTTCTAGAGAAATAAAGCCTTTAGACACAAAGATAACCAGTCATAAAGGGGTCCTTAGTCGTTCAAGCCTGTGTAAGTGAAGGGTGAGGTGAGAGGCTCCTTGGAATCTCCCACATCGTCCGCAGCTAATCGCAGCTCTTCCGTGTGGAGTCTGATGTTCCCTTTGAATGGCTGTATGCCAAGTATGGGAAACACCTACACACATCAACTCCGTCCTTGTCGGCACCTAATTGTAGCTCTTCCGTGTGGAATCCAATGTTCCCTTTGAATGGCTGCATGCTAAGGTGTGGGAAGCACCTGCATATATCAACTCCCACGTTGTCAGCAGCTAATTGTAACTCTTCCGTGTGGACTCCAATGTTCTCTTTGAATTGCTGGATCCTAGGTGTGTAGGTGTTTTGCAAGCTTAGATATAAACAACGAAAGGCTCGTTCTTCAAGCTTTGTGAAAACTCAGAAAAGTTG
>JBAHVQ010000304.1:30528-42790 GCA_036872915.1 Nanipora kamurai | reverse complement strand
AAACCTTTCGTGGCTAACAGAGTTGGGGAGATACAACGGACAACCAATCCGGATCAGTGGAGACATGTGCCAGGAGTGCTGAATCCGGCGGATTTGGCTACCAGGGGTCTCACTGTAGAGCAGCTAGCTTCAAGAGCGTATTGGACGGAAGGCCCGGAATTCCTAACCGACAAATTGCAATGGCCAAAGACCAAGATTATCCAAGATCTTCACGAGCCCAGCAACAGCGAGAGAAGAGCAACCGCTCGATCACACGTATCACTAGACGACGAATCCAGAGACCTAGTTCTCAATCGTTTTTCCGACCTAAAGCGACTACTTCGCGTTACCGGTTGGATTAAACGTTTCATAATGAATTGTAGAACCGTTGAACACAACAAGAAAAATAACAGAATGACGCTTTCTAGTGAAGAGATCGCTGCAGCGGAGAAGTATTGGATAAAACTAGTTCAAGGAGGTTCGTTTCAAAAAGGAGCGAAAGAAGAATCATTATTGCGACTCAGTCCGATGGTAGATGATGACGGAATCATTCAAGTTGACGGACGGTTACATTTTGCTGACGAACTTTCCTACGACGCGAGATTTCCTATCATATTACCCAAGCACAGTCATCTGACAAGACTCGTGGTTCTTCACATGCACAAAAGTATTGGTCATGGTTTGGGCTGCGAACACACGTTGACACAGTTACGTTCAAAATTCTGGATCCCTCGTGGACAACAAGTTGTTCGAAGTATTGTCCAAAGCTGCCCTGAGTGTCATCGAAGATTTTCCACAATTACCGCCAGCCAAAAGATGGCCCCCTTACCAAAATACAGATTGAGTTCTATTCAAGCTTTTGAAAAGGTTGGTGTAGACTACGCGGGCCCCTTTCTGACAAAGCAAGGCCGCGGCAAAACACGAGCAAAGAGGTATCTGTGCCTCTTCACATGTCTGACCACAAGAGCCGTACACCTTGAAATGTCTTACTCATTAGACATCGACTCGTTCATTCAGGCATTTACACGAATGACATTGAGGAGGGGGACGCCAGACCTTGTTATCAGTGATAATGGCACTAATTTCGTGGGCGCGGAGCGGGAGTTACAATTAGTAGAAGTCTTCAACCAAGAGAAGATCATTAGGCAAACCACTAAGTTTCACTCGATCGATTGGAACTTTAACCCACTGATTGCACCTCACTTTGGGGGCGTGTTTGAGGCGCTTATAAAGAGTGCGAAGAAAGCCATGAGGTCAATATTGGGTGACGTTGCAGTCAATGATGAAGAACTCCACACCGCGATGTGTGGTGCCGAGAGATTAATGAACTCAAGACCGATAACCTACGTGAGTTCTGACCACAACGATTTAGCACCATTGACCCCTAACCACTTCGTTATTGGCCAATTAGGTGGACCGTTCGCCCCAGAATACTAGACGAAACGGAAGCATACAACCCAAGAAAGAGATGGCATCGTGTCGAACAGCTTTTAAAGCAGTTCTGGAGAAGATGGAGAAAAGAGTTTTTACCGCGGATCAATACAAGAAACAAATGGTTTCATCCAAAACACAACCTCAAGAGCGGTGATGTTGTAATGATGGTGGAGCCTGATGCTAAACGTGGCGAGTGGCCTCTAGCTCGCATAGTAGAGGCTTACCCTGGAAATGACGGACTTGTTAGAGTTGTAAAGGTCAAGTCAAAAGACAAGGAATATGTTCGACCTATTCATCGGATCTGCCCGTTGGAATACATACAAGACGATGTATAAGCGTCGAACGGTTAAGGTCTAGTTTTTCTTAAAAACATTTAACGTTTACCCCTGGAAGCGAATGCAACGCATTCGGGAGGGGGATGTTAAGGAACGTTTATTTTGTTAATCCTACATGACGTTTAGTTTATTATATTACCGCTGATATTAAAAACGCGGGCGTCTTTTTGCTGATCGTGTTCAGTCTAACATTGAAATACACACTTAAAGCAGTTCCTTCTTTGTGTTTTGTCGTTTTATTGGACGACGCTTTGACTGTTTCGGTATTGTCGGAAACAGTTAGCACTTCTGCTGACAACAGGTGCCGCACAACAGGATAGCAACATCAGTTGTTGTATCCTGTTGACCACAGGCTCAGAGTGTTTTGGTGTCTAATGAATAATAGTTCTCCAAGTTCTTAAATTTTTAAAATTTTTAATTCCTGCACTAGAATCCTTTCTAGACCTGATAAATCTGTTCAATAAAAAGTTTGGGATTGGAAATTCGGCCGCCAAAGTGTAGGTAGGGTCGGGAAGCCGGAAACACACATTTTTTTTTTGCCTAAGCAACCGGCTTACCATCTTGTAAACACGCTACGCCTAGACCATAACTTGAAGCATCACACATCAAAGTAACTTCCTTCCGTGCATCATAAAATTGAAGGACTGGAGCTGTGGTGATAGCAACTTTAATCTGGTCGAACGCTTCTTGTTGCCGATCACACCAAGACCACGGTACGCCTACACGGGTTGATTCATGTAACAGTGCTGATATTTCACTCAACTGTGGAATAAACTTTGATAAATACGTAACCATACCCAGGAAACATCAAAGGGCTTTCGGATCATCTGGTGTCTGCATCCCCAACACGGCACGAACTTTCTCAGGATCCACTTTCACACCATTTCTGGTAAGGAGGTGACCAACATAACTCAGTTCCACCGTCTTGAACTGGAATTTCTTCACCTTTAGCTTGAGATTAACTTCTCGAGCTCAATCCAAAACTTGAAGCAAATTACGATCATGCTCTTCTTCTTCCCTCCTTCGTTTCTCCCCAAACAAGAATATCATCAACTATAATTTCACATGGGCACCCACTGAACATCTGATCCATAGCTTTCTGGAACACCTCTGGGCACGACTTAATACCAAACCGCAAACGCTTGAAATAATAACATGCATATGGTGTATTGAACGCTGTTTTCAATGCAGATTCGTGGTCCAAAGGAATTTGCCAAAAAACCATGAGAGGCATCTAACGTTGTAAGATATTGTGCATTAGGCATTCGAGCTATTACCTCCTTAACAGTTCTCGCTGGATAATGTCCCCTTTGTATAGCTTCATTGAGATCTTTGGGGTCTATAGAAATTCGAATTGTATCAGAATTTTTCTATCTTGTCACCCACTCTGTTGGCTCTGTTACGGGTGCAATAACTCCTCTTGCAACCATACCGGCAAGCTCTTGTCTCACTTTGTATTGAAACGCCACTGGCAAACGACTGGTTTAACATCAGGATTAAGTTTCATCTCGTACTGAATTGCCAGTTCACCTAACTCTTCATCAAACAAATCTTTATAGTCATTCAGAACAACTGCTTTGCTTAGGGTAGGACATGGTTTGGTTGTCATTAGTGACGGGACTGTCTTGAAGACCTATCAAGGGCTTTGCTGTTTTCTCTATGACATGAAATTTCAAATTATGAGTTTTCCCAGTGAAGCAACACTTAAACACTGTCTCTCCGAATGTTTGAATAGAATCCACACTGTAGCTCACCAACCGCACCGGGAGACTGTCATCGATCTTTTCCGCGTGTCAAACTTGTTTGAACAAATCAATCGGCATAACATTACAATGAGCACCACTGTCCACTTTTAATTTCACATCATGATCATTAATCTGAATGGTTGAATAAATTTCTTTAATTTCTGACGCTTCTCTTGAGCCGACTGAATTAATGATAAGTGTCTTTTCCTCGGTAGTTACGCATTGTGGGTTTCAGGTGAAATAATCATCATGAATATCGGTGACTTTGTTTACCGGTGACCTTCTCGTGAAGGGTTTCTCAAGGACTTCCACACGTTCTACACTGTTTGCCATAAGCTGGACATTGTTGTCTGGCATGTACTCCCCCGCAATTACCACAGTTGACCACATGGTGCTTCGTCTTTCCTTCGTAAGGCATGTATTTCCGACTCGGTTCCTTCCAACTGAAATGAGAGTTCTTTAATTCTTTGATCTGATAGTTCGTTTACTTTGCAAACATGAATAGCTTTAGTCAACATTAAGTTATCTTCTCACAAAGGAAATTTGTGAACCACGTTGTTTGTTATTCCACAGACTAATCGGTCACGGATCATTTCGTCTTTTAAATCGCCAAATCTACACGTACTCTCTTTTATTTTCAGATCTAGAAATTCTTGAAAGGATTGTTCACCTTGAACTGCGGTATTAAACTTGTCATTCCATCGTGATATTAGTCTGCAGACTACATATCTCAGCAAATGTCACTTTGAGACAAACGCCTTCACCGTAGTAGGAGAACGATCTTTCCCTTTCTATCGCTTCACTACCCACGAGATTTTGAAGAATACATGCTTGTGCAGCTGCTATGAATATATCATATTGTTGAGCGAATCTTCGCCAATTTTCAGCCACATTTCCTTCGAAGGAAAGTGGTCCTGGCTTTTGAAAGTAAGTTACGTGGGTACTGAATACTTTTAATTAAAATGCTTAGATATTTATAAGCATGCATAATAGTTTACATATACTAACTTCTGTTACACTGATTTCAACATTGTTGGTAAATTTACTACCAATGTCTCTAACTTGTTTAATAGTTGAATTTCCATTGTGTGCTTCATTACATAAGCATGTAATGAAGCACACAATGGAAATTCAACTTGCGGTCACAAGAGGAATGCCCCAAGCAACAGTAAAAATCACAGGTTTTCCAGTTAAAGTTATCGTTGATTCTGGCGCCACAGTCAATGTACTTGACAATGCAACATTTTCAAAAATTAACGCAACCAGATCACACTATCCACCTCAACTCTCAAATTATTTCCATATTCATCGACACCACTGAGCGTCCAGGGGTCCTTCACGGCCAAGATCTCGCATAAGGACAAAGCGACAACCGCAATGTTCATAGTCATTGAAAATGAAAATTCGGGTTCCCTTCTAGGTCACAAAACGGTCAATTTTCATCCAATCCAGAACATATCTGATCGGGCCAACAGTTGTGTCCAAACATTTACTACCAAGTACCCACAACTCTTCAATGGCATTGAAAAGCTCAATGATTTCCAACTTCAGTTACACATGGATCCTTCCATACCCCCAGTCGCTCAAGCTCCACGTAGAATTCCGTTTCACATTCGCCAGGCAGTCCAGACCAAAATTGGCGAACTTGAAGCACTTGGTATGATCGAACCCGTCAAAGGACCTATTTGCTGGGTATCACCCCTTGTCGCAGTGCCGAAAGCCAATGGTGATATCCGTGTCTGCGTTGACATGCGTCAGGCTAATTCTGCCATTATTTGAGAATGCCATCCGATTCCCACCATCGAAGAGACCCTGCAAGAGTTACAGGGAGCCACTGTTTTCTCGAAATTAGATTTACGATCAGGTTACCATCAGATCAAACTCCACCCTGAGTCTCGACCTATCACGACCTTCGCCACTAAGGAGGGTCTCTACCAGTATACGTGTTTGATGTTTGGTGTTTCCTCTGCACCCGAAATGTACCAACATATCGTACAGCATATCCTACAAGGATGTCCCAGCATGAGAAACATATCTGACGACATTATCGTTTGTGGGAAGACCAGACAAGAACACAACTACAATCTCAACACTGTCCTCCAACGTCTGGAAGACTCGGGCCTTACACTGAACCAAGACAAGTGCCTTTTTGGAGTTACTACACTCGCATTTTTTGATCATGAATTGTCAGCGTCTGGCGTCAGCCCTGACATCAAGAAAATTGAGGCCATTCGCGAAGCTAGAATACCCACCAATGCAGCTGAAGTACGCAGTTCTCTTGGACTTGCTACTTACTGTTCCCGTTTTATTCCAGATTTTGCAACGGTCGCTGAACCTCTTTGCCTGCTTACACGTAAAGGTACACCCTGGCGATGGAATTTTGCCCACCAGAAAGCTTTTGAGACATTGAAGAATCTCCTCACAGGTACCAACGTTATGGCTCATTACGATTCCTCTGCTCCAACTCAGCGCCGTGCTGACCCAAACTCAGCACGGTGGAACCCATCCCATCGCCTATGCCAATCGCACTTTATCCAATGTAGAGCGTTGGTACTCCCAAACGGAGAAAGAAGCCCTCGCCGTAGTCTGGGGATGTGAGAAATTCCACATCTACTTATATGGCACAGATTTTACCATGTACACCGACCATAAAGCGCTTGAAGTCATCTACAACCCGAAACGGAAACCCCTGCTCGAATCGAACGCTGGGCACTAAGACTGCAACCTTACCGTTTCCAGATTCAGTATACTCCTGGAAACGAAAACCCTGCCAACGTTTTGTCCAGATTGCCACTTCCTCATGAACCACATATCACGCGATCAATTGCTGAAGAATATGTCAACTATGTTGTCGCCAATGCTGTACCAAGAGCCATGACATTTGACCAACTTCGGGAAACATCACTTGCCGATTTCACCTTGCAGCAAGGCCATAATTGTATCGAGTCCGGGAAGTGGCCGGAGGCAACATCCTTCCGACAGTACTCACAAGTCTGCACTGAGTTGTCTTCCCAAAATGGCCTTATACTTTGCGGAACAAGAATTGTTGTTCCCAGTGAACTGCAGCAACCAACCTTAAAGCTCGCTCATCAAGGCCATCAGGGTGTTGTGAAGATGAAACAGCTCCTTCGTCAAAAAGTTTGGTGGCCTGGGATGGAAAAAGACGTCGAGAAAATGATTAGTTGCTGCTGTCCTTGCCAAGCCCAAACACCTAAAACCAATCCCGAACCTCTTCACATGTCCACCATGCCAACCGTGCCCTGGCATACTCTACACCTTGATCTCTGTGGACCTTTTCCCACCAGTGAATCACTCTTGGTATTAGTTGATTCCAGTTCTCGTTGGCCAGCAGTCGAAATATTGCATACGACAACAGCCCCAACCATCATCGATCGTTTAGAGCACATATTTTCCCAGTTTGGCTATCACGAGGAAATCGTTTCCGACAATGGGCCTCAGTTTATTTCCCACAAGTTCAAGTCATTTTTACAAACGTTTGGTATCAAACACTGCCATGTTACACCCTACTGGCCTGCTGCTAATGCTACGGTTGAAAGATTCAACAAAACCATTGGAAAAGCTCTGAAAGCTGCCCATGCTGAAGGTCGCAATTGGAAAAAGGAACTAGCAAAGTTCTTAATGATGTACAGAGCAATTTAAAGAGAGCCTAAATTAGAAGCAGCTTGTGAACACGACCATGACTACAAACAAAGTGCAAAAGAATATGCTGACAAAACCCAGCATGCCATGTCATTGACAATCAAGGAGGGAGATGCCATACTCTCGAAAAAGAAAAAGAAAAACAAACTATCCTCAACATATGATCCACAGCCCTATACCGTCATCAAGAGGAAAGGACCAAGTGTAATCATTAAACGTGGAAGCGAGCCTTGCACTATGCAGAACATTTCGTTCGTTCGTAAATGGCCAAACCAAGGAACAATGTTACAGACTCATGCCAGAAGATTACTGAAAGCACAATGGACGGAGAACATCACGACCAGTTGAGAAAGAGGTGTCCTACAAGAGAGCATCGTTTACCAGAACATCTAAAAGACTATGTCTTAAGTTAAAACATTTTGATTCTTTGTACAGTTAGATGATGTATAACATTGTCCTCGACAGTTGATATTTGTATAATCTAAATAAGGGAGGGATATAGTGTTGTGTTATGACATTAAGGATAGTGGGGGACAAGAAGGAACAATGAAGAGATAAGGGAAGGAAGGAAACATGGGGGTTTTTGGTTTTTGGCAGGGGAGCATAGTAGGACATGTTAAGATTTGGAGAAATAAATATGTTGGGTTATTACTTATACCTTTTGGGGACACTATAGTGTGGTGATCCTCTCTGCTGATATTCAGCTCTATAAAACCAGTCACTTATTTTTCCTAATGGTTGAATTTTGCTCATGAGAAACTCTCGCAAATTAACCAACCTGATAATCAAAAATGCATGAGGGATGTCATGGCAGCTTGACGTGCAATATTGAGCTCTGACAAATTTATTACAATGGCCACTAAGTCTTTATCTTCTTAGCACATACATCTGCTCTGGAAGGCCAAATTGGTTGCGAGCCCAAGAAAAAATATAAACAGTTAGCCCCAGCTGTAATGTTTCTGCTAACAGATGACATGTGTAAGTTGAAGGGGTGAGCAAGATCCTGCTGAAAAAGTCCTAGTTTAATCCTAACAAGAAACATAAAAAGTTCATCTATCAGTACCATAGCTTGTATATTTGGTTGGGCGGTTTTCTAGGACACCAGCTGCATAATGTAATTTTCTTTGCTGTAGGCCTTATAAAATTATAGAAAACGTTGAAATGCTTGTATGAACAAAACTCAGTGTAAAATTTGATTGCATTGTCATCAGTGAAGAATCTTTCAGTGCCAAACTTGCAAGAGTTTAGCTGAGCTGCTGCTTGTTCCTTGTATCTTTGAAAGGCTTCAAGCTGTCATAGCGACTGCCAGTGGTGCGCTGTGGAACACAGCAATGGTAATTTCCTCTCCTTGCATTCTTCTTGTAAAGTCGAGAACTCGGACTGAATCCAGCTACGAATCAAAATAGGAAAAAAAAGCATGATTGGTCAGAGATAACTGCAACCTGTGTAGATTGATCAGGGGAAAATCAAAGCATGCTTCAAAGCATGATTCAATATAGCAGCCATAGCACTAGAGCTATAACAATCTCTAAGCAATGAAATCAATTGTAACATGGAATTAAGTCATTTTAGAAGTAAACAAGGAAAAGCAAAGAATTAACATAATTTTCTCAGTTTCTTACCTTCATTGCTCGCCATGAGGCCAAAAGAGGTCATCACGGCAGACGCAGTTCAGACTTTCCGTCAGAAACACGCGCGTTTTTCTCCAAAGGTCTCAAAGATATACCAGTTATAGTTTCACAAGAGCCAAAAACCCCTTTAAATTGAACTATTCTTGAATAGATCGCCAGTATTTTGACAGAGTGCAACCAAGTCGCATCCTCACACGATAATTTTCAATATGGGGACTGAAATGCTTGCGTCCCAGCATGGCGTTGCTATGGCGTATCCAGGCATGTGACCTATTAAGAGGAAACTGTGTGGTATATAAATAAACTACCCTATCTGATTGATACTCACAATAGTAGTGCAGTTCGCGGCACGCGACAGCTCGGAACCCACAATATTTAATTTAATTCAACGGATGCACCATGACATCCTCTTTCTTTTGTGGGCAAGCTTCAGTTTGTAAAACTCACAAAGTTTGCTGAAAATCCTTCAAAAATAACATCCATCAAGGCGTTCTTAAAATTGAATTCTACTAGAATGTCTTCAGCAAAGGTAAGTCCTTATGTGCAAGCTGTTCTATTCGATTAACATTTTAAAATTAGGGACAAAGTTCGCATGAAGTCACGAATATTAATATCAACAAAACACGGCGACCCAATGTATGCAACATTGAATGTATCCCCTGCAGGTGCCCATCTCGCAGGTGGATAAGTGATTAAAAATTCGCCTAGAGTGCCCGCTCGACGAATTAAACAAAACAAAAGTTAAGCATTTTAAATTCGTCTGGAGTGCCCGCTCGACGAATTAAACAAAACAAAAGTTAAGCGTTTTCGATTTCCTGCAGGTACCTGTCTCGCAGGAATCAGACTGTACAGTCATTCCCAGTACCAGCTTGGATGATGTACCACAAAATCAAGTGTCAAAGGAGGAAATAAGTTCCCTCATTGAACAGAAAGTGGCAGAGACATTAATGAGAACTCTACCCGACCTCTTATGCAATGCACTTATGACACCAAATCCTAACAATTCCCCAAATGCGGTAATTGAAGAAGAACTTATAGCAAAAAGATCTAAAGTAGTGGATGTTAATGCACCATCGTTACCTGGCTCTTCTAGCCGTGCAGATAAGTACTATGCACCTGTACAAGTAGCTACAATTTCTGAGGAATTAACATCCTTTCTAAGATCAGCATTTACTAACCTAATCTCAAAAGAGCTGTGGACAAATATGATAGAACAGTATCCCGACATAAAAGGGACAGCTAAATTCCTTGTCTTCCTGACTTATGCAAACAGGGATGAAAGATGATATAAAATGAGACCATGGTGTCATCCACACAAAGGATCTATTTTCCTTTGATGGCCTTGCTGATAAGCAAGCCCCCTTCATATCTGCCGTCCAGCCACTAATATGTGCCTTACAACCACTAGAGACGGTGGGGGGATTAGATGAAGAGATACGGGGCTCTGACCCTGACCATATTAAAGCACTTATAGAAGATGCTATAGTGTTACTGGGTAATGCTCATTGTCATCTTAACAGTTGGCGTCAAAAACGCTTTGCCAAGTTCTTAACTGATGGGGGGAAGAGTACATTGAAAGATCAAATTCCAGTGGATAAACATCTATTTCCCAAGCAGTTCCACAATGTTATTTGAGAGGAGCGTGATCATGCCAAAACCACTCATAAATTGGTTGCACAGACAGCACAACCTCAGAAGAAAACATTTCCTTCCAGAGGCAAGTTTTGATTCAATAACTCCTTTCAAAACCAGTCATTTCATCACTCCACCTTCGTCCGATCTCAAAGAAATGACTCCTTCAGTAAAAATTCAAACACCAACAGACCAAGTTGGTCTCCACCTCGAGGCTACTCGAAACGTGAAGGAAACTGATTATCAGCTTCCAGAACTAAAGGACATCAAGCCACCAGACAATCTTCTAGCAGGCAGAATCAAACATTTTTATTCAAATTGGGCAAGGTTAACAACAGACCCATGGATTCTAGCAATGGTTCACGTATACAAGATCCCCTTTGTTTGTTAACCCATACAATGGAGACAGAGACACACAAAAGCAAAGTTGCAAGAAGACATCAGTTCTATAAACAAAGCAATTTCAAAACTTCAAATGAAAGGAGCAATCAAAATTGTACAGGAAGTGCCCAACCAGTTCACTTCAACACTGTGGTGAAACAAACCTCAAAAGAAATGCCAATTTTCAACTTAAAGAATTTGAATCAGTATGTCGAGACTTGCTCGTTCAAGATGGAGAGTCTGGATGCACTATGCAAGCTCATTCAATCAGGCGACCTTTTGATGAAGTTAGACCTGCAAGACGCTTATTTTTCCGTTACAATTCACGACAGTTGCAAGAATTATCTGCGGTTAATTTTTCAGGGAACCACTTACGAGTTCCAGTGCCTTCCATTCGGGCTATCCAGTGCACCCAGGACATTCACAAACTGTTGAAACCAATCATAACACTACTTCGATCCTGGGGAATACGCATTGTTATATACCTGGACGATATGCTGATTCTGGACCAGAGTCCAGAGAGACCGTCCTCAGTGTTCCACAGCATTGTGGGTCTGCTACAACAACTGGGGTTTCTCATCAAACAAGAGAAATGGTCTCAAGCACCAACACAGTGCATCGAATTTCTGGATTCCTTGATCAATTCCAAGGACATGACGCAAGCGGTGCCCAGCGAGAAGCTTTGAAACCTTCAGACAAAATGCTGGAAAAGGCATACCAGAATCGTTATCTAACAATGTAAGGACTGTTGGCCCTTCTGGGCAGAATGATCCATTGTGTGCAAGTAGGCCTGGCACAAGGTCTACATTGTGGAATGTTTGAACGGCGTTCTTCTTGATGATAGAAAAACTATCATCTACAAAGCGTTTCCATGTCTTGGGTGGTACAGGGCTTGTTTGGATGGCCATTTCCTTAATTCTTTCCATACAGAGGTTTGCAACAACCGGGCTAACAGGGCTCCCAATGTCGCATTCATGTATTTGTTTGTATGTCTGTCCTTGAAAGATGAAGTAGTTGTTGGAGAGAACGTAACTTAATAGTGAAATTATGTCATCAATGTTCATGTTTGTTCTGTGGCTGATGATGCTGTCATTTTTGAGTTTCTCTTTGATGTAACAACATGCTTTCTCCAGCGCCATCACGCATATTGTTGGTTTATGTCTGCCCCAGTCCTCCACTCATCACCCTCTCTCTTGTGTATCGTTTAACTAAATAAACGTGTTCAACCTCTCACGAGTAAATCTGATCTTTTATTATCCTATTGGCGTGGTGGCAGCGGTTTTTCCGTATATCCACGTTTTGCCGAAGATCAGAACATTTACCGCAACGAAGTGAGAAGGAAAAATCAAGCAGGTGAGCACCGAAAAACTTTTTTTATCGACGATCTGCGTAAACAAACATGGCTTCCTCTCCTCGAGCGCCTAAGCAATGGCCCCTTACCAAAAACGAGACTATTACCTCGTAT
>JBAHVQ010000304.1:10546-29289 GCA_036872915.1 Nanipora kamurai | reverse complement strand
CACAGTCACTCGGCTTTGCCTCGTGACTGTATACCCCGATACAGAACGGCCACTCATTTTGTAAATAGTACATACAGAATTCGTGACCACGCTCTCGGCAACGGCCTCCGTAGCTCGGTTAGCAGAACATTCCATTAAATTCTCAGTTGCCGGTTCGATTCGCAGCCAGAGGCTCTGGACTTGCAATTTTTCGCAAGTGGTCCAGGTTGGGTCGAAATATATTCCTTCACCACATACCAATAGCATTTCATGTACTGAGTGCCAAATATTCCTAGAATATACTCAGAAATCATGCTTGTTTCACAAATACTGAGACCTATCAACAGAATTCATGGTGTAAAAATGCCCATCCGAAATCCCCATGTTTCCGAACCATTAACTTTAAAAATAATAATTTGAATGTAATTTATAGTCAACCTTATATGGTCATCGTGACTGGACTTGACAGATTACAGGGGTAGCGGGGAGGAGAGCATGCTTTTGGATAATATAAGGCAAGCGAGTTCATTTTTTTTTTGCGACTGTGTATGGCCGGCAAAAAGCCCTAACGACTCTGTCGAAAGAACTCGAGAAAAACAAAGCGCGCCGGCCGAAGGAGATGACAAGATCGATGAAGCGAAAGGCGAAGATCAAGAGGAAACTACGAGCCCAACAAGTGAGCGTTGCCAGATTCTAAAGAACAGAAAAAAAACGAGTAAAACACGTCTTACGAAGGCTCGAAATCTACTCCGGAGAGTTATTACAAGCATCGCGGAGAAGAATTCCGAGCAGTAAGACAACTATACGACGGGCAATAAATAAAGTTACATAGGAGTTTAATATTCTTGAAAAAGTAATCGACGCATTGAAGGAGGCTATTTTACTCGCAGAAGACAAACAAGAAACGGACATTGTAGTCGAGAATTTGGACAAGGAATATGACGAAAAAACTAGTCGAGTTGATGCTATAACACAAGCGGCAAATGATCATTTAGATCGAAGAATTAACACGCTCGGGGAAGAAGAATCCGAAGCACCTTCTGTGACGTTGCCTCATTCGGTCAAGTCAAGCGAGAAGGACAATTCGTCGGTTATATCTAGTCAAAAACGGTCATTTGTGTTAGTGCGAAGACAACAAGATGCAGAAGATGAAAAGAGACTTGAACAATTCGAAGACCAACCACGCAAATTAGAAGAAGATCTCGAGAAACGTATCGCAAACGTAGAGCTAGGAATACAACGAACAGAGGATGCACGTCGAGTGGCCGCATTAAACAGACAACGTGCAAAGCAAACATTTGAAGAAGATTTCGCAAATCACCCGAAAAATATACCAAAATTCCAAGAAGCAAGTCGACGACCGGAACCGGAAAAGCCGAAAGTAAGCAGAGATTCTTTTCCAGAAAGAGTTTTACCGAGAATACAAGTGGTTAAATTAAAAGGAGTAGAACTGCCTACCTTTCCTGGGGATGATAAAACGGAATATGAATCGTGGAAGGCAGCATTTATGTCAATAGTAGACAGCGCTAACATTTCGGTAAAAGAAAAAATGCTGCGTTTACAAAGCTGTTTAATCGGTAAAGCTCTCAAGATGGTGAAAGACTTGGGATATTCTGAGAATGCACACAAGCGAGCTGTTGAGAAATTAGACAAGAAATTTGGTGGGGAGCGACGCGTTGCCATAGTCCTGTTGACAAGTCTCCGTACATGGCCGAAGCTGCGACTACGAAATCTCGAAGACATGGAAGATTTCTTAACAGGTTTAGACAAAATTCTTGTCGCGGTGCAAGATAACATGGAACTGAAGAGACAACATCTTAATTTAACAGCCAAGGAAAAGTTATCCGAAGATGACATTCAGTCATACAAGCATTGGGTGTGTGAACACAGTAAAGAGGATTGTTTTGAAACAGTCGAGTGGATTGAAATGAAGGTTCAAATAATGGACGAGGCGGGGGAAGCCAGCGGTGATGATAAAGGCGGTGTCGGGAGACCAGACAGTAAAAGAAATCGTGGGTTTAACACCAGTAAGAAACTAAGAGGATGTGTTGTAGAAAGTTGCCAAGTAGACCATCCACCATGGGTTTGCCACATGTTTAAGAGCTTAGCTGTGGCTAGACGTAAGGAACTGATAGTGAAAAGCGGGGCGTTGTTCTCGCTGTCTAGCATCAGGGCACCATAGTAGACGCTGTTCCAGAAACATACTGTGTGGCATCGATGGATGCAAAAGTGTCACCCATAGCAGATATTTACACGACTCCAGGAAAAATCCAAAAGGTAGTTGCAGACCTAGCGGTGATGATGAAAACCCAAGCGAACACGAGAATACAACTAGAAACCAAACCTACACCACCAACCAAATCGAGAAAGTTTCCCTGATGATGCTACCCGGATTTATTTCCAACGACAATGAGTGAGAGAAACTGAAAATAAACATAATGTTGGACCCCTGTTCGACCGGCTCTAACATATCGGAAAGCGCAACAGAAGAACTTAAATTACGAGGGCGAACTCAACATCTAACCTTGTCCGGCACTGGAGGTGTCGAAGGTTACGTCTAACCGTATCCGATCTTGCAGAAAGTTCCTTAGCTGCAGTGGACGCGAACGTCTTGGATAATATTACCGGCACTACACCAGCAATACAGTGGTCTGAGCTTAAAGGCAAGTGGCCACATCTTCAGAAGATTCCGTTCGAAAGAGTGGCAAATCGACGCCAAATCGACATTTTAATCGGCAGCGACCATCCCTTATTCCACCATGTCCTTCAAGAAAAACATGGACCACAAGCCAACGACCCGATCGCTCGAAGAACAAATCTTGGATGGGTTTGTTTCGGACCGTCGTCGACTACTGGCCTCCGCAACAATTCTCAGATACTTGTCACCCGCACTTATCGATGTGACCAGCGTGAATCAAAACATGATGAATCTACAAACCTTTTACGACGGTTTTGGGGACTAGACTCAATGGGTATTAGAGACGAGAACACTCAACCCCTGACTCCTGACAAAGCAAGAGCGACTAAACTGGTGGAGTAGACACTGCAACTGCAAGACGACCAGTATGAAATCGGAATACCTTGGCAAGTTAAGAACCCCAATTTTACAAGTAATTACAAACAGGCATTTTCGAGTTTGGAAAGATTGTTACGTAGAAAAGGAAACGACATCAGCTCCTCCTACAACAGCGTCATAGAAGAATACGCTGAAAAAGGCTATGTGAGAAAAGTTCCTCGTAGCTACATCAGAAGATCAATGGTTTCTTCCGCTCTTTCCAGTAATTCGGAACGACAAGACTACTTCAAAAGTTTGCACAGTATTCGACGCGGCGGCAACACACGATGGAAAGTGTTTGAACGATGAAGTCCTTCCTGGTCCTAAGCTGCAACGAGAACTAGTTGACGTGCTTTGTCGTTTTCATCGTGCTCCGGTAGCGCTTTCCGCTGATATTTCCCAAATGTTTCCCAAATGTTTCTCCAAGTCCGGGAGCAAGACCGTTTATACCACAGGTTTTTTTGGAGAAATTTGGACCACTTGAAAGAGCCAGAAATCTACGAGTTCCTACGCCTTCCCTTTGGAAATGCGGCATCCCCTTTCTGTGCTCAGTATGTTTTACGAACGCATGTTAAGACTCTTAGCGAGGAGAAGTCGAACACCTTTGAGACTATTGACAACTCGATGTATGTCCTCGACTCGTGTGAGACGGTCGAGGAAGCTTGTTCTCTACGACATGAACTTTCTGGAGTTTTATCTGACGTGGGATTCAAGTTACGGAAGTGGCTTTCCAATGAATCGTCTGTGATCGCCGATGTTCCAATAGAAGATCGAGCAAGGTGTGGAGATTGGTGACGGAGAGAATTTACCAACGCAGAAGACCTTAGGAGTGACATGGAATGCGAAACGGACACGTTTACTTTTCAAGTCGAGCCTCCAACAGATTCTCCGCCTACAAAAAGAAACGTTTTAAGTTGCATTGCGTCGCTATTCGACCCCCTTCAATTTCTATCTCCGTTCACAATGCGAGCCAAGTTACTCATGCAAGAAATTTGGGCAGCAGGTCTTGATTGGGACGATGTCCTGCCGGTGGAATTGGAAACCAAACGGAAAGCGTGGGTCTCCGAACTTCAAGAGATTCCAACTATCAGCATTCCACCAGTAAGCATCCAATTTCACATGTTTTCGGATGCCTCTAAAGCCGCCTACGCCGCAGCTGCGTATTTGGTGTGCAAATACGACGACCATCCACCGACGTCCCGCCTCATTGGTTCCAAATGTCATGTTTCTCCAACCAAGGCAATGACGATCCCACGACTCGAGTTAATGGGAGCAGTACTTGCAACTCGTTTGGCAAAGAATCTGGAAAGAGTTTTAACAGTCGAAAGCGTGACATTTTGGGTCAACTCGACGAACGTTCTCTACTGGGTTCGCAATCAAAGTCGAAATTTTAAAACGTCTGTTGCCAACCGAATTGGCGAGATCCAGCGAAGTACGAATCCAGATCAGTGGCGCCATATTCCAGAAGAAATCAACCCTGCAGATTTCCCGATGTGGATGGAAGGACCCGAGATCCTAAAGGAAGATGAGTCTACCTGGCCAGAAAAGTCACCCGGTGATCCTACAAACAAAACCGAAGAGTGCGAACAAAGGAAGAATAAATTCACGTTTGCAACAACAGAAGATAACTCGACAGTGGTCCAAAATCGTCTCGTGCCCGAGAAGTTTTCAAGTCTATCTCGCCTACTACGTATTACGGCTTGGATAAGATGTTTTCTGACAAATTGTAAGCTATCGAAAGAACGACAAACGAAATGCAACGTCTTTGAAAAGAACGAAATTTCTGATGCTGAAAGTTACTGGATACGAAGAGCACAAAGTGAAGCATTTCCAAACGGCGACAAGGAGAAAAGTTTGAGCAGTTTTTGCCCCCAATGGGACGAAGATGGTCTACTGAATTAGCGGTCGACTTTGGTTCGCTGACGACCTTGCACATGACGCCAAACATCCTACCATCTTAGCTAAAGATCATCCGCTAACTCGACTTATCATCACAAATCGACACGAGAGACTTGGTCACAATTCAGGAATAGAAATCCGATCACGTTTTCGGGTCGTAAAGGGCAAACGAGCGGTGCGAAATGTCTCCGAAAAGTGTCTCGGATGTCGAGGAATGAAAGGAAGACCGAATGGGCAAATGATGGTTCCGCTTCCAAAATCAAGATTGCAGTTACCTCTTCGAGCATTCGATCGCATTGGAACCGATTACTGCTGACCATTTTACACTAAACAAGGTCGACGGAAACCAAAAACCAAAGGATACATGTGCCTTTTCACCTGCTCAGCGACTTGGGCGGTACATCTGGAGATGACGTATTCTCTAGATACAGAAGCATTCCTGAACGCATTCACCCGGATGGTATCAAGAAGTGGGACCCCAAGTTACGTGATATCTGACAAAGGAACCAACTTCGTGGCCGCGGAAAAAGATTTACGACAGCTAGTGCAGGCGTTAGACCAGGAGAAAATTGTTACAGCAACCTCAACTGATCAAGCCATAGAATGGAAATTCAATCCTCCATCGGCACCCTATTTCGGGGGTGTTTTCGAAACGATTATCGTTAAGAGCAATCCTTGGTAAAGCGGACGTCACCGGTAAAGAGTTCCATACGGTAATGTGCGCCGTTGAGGGACTACTTAATTCGCGACCTATCAATTACATGAGCTCTGATTCACATGATTTGACTCCTTTAACACCAAATCACTTTATCATCGGTCAGCTTAGAGGACGGTCCGCAGAAGCCGTTGACGCAGAGGAACGTGTACAACCAGTAAGGCGATGCAGTCGAGACCAGCAATTGGTTAGTCAATTTTTGAGAAGATGGATTCAAGAATTTTTCCCAAGCCTGAACGTACGTAAGAAGTGGTTCCAGCAAAAGAGAAATTTGAAAGTTGGAGATGTGGTATTGGTAGCGGAAGCGGACGCGAAGCGTAGAGATTGGCCTCTTGGGAGGATTACAGAAGTACTTCCAGGTGCAGATGGATTGATCCGTGTGGTAAAAGTGAAAGTTGGGAAGACAATCTATAGACGACCAGTGCACGGTCTATGTCCACTTGACATTGATAATGAAGCGGAGTAAAACGGACGAGACTTTGTTAGTTGACATTTTGTTAATCTACCTGATTTTAGGAATATTGTCATATTTGGAAGGGGGATGTTTCCAAATTATTAACTTTAAAAACAATAATTTTAATGTAATTTATAGTCAATCTTATATGGTCATCGCGTGATCGGACTTGATCGACAGATAACAGGGGCAGCGGGGAGGAAAGCATGCTTTTCCATAATATAGACAGTGTTGTTGTTTTGGGGCAAAGAGGGACAATATATTTTTATATAAATACATACACAAAATTCTCGCGTCTGGTTCTTTTGTCTAAGTTTAACGTAGTTCTCATTTCGTCAAGAACACCCCAAGTCAATCATATTTCCAAGAACTTAACTCCTTCCAGTCCGGATAGATCATCTGCTATTTTACTTGCAGAAGGAAATCCTTTGGACAGGAAAGAGTTGTTTACTGCGTTTTAACTCATTGTCCGAGAAGATTGAAAAAATGAGTCGTTGCTGCTGCAACAAACCGTGAGGTATTATGCGCGCAAAAAGCTACTTTTCTGTGTTGGAGCTTGGTTTCCATATCATCGTAACTGCCGTAAAGGTGCCGGCGATGGTGCTACGGTACTACCAACTGCCATACCGCCGGCATCACTGGCGAAGTGTTTTACCGCAGCGTCGGCGACTAATCGCAGCCGCCGCGAGATGGACGGCGCCTGATGGCGGAAACAGTAGTCTTTAACATACTTGGAAAAACTTGTTCTGATGTTATTATACCGTTTTTGAGCATCTTCGTATCAATTTTATTCAAAGAAGTCATTTACCCTTACGGAGAACAGACCGAGGTCATACAAGTTGGGGTTACGGTGCGTTTACAAGCAAAGAATAAACGGTAATGAAGGTCGCACAATTCATTGGGATGTTGGTAACGGTAGCGGACCTATCTGTCAACTCAGTGATTAAGGTTCGATTTCAGCTACGAGCAGTTGTCCAAATAAAATTAACTTGGTCACACAAGAAAAGAGTATTGCCCAGTTTCACTCTGCCAAGAACCACAGTTATTCTCTGGGTATTTCGGTTTGCTACTACAGTAAGACTGGACCTCTAAGGAGGTCAGCTTAGTTACAGTTGATAAGGTTCTCCAGCATAAATATATGAATAACATAAGCTCTTCTTTCAAAAGAATCTTCAACTAAGCAAGGCAATAAGATGCCACCTACATAAACACCAGTTCAACTAGAGACCACGAAGGTTATTTTAAGAAATCAGATCTTACTTTAACCATTTCAACACTGAGCTCCTGAATGTTTACCGAAATCGGCCGCTCCTGTTCAAAGGGTTAAATAACTTTAAGCGTGGCCTTTACAAGTATCTTGACTCTAATTTCAACATTTTAGATGGCTTTTGACTGTTCTATCATTCCATCATTCTCTAAATGCATCTTCAACATGTACATATTTGGTCAATAATGAAGGGTGATTGTCAAGTAACACCAGATTATGGCCGGCGTAAGCACGGTGTCCTATGCATCTCCCAAACATAATGTGGGTTAAGAAAATTAAAGCTAAGGAAACGAACTATAATAAAGAATTAATGTTAACATTCCATTTTACAGGTTAGAGGAAGATTATATTTGTGAAAAATTTCGAGGCAATGGTAGGTATAGCACGTGAAGACGATCATGTTTAACCAACATGGTGAAATAGGCGGTTAGTCCAGTGCTTCTTAATTAAGAGAAAACTACCTCTACGAAAGATAGCTTCATGTTTCTGTTTAATATTAAGGTACGAAAACTTGAAGCTGTCAAACAACGGCAAAAAAAAGTTTTTGCCGTCGTTTTTGTTGGTAAAAAAAGTTTCATCACAACTTTTTTACCACAATGTTGTCCTTGTTTTCAATATTTTTTTCAATAAAAGTTGACCATCACTAGCTTTTTTCCCTTTAAATTGCCAATTGCCTCTGAAGGTACGCCGTAACTTGAGGACCAAATCAGAAACGAGGAAACTCAGTCCGGATCAATTTTTCAAGAACTATCGGATTGGATGTAAAACAAAGCATTAGAACCTTTTTTAAAACTGGTACTAAGGGGCGCTGTAACTTCCCAACAGGCTCCCCATTTGATTTTCCCCCAGGTACCAGCCTGTACAAGCTAGTCGATCATAAAATAGATAACAACCGTACCTCCAAATACCGTCAACATATTTTTATTGAGTATTCGACTAGATTTCAGTCGTCATTAGGAATTCGGATTCTTGATGATAACTAAAATCTAGTCAAACGTTGAAATTCATAATAACATTTAAAATAATGTATGGCCACTTGATTTTCTAGAAAAGGTAAGCATGTTGCACCTCACACCATTGACTTTATCGCAGTCATGCCAAATGAGACTTTTCCTTTCCTGAGACCGGTCATCGTTTATTTCTGGAAGGACCTCGGCTACTGTCATGTGACCACATAAATTGACGCGATCCCTCGGTAAAGCGTTATGACCGGTTCCTAACATGGACCAAATCGTCATAAAAGTTGTGTATTGAAGTTAATCAAAGCAACAAACAGAGCGTATGTGGGTATTTTTGTTTGTTATTTAAATACATGATGATTGATTAAACTAGTCACCAGGGGTTAAAGTTCATATGAGCTTTTGCAAGTGTTTCTCCCTTCAGATCAGCTATATAATTAAAAAAAATAAAAGTGAATAAGATGTGATATCAAGCTAACAATAAACGAAGGTATTAGCAGACTGGAATGATGACCTATAATTTTCACAAGGATTGCATCGTACACGAACACTTCTATTTTCTTATTAAGTCATTTTTATTCTCATGACAATAATAATTTAAAAACCTGAATCATTATTGAAATTTGATTTGATCAAAACGCCTCTTCGGTAGATATTAATGTTCCGCATTGCAAAGCAAGTTGCAAGAATGCAGCGTCGAGAAAAATAGATGTTTTAACTTTTCTTGCTAAATAATTTAATTATGAAACTTTCCGTAATTAGAATTAAATTTCTAGAAATATTTTATCTGATAAAGTGACATTTTAAAAGGGCAACTTTGTTCATAGTGTTCAAGGAGATGGCCTTAGCTGAGAAAATGCTTGAAATCACATGATAAAATGTTTCGATACATTCGGATAATTCTACTGAAAATCGTGCATATTGTTTCTCCAGTTATTCTTTAATCTATCAGACGGCAAAGACGTCACTTCTTCAAGTATTGTTTTCTATCATGATCAAACTAGAGAGAAAACTTCCAAGACAAACGACAATATGTATTTTGAGATTGCAGTTTGATGCTATTAAAGTCTTAGGAAATCTTGTTGATCAAACTGTGGAACCCCACGGACTTAGATAAAGTCTGAGCTCCAGACGCGACTCGAAACCGCAACCTTCTCAATGCGAGCCAGACACTCTAACCATTGAGCCACTAGAACTCAGAAGGCAGAGCAAGGTTACTTTCGGTATTTAAAGCTGGGACGAGCCAGTCGGCAATGACTTGCTGGACTGCAAGCCGCCAGGTGTCGTTAAATCTTCTGAAGATCTAGAGTTTTTCTGAGTACTTGGCGTTCCACAGTTTGATCAGGAAGATTTTAAATCAGAACATCTTGTTGTGCAATCTTCAGTCGGCCAATATATCGTTAAAGGGGAAAAAAATAAAAACATGGACCACAAAACTATAAGGTCCATTTAACAATTCGTTTTATTTTGTAATCGTATAAGCGAATTACCGCTTCGCTACCGTTTTTCTTTCACAGTATCTTGGTTTTGTACAACAAACAATTCAACTACAGTTACTTACATCCCTCAGGTATTGTATGGGATTCTCCAATTTGACAATCCTTTAACGTACTGTTGTCGTTGATATGAGCGTTACTACATACGATGGTCCCCTGAATATTACATCTGGAGATATAATTGAATAGTTTCATCAGGATGATAAATGTTTGTACAAAAATAACATTCATTATCAACGTCATACAAACAGGATTCTCACAGTGTAGATTGACAGAATTATGAATTGGATGGTGTAAGTGGGCAGGGCCAAGACTTAACAAGGTAAACTAGCGCTAATTTTTGCTGACTTACTTACCCGTCCTTGATAGTCACGTGATCCATTATTACGGAGTTGGTTATTTTTACTTTTTCTCCAATTGTTACATGTTTTCCAATGATCGATTTCTTTATTGAAACTTTCTCAGAAATATTAGAACCTTCACCGACCATACTGTCTGATCCAACCTAAAAGCACAGAATGTTATAAAATTCCCTGAGCTGTTGAGCCCGCAGGTTCCATGACATTTCAGCCTTAGGAAATTCCTCAGAAATTCCACAACAACATCATTCCCAATATTATGAAGTTGCAGCTCACAGGTGATACCATCCATAGAGATAAAATTATAAAAAGGGTAGTAGTAATGGGAGCTTTTGAAGGACCAGAAGAAGAAACACCAAGAATTGGGTTGAAAATATCTCATACATCAGGCGAGAGATGAGAAATTTAGGTGAGAATCGAGTTGAAAGTTAACTTGATTTATAAAAACGTTCTATTACACAATAATTATCGCTATTGATTTTTTTTGCTCGAGTTCCATGCTGTAGTAGCAGTAAGTTTAGACAGTGCCCTAGATATTTTTCTCAGCATTGTATAATGCTGACTAGCAAACTAGACCCTTCGTGTGAGACTCAAGAACATGTTAAAGACGTGTGGGTAATTTATTGAATCGATCACTAAAATTCTGAAATAAAAAATAACTTATCTGCATAAATAATGTTTACCTGCGATTTCTTAACGTTTGCCAGAGGATGTACAAGATCTTTCTTCGATAATGATGGTAAAATCTTCGGGATCTGTAAGACAAGTTGATAATTTGTGTAAGGGTCCGGGTTTTTGTTTGGTTTAACCTACCAGCAAGCAACTTTGTTGCCAAGGCCTGGGAACGAGGTTTGAGAATAACTGTGATTGCAATTCCGACTACTTAGGCTTTCCTTTTTTGAAACTACGTCCTTACTGGAGGGCCATTTCTTTTACGACAAGGACGATGTCTTTTGTTATCAGAGAGAATTTCTTACATCCGTCACCCAGTTATTATACCCTACCTTCGCTTTTGCTCATCTATTGCACATTTCTGAAGTGAAGACGGAATGTGCTAAAATCTTTTCGTTATTATGATGATATACTTTTGTGAATAGTTTAAGTGTTTAGACTCTATATATTCTATTTAATTCGTTTTTGTAATAGCATATCTAAGTCGATCTAACTTTACATATTTAGTTTTTTAACAGTATATTTTTGTACTTATTGAGCTATTCTGATTAGACGAAGTTGTACTGATTGCAATAAGGATTGCAATAAAGACTGTTTACACATCAGCACACGACGGAATTGTGCGTTCTGACTATCCGATTTGTCCTTCCGAGTCAATCTGATGACCCTAAAGTGGCATGCATCAACAATCGGATTTCACGAGATTCTCGTTTCAAATGACTCGACATTCGGTTGAAATGCCCACACATAGTGGCAGTACTGCATGTATTGTTCTCTGGCACAAAACCCTGCACCAAAACAACTGCTCGTTTCTTTGACACTCTAGTGGTACACTCCACTGTAGTGACACTACATGGATTTTCCCTCATGAATTACTGAAGAAATAATTGAAGACAGGATTCCGAATTGCATTCCTAATGAAGTACCCCCAAGTGAGCTTCGCAATGCGCCGACAGTTGGCGAAAACTGTATCACCAAATTTCTATAGACGTCGATCAGACTATACTTGCTGAATTTGTTGAGCAACTACAGAACATCCTACAGATCGACGACAACACATCAACACGGTTTGGGCTGCAGATGCCCAAAATGTCTACGAGAATAATGAGACAATGGTCTTCGATGTTGCCGAAGGAAGGACAGTTTTGTATCCCTTGCCTTGGAAACACCAAGATAAAAAATGTTCGGAGTGAAACTTGCCTCACCATTCCTCTACGCTAGGACTGGTGCAGGTTTTACAGAAATGGAATGAGTTTAAGCATGCCCTTAGTCCATACCATCGTATTCGATTATCAATGGAAGTGAAATTCCTCAATGCATGTGTTAGCTCACGCCTTCTAAACAGCATTCAAGCATTACATGTAAATTGTGAAAAAATGGGCTTAATGAAATCGAGGTGATAAGGCATGTACAAGTATGGTATGCACGCAACAATGCCCCCAGTAGGAAAAAAACGAAAGAATAAAGTCGAGCCAAAAACCCCGATTGAGGACGAACTAGACTGTAGCTCTGAGACTTCCACGCACGACTCAGTAACCTAACACATACTTTTCCAATCCGAGACTTCTGCTACCTGCAACTTATTAAGTTGACTGCGCAAGTCTGCATGATGAATGAGAATACACTTCGAAAGCAGAATCTGTTTAACAACAGATTATCCAGGTCAATTTGGACTAGGATCAAGTCCCTGTATAGTGTCGACACTCAGCAGGTTAATGGCATTATGATGAAAACATCGGAACTTTTTGCTACTGCGGGAGACAAGGTTTCCTACTTTATCTACACAGAATCACCCCGAGGCCATGAATGTGCCTGATGGAAACAATGATGATGACAATAATTATAATGTCCACATATCTCCCATCAGCGACGATTTTTCCGCCATAACACCAAGGTTGCACGCGCGTAACGTTCATTATGTTAACAATAAAGTTTGTTTTTCTCTCCAACGATGAAATAGTCGTAGTGCGATTTCCTACATTTGTCATAGCGAAAGCTAAACACTTCATAGATTGTTAAAAACAGTTAAAAAAAAAACAGTTAAAGATCCAAGAAAATCTTAATAATAATATAGAAAAAGTCCATTAGCGGCTGCTTGAAAATAAATTAACTCTTAGTAAAGAGAAAATCGAATACACGAATGTTGGTTCGAGACAAAGATTATACAGGTAATGAACTCGTGAAGAAAATTAGTAAATGTAAGACACTTGGTGTTGTAATTGACGACCAGTTGCTGTGGAAAGACCATATCAATGAAATAGATACAAAAGTATCAAAAGGTTTAGGAATGATGAGGAGGGTAAAACCGTTTGCTACAAAATCAGTCTTAGAGACTATGAATAAATCTTTGGTTCTCCCATACTTCGACTATTGTAGTATGGTATGGGATAGCGCTTCTAATCATGTTCTTGAGAAGTTGCAAAAAATGCAAAACAGAGCGGCCAGAATTTTGACTGGGAGCGGCTATGATGTGCAATCAAACGAATGAAAGAGCGCAAAAATAATAAAAAAGCATTATTAATGCATAAAGTCAAACATGGGATAGCACCTGAAACGATGGAAGTTTATTTCAAATTGCTAGTAATCAAAATTACTTACTAACAGGTAAATAACTTTGTATAAAATAACAATATATTATAATATAATAATATAATATAATAATTAAAAAGATTAAATAACTTTGTACTTGACAAGCCCAAGACGAATTTTATGAAAAAAGCATTAGTCATTCCGGTACTCAGTGTTGGAATAATCTTCCAAGTAATCTCAAGGGTACAAATTTAAGTTTGAAAAAGTTTAGAGCTATTCTTGAGGGTATAGAGTAGTTTGCCCATTGTAATTAGTATAGTTGTATTAGTAATGATTACCGTTGTATGTAGTTTACTTGTAGCTTCAAAAACTCATTAATAATTCATGAGGAAAATACAAGAGAAAATCATAACCGTGTCGTATCTTTATATGCTATAAAGACACGCTCGTTTTTCTCGTCGAATTTTCTCGGCTTACAGAACATGAAATTTCAAACTTTCTTCGTGAATTAGCATGTTCAGGGATTCGTTTTTGAAGCCCTTCAAAAAACTCGTCGTACGTGTTTTATCGAATCTAAAACACTCGTTTTTTAAATATTACATAATTTTAATTGAGTTTATTGTTGTAAAATAGGTAGGAACGGTACCTTGGAAAACAGTTGCATAAACTGATAGGGCTACTGTTGTAAAATATTTTTAAACAATAATAATAATAGCTAGTATGAAAATCAAAAGGGTTTGCTCGTGATCTGGCCTAAAAGGGAAACGCAAACTTTGTCGCGTGTCGAATAATCAATGTGTCTGATGCTCTACCAACTGAGCTACAGGTCAAGTTGGGAGCTGGTCGCCAAATGATCTTACTTGGGCTCTTGATATTTCGAAACATATATTAGTTTCCTTCATATCGGGACATTTAAATCCTATCTGATTTTAAATAGCTTAAGTAGAAGAATGAACTCGGGTAGAGAATGATGTTAGGTGTTACTCCGAGTGATGAACCATACCGGACAAGTAGAGAAAACTCTACTTGACCCGGCAGGGATTCGAACCCACGACCTTCGGTTTACCAGTCCGACGCTCTAATAACTGAGCTACTGAGTTCATTCTTCTATTTAAGCTATTTAAAATCAGATACGATTTAAATGTCCCGATATGGAGGAAACTAGTATATGTTTCGAAATATCAAGAGCCCAAGTAAGATCATTACGCGACCAACTTGACGTGTGGCTCAGTTGGTAGAGCGTCGGACTAGTAAACTGAAGGTTGCGGGTTCGAATCCCTGCCGGGCCAAGTAGAGTTTTCTCTACTTGTCCGATATGCTTCGTCACTCGGAGTAACATCTAACATTACAATTAACGTGTATTTAGCATTAGCCGGCATTTTCTTTTCCTTAACTTTCACGGATCGTGTATCGTGTAGTGATCTAAGCTTTTACTTTTTTACGTTTACCTTTTACATACTTTCGGCCAGCTAGCCATTATTTCCAATTTAAAAAGGGAATTTCATTTAAAGGTTACAGCAATTAACATTGGAGATTATTGAACTAAATGTGCACTAACACAGCACATCGATTCTTTAGTTGCACATCCTCAAATGAAAAATCTTGTCGTGAGACGTAAGACGTTATTTTGTGTTGCACCAATCCGGAACTAAGCTATTTCATTGTTCAAAACAATGAATGTGAGATTGAGAATATGAAACAATAAAGAACGTTAAGGAGGATAACTACGCTCTGTAAATATCTTTTAGATTGACTGAGGCATATGATCTGCTTTTAAAGGTAAAGAAAAGAGAAGTCCATCTCAACGACAGCGACACCACACTGCTTGCCCTTAGTAGATTTCATTCTTTCTTTACATTTTGTTCATACACTTTAAAACATATCCACGTCCACTTACTAGTCTGTTGGATTCCATATACATGGGAACCGTGTTTATACGAAGACAGAGACCAGAATCCATAACAAAACAATGGCATCTTATTTCATCCTTACAAGTTTGGTCAGATGTCGATAAATTTTGTGATAGTTCCTCTAAGCTGTTTTTCTCAATATATTCAAAAATATCTGGAAAAGAAAAAATAAACACAGCCACTTATCAGGCTGCAATATCAACGCACTTCTAATATGCATTAATAGTAATTCATGAATTTTAATGAAAGATATGGAATAATCCTCCTTAAAGCGACAATGTTTGAAGTTTTTTCAATAACACCCTGTCTTCCGTTTTCAACGTGTAACACTTGCATGAACATGTCTAACTTTTTCAAAAACAATGACCATGCCGGGTTCGGAAACAAATATTTTTTTGTTTTACAGACTTGGGACAAATCCATTACTATGGTAACAACACAGTGGATCATTCGGGTTTACAAAACTCGGAGTAGCATTAACTTCCAACTTTTCAATTTCACCCGAGTTCAAAATTAACCTAAATATTAGTTATGGTAACAACATATTTTATGATGATGCCCTGTTTTATGAAATTCAACGAGGTAAAAAGTTTTAAATAAATAGTAGAATTTATCCAATATTTGAATAAGCATAGACACTAAAAACCATAACCGGCCGACAATTTTAAATAAATAAAAAATGAAACATAAACCGAAAAATGTCATTCTGGAACTTTGTCCATTCTTGTCTTGAATGTCACTGTGTCTTGAACGTAACAGCGTCCATTCTTGTGGTGTCTTGAATATCAAGTTCCAGAATGACATTCTTCGGTTTATGTTTCATTCTGCAAAGATACTATGTCAATAAAATAACATTTAATTTCCAAGTCACTTACACTCTTACCGGATCGGCCTTCATAGGTCAACTTAACCTTACCATTTTTACCGTTTTTTCTTAAGGCCATACCGTTTTACTCGGAGAAGATAGGAAAGATTCTGATGATCTCCAGCTCATCTAAATAAACTCCTTTTTACCCGAGCAGGCCTTCTATTGTTTGACTGTAACTAATACTTTGATGTGAGGGAATTTACGGTTAAACTTAATCACAGCTGAGGAAAATCTTAGGAGAAAGTTTATCGCTAACTTCCCTCAAGTCTTGGTAACATTTAGTAATACCAGAATTGTGGAGGAGAAATTTCCAAAACAAAATTATATAAAATAAAAAGGAGGGCAGTGGTTAATATATCTGACTCCACTAGACAGCCTGTGACTCGAAGAGAAAGTGTTCTTTGTCTTCTAATGTTCTTTCACGTCATTCGTGGGGAGGATTTACTATCAATACAAACGAATTTTCTTTGTCTCCTAAAATTTCCCTCCAGCTATTTTCCTGTTATCTCCCTCGTGCATGAAGTATGAGGGTAATTCGTAGTTTATACGTCCTTCGAGAACACAGAAATTCTAGAAGATCATCATATTACTGCGGCTTATGTATGACGACTTTGGAAAGACTTAAAGAGTGTTTGTAAAAGGTCTAGATATTTTGGGTAATATGAAATATTTCTGAACATTTCAACAATGAAATACTATATTGTTTTTAGTGCACTATGAGTCTTATGTAAATTTAGATTTTAATATTTTAAAAGAATCTCATTTTAGGAGGTAATGTAACTGAAAACGTTATTGTGCAGAATTATATAAATAAATAAATAAATAAATAAATAAATAAATAAATAAATAAATAAATAAATAAATAAATAAATAAATAAATAAATAGATAAATAAATAGATAAATAAATAAATAAATAAGTAAATAAATAAGTAAATAAATAAATAAATATATAAATAAATGTATGAATAAATAAATAAATATATAAAATAAATCAATCAATATATAAATATATAAAATAAACGCATAAATAAATAAATTAAATAAATAATTTAATAAGTAAGTATTTATGTAATTAATTAAATAAATATATAAATAAATAAACCAAAAAAATGCAAAGCAAACCAATGTTACCATTTTTTGTGTCTTCTTCAATGACAGACTCATTGATTGTGTCATTTAATTTTCTACCATTCTTTCTCCCTCTTCTATATTGTTTTTTTATTAAATAAGGAATAAGTTCACTTTTAACCGAGTTGAACGACCTTTAAAAGAAAATATATTTTCAAATATGAACGGCAAAAATAACAGATGAAGAGCGTTATAATTAAATACAATATGTTAATTTTGCTCGAAACAACACAATTTTAAATCTACAGGGCAAAGATGTTAGATGTTACTCCGAGTGACGAACCATACCGGACAAGTAGAGAAAACTCTACTTGGCCCGGCAGCGATTCGAACCCGCGACCTTCGGTTTACTAGTCGGACGCTCTACCAACTGAGCTACAGGTCAAGCTGGGAGCTAGTCGCGAAATGATCTTACCTGGACTCTTGATATTTCGAAACATATACTAGTTTGCTCCATATCGGGACATTTAAATCCTACCTGATTTTAAGTAGCTTAAGTAGAAGAATGAACTCGGGTAGAGAATAATGATGTTAGACGTTAGATCTAGTATATGTTTCGAAATATCAAGAGCCCAAGTAAGATCATTTGGCGACCAGCTCCCAACTTGACCTGTAGCTCAGTTAGTAGAGCATCGGACTAGTAAACCGAAGGTCACGGGTTCGAATCCCTGCCGGGTCAAGTAGAGTTTTCTCTACTTGTCCGGTATGGTTCGTCACTCGAAGTAACAAACAAGTCATGTACTATCTTTAGTTTATATCCCGATACAGAACGGACATGAATTTTGTAAACTACTCATAACTTCAATTTGAGTGTGCGACAGCTGATCCAAAACTTGCTGATACAGACACTAGTGTTTGTAAATGTAATAAAGAACTGATGCTTATTTAATTACTTTTGTTATATAGGTAATGTGTATGTTAAATGTGATTGGTTCATTCATAGTCACGTGACTTTAGATAAATGCAATGTTTCCCGCCGGGCAATAAGTAAAAAATTGTTGCCCGCTCATGGTCATAACAAAAAAACAGCCATGGAGCCGAAAACTAAAAAACAACGTTTTTTGACCTTATTAAGCGATGAAATTCAGCTATTAATAGAAAAAAAAGAATCAGAGAACACTCAGAAGTCGACACTCAGAAAAAATGCTGTGGCCACCCTTATAGCATTTTGCAACGAAATTTTTCCTGATGAATCTCCACCGAAAGACGTTGAGTACCTTGAAAAGCTGTCGAAAGAAGAACTCAACGAACTCTTGACTGCCCTTTACCCAAATGCCAGGAAAAAGAATGGCGAAAACTAAAAAAAATCTGCTCTTATGGGTTTGCGGTTTGGTCTTCAGAGGCATTTTCTACTTAAAAAGAATGTTAACATCACTGGTGATCAAGAATTTGCCAAATCAAATCAAGTTTACGAGGCAGCCATTGTTGAATTAAAACGGCAAGGTTTTGGCA
>JBAHVQ010000304.1:0-10446 GCA_036872915.1 Nanipora kamurai | reverse complement strand
GTTGTGTTTTTTATTATATATTTATTATGGCGTTACACTTTAAAGTTTTAAGCTGGGCTTTAATCTTTATTCTTCAACTCATAAAAGAACGCTGCACGGGTGAGTATTTTTGACAATGGATGACGTAAGACAAGAATATTGGGTACCACGCCTAAGGAGATTGACAAAGAGAGTAGTGAAAAGTTGCAATGGTTGAAAACGATTCCACGCAGTCTCCTTTGCGCGCCCACCTGTTGAAAACCTACCCAGAGATAGAACCAAAGGTTTTTCACCCTTCCAAATTGTGGTTGCCGACTTCGCTGGTCCGATCATGTACCGCAGAAAAAATAAGAAGGAGGGAAAGGCATACCTGGTTTTGTATGCTTGTAGCCTCGCACGAGCATTATATCTGGAGCTGTTACCCAACCTCACGACGGAAGATTGTATTCTAAGCTTGAAGCGTTTGGTGGCGAGACGAGGAAGACCAGAAAAACTGTACTCGGATAACTGACAGACATTCATCACGGCAGCAAACTGGTTAAGGATGGCAATGAGGGATGAAGAATTGCAAGATTGGTTTGCTAGGCAGAAGATAAAGTGGCAGTTCAATTTGAGTCGTGCCCCGTAGTGGGGCGGGCAATAAGAAACGCTAATTGGACTCGTCAAAGAAGCCATGTACAGTACCATCCACGTCTATCTTAACACATTTTTTCGTCTATTTTCGTCTATCATCTATCGTCTAGGCGTCTATCGTCTATAGTCTTTGCGTCTATCGTCTATTGTCTCTTTTTTGTCGTCTATTTTAACATAATTGGTAAACTGCAACCTGCGAGTGAAATGTCTTCGTCAAAGAGAAACGTATATAAACAAGTTCCTGTATTTTATTCTCTTAGCGTTTCTTCCTAACGAATGGCCTTCTTTCTTTATTTCAAAATATCTACATGTACATTTCATGTTTCGGAATTCGGTAATAACTAACCTGGCGGCTATGTTTAGATTTGAATTTCAACACTGCCTACGCAGCACACTACTTTCATTTCACTGTTAGCATTTGCTTTGATGGTTTTGAAGTTAGAGGTTTACAAGTTTCTCTTAGTTCTCTTAAAAATGTTCAACTCGATTGAAGAACTACTATTGAAGAACTCGCAGAACTCGAAATTTCCGACGAACTACAGTATAATCATACCAGTTCAAAGCTTTGTTGCACCTTGACCATTATGTATAATCACGTGCGTATGCGTGTGCCCTATGTTATCTAAAAACTCGAAAATGGTAGTGGGGATCGCCGCAAGAATATTGGCGCAGCAAATTGGATCGAAACGCTAAAATTCGAAATGAAAACCGCGAAAATAGTTACTTCGACTGTGTTAGCAAAGCGACAAACCGACTATACGCCACCGGGTGTTTGGATCTGCCTCTGTTCCGTAATCAAGCACACGGCTTCGTGATCTGAATCCTGTGTGCAGACGCTTGAACCTCCGGTGCTTAATCCGTAAACGCTACACAAGCATACTACAACCACGTTTACATCGCGTAGCTAATTTATCTGGATCGTTATCGTGATCGAGAGCTATCCCAGTCGCAATCCTGATAGAATTATCTGCGTGTACAAGCATGAAAACAAGTCGGGGGGGAAAAAACCGTTTACACAGAGCCAATGAAACCTGAACTCCGTGGTGAAAGTATTAAACAGTAATACTGTTGTTCGCCGATACTGTAGACAAAACAGCAATAGACAGCAAATAAAGGAATAAACGATAGGCGGACGGACGATAGACGATAGACGGACGGACGATAGACGGATGGACGATAGACGATAGACGGACCGACTAGAGACGATAGACGGACGGACGATAGACGATAGACGACGTTAAGATAGACGTGGACGGTACTGTATAAGAGTATTGGGAGCGGAAACTTACAGTGGAAGGAATTGGAAGAAGTTATATTGGATAATGAGACTGCGCTCAACAACCGTCCTTTGGACTATGTGGAAGACGATATCCAGTTGCCACTGCTTACTCCAAATGCACTATTGTTCGACCAGCCGAATTTGATACCCGAGATTGATCCCGATAACGTGGAATCCACTGATAGGAGAAAGAGGGCTAGGTATCTTCTTAGGTGCAAGAACATTCTCTGCTCAAGATGGTCTCGCGAGTACATGATTTGTCATCAGAGCACTTAGGGAACGTCATAACCTTAAGCATGGAACGAAGGTGGTACTGTCAAGTCAGGGACGTCGTGCTTATTCAAGGGGATGATCGAAATCGAGGGAAATGGAAAATTGGAATAGTCAACACCTTGATCCTAGGAAATGATGACATTGTTAGAGCGGTACGACTGAGAGCAGGAAAATCATACATTGAGCGTGCCATCCAGCACTTGTATCCACTGGAACTTTTCAGCGACATTCCAGCCAAGAGAAATGAGACACCGCTCGACGTCCAAGCACCAGAATTCAAACCAAGGAGAGTGGCGGAGAGTGATAGCCCAAAGTGTACAAGGACAATGACCAACGAGGAGGTCGAGGACAATGACTACTGACTCTTGGAATAATTAAGACTTTTGTTTCGTTTATATTTCTATATATTTACCTTTTGTTAAAGTTAAATAGGGGGAGAATGTCGGTAAGAATCTTCTAGCGTTTTCTCCAAATCCTATGGATATAATGAGGAAACAAAAATTTCGAAACGAAACGTCTCTTCTTCACTTACATTTTATAAATTACAGCCATTGTAATTCGATAGAACGGATCATGCCGTGACCAGGATTCCAACCTGTGTTATTGGGGCCACAACGCAATGTACTAATCACTATTACGATCAAGGCTAGGGAGCAACGCTTACCGATGCTTTTCATATTTTACTCTGTTCTGTTTAATTGTTGTATAAATTAACTGTACTTTCAAAAGAACTTCTTCCTTAAGTTAACGAACAACAAATTTCACGATTTAAAACACAATTAAAGCTAAAGAAACATGGAAAACGTTTCTTCTGGAAGGTTTAATTCCCTGACACCTTCGGATTGGATAAGTGGAATAGTTCACACATTTCCTCCTCAATTCCATAAAATTAGAAACAGGTCAATAAGACTTGAAGTAATTGTGTGGAAGGTAGCCGTACTGACTAGATAAATAGGGATTTCCACGAAGATGGGATTCAAACCCTTGCAGACTATCCTTAATAGATTAGCAGTCAATCGCCTTAGCCTCTCGGCTACCTCGCCGGCTCGCCGTACTGGTATCTCAGATTTCGCCCAAGTACTCCAGACCTTACTGCTAACAGTTACTATTGACCTTCGACCTATATTCTTAAGATTTAGTCTTGAGTTCCTCGAAAGATTTTTTTTTACTGTATGAATTTTTCCAAGTACTCTTCCATCCCCCTGATCTATGATTAAAGAAGAAAAGAAATAAAAACCTAAATCGAAAACTGCTGCAGGAGCAATTTATCCATTAACTTTGATTTCAATTCGTACTATATGAGAGGGGTTAAGAATGTGCACGAATACAACGAAATTTGTCATGAAAGTTGTTGGAAACTTAAACGGTACCAAAACTCTTACGTGGAATCCCACTCAATTATGACGTGCCAAACAGAAGCTTCGTAACGTCGATTGTCACGTCATTGATCAATGGAGCTCAATTACTATTTCAACACAACATGAATCGATGCCGTTTGTTTGGTATCTCCAAGTAATTTAACAGCGAATCTTACAAATTTTATGTGAAAATGCGGTAAGAATCTTTTCGGGTTTTCTCCAAATCCTATGGATATAATGAGAAAACAAAAAATTCGAAGCGAAACGTCGCTTCTTCACTTACACTTTATGAATTACTGCCATTGCAATTCGAAAGAATGGCTTACGCTGTGACCAGGATTCGAACCTGGGTTATTGCGGCCACAACGCAATGTACTAACTACTATACGATCACGGCTATGGCTCAACCCTTGCAGATGCTTTTCAATTTTTACTGTGTCCTATTTAGGTGTTGTAAAAATTAACTGTACTTTCAAAAAAATCCTTTCATTGAGGTATTTCACCGAATATGGAATTTTCACGGCTAAACTGTTTGAAATACACACAGGAAAGTTAACGAACAATAAGCTTGACGATTTAAAAGACAATTAAAGTTAAAGAAACCCGCCAAACGCCCCTTCTAAAATGTTTCATTCCCTAATACCTTGGGAATTGAGAAGTAAAATAGTTTACACTTTTCTTCCTCTATTCCATAAAATTAAAAACCCATCAGTTAGACTTGATGTAATTATGTCGAAGATAGCCGTACTGACTAGATCCATAGCGATTTCGACGAGGATGGGATTCGAACCCATGGGTGAGAAGCACAATATATTAGCAGTCCATCGCCTTAACCACTCGGACACCTCATCGTCCGGACGTAACATGCCGTCATATTTCTTCCACGTACTACGAACAGGACTTCTTCCACTTAGTATTGACCTTTGAACTATATTCTTAAAAAGTATTCTCGAGTTCCTCGAAAATTTGTTCAAAATATGAATTTTCTCAAGTACTCTTCCATCGCCGTGATCAATGATTTAAGAAGAAATGAAATAAAAACTTAAAATGAAAACAGGCGCACCAGTAATGTACCCATTAATTTTGATTTTAATTCTTGTTAGGTGAGGGGGGTTAAGAATTAGCCCGAATAGAACGAAATTTGTCATGAAAGTCGTAGGAAAATCAAACGGTACCAAAAGACTTAATTGCAATCCCGCTCAATTATGACGTGGCAAACAGAAGCGAACATGAACCATGCCGTTTGTTTGGTTTCCTCAAGTAAACAGTATATTTTATAGATTTTAAATGGAAATGAGGTAAGAATCTTTAGCCGTTTTCTCCAAATCCGATAGATATAATGAGAAAACAAAAATTTCGAAACGAAAAGACGCTGCTTCACTTGCATGTTATAAATTACCGCTTGTCCAATGCGATAGAACGGCTCATGCCCCGACCAGGATTCGAACCTGGGTTCACAACGCAATATACTAACCACTATACGATCGCAGATACGGCTCAACGTTAGCCGATGCTTTTCAATTTTTACTGTGCTCTATTTGTTTGTTGTATAAATTAACTGTACTTTCAAGAGAACTCCTTTCTTAAGTTATTTTACCGAATACGGAAATTTCAGAGCTAAACTGTTTGAAATTCATACGGAAAAGTTAACAAACAATAAGCTTCACGATGTAAAACACAATTAAAGTCAAAGAGACACGCCAAACACCCCTTCTAAAAGCTTTCATTCCGTAAGACCTTGCGAATGGATAGGTCACACTTAGTTCAAACTTTCCTCGTCCATTCCATAAAATTAAGAACCAATTAGTTAGACCTAATGTAATTATCTGGAAGATAGGCTTACTCACTGGATCTATAAGGATCTCGACGAGAATGGGATTCGAACCCATGCGTGCGATCTTCGATGGATTAGCCGTGCATTTCCTTAACCACTCGGCCACTTCTTCGTCTCGCCGTACCGTGCACCAGATTTCTCTCAACCACTACGAGCCGTACTGCATACAGTTGCTCATGTCCTACGATCTATATTCTTAAGATTTATTCTCGAGTTCCTCGAAAGGTTTTTTGTTACTGTTTGAATTTTCCCAAGTACTCTTCTATCGCCGTGATCTATGATTTAAGAAGAAATGAAATGAAAGCCTAAATCGAAAACAAGCGCAGGTGTAATGTACGCATTAACTTTGATTTCAATTCTTTTTTTGTTAGAGGGGTTAAGAATTGGCGTGAACACAACGAAATTTGTCATGAAAGTCGTTGGAAAATTAAACGGTACCAAAAGCCTTACGTGGAATCCCGCTCAATTATGACGTGACAAACAAAAGCCTCAGTACTTCGATTGTCACCTCTATGGGCAATGGAGCTCAGTCATTGAACTCTAAAGGAACTGGAACGCTAACTCCATACGTCAGGCTCTATGATTGGATGAAGCCAAATTTCCAGCCACCAGGGAGCAGGCAGGCACAACTGGAAAGCGAGGCTTAGGTGTTTACGTTTGGAAGTTTGGAAGGTTTGGATAGTAAAGTATTCAAGGCTTTTTGATGAATTACTGGTCTGGTAACATGTTTGATTGTCCAATATTTACAAGAAAAAAGTTTCACTTACAAAACTTGAATCAATCTTTAGATTGTTAACTTAGTGATTTTACATGTAGATTCAATACACAAGTACGACAACGGATAAGGTGAGGACTAGGATTTACAATCGTTTGATGTTTTGTAATATAATCATAGATGTAGTTCTGTCTGGAACATATTTATTTATTTTTAAATAAAATTAACTTGGTCAATTGATGTCTGTCACTTGGCTGTCGGTCCTGTACCACAGTCTGGCAGTAACGTTTGCTGTAGGTGAACAGGCGTAAAGTGAAATATTTGTCTGCTGAGTACTTCATCAGTTTGATTCGATGGTTATTTTCAAAGACACTTTCATTCATATCTTGTTCGTGGTCGCAAAAGAGGGTTTGGCGAGAATTGTCAATGACAAAATGGTTACAGACTTCGAGGATCATTTTGCTTCGTAGATTTTTCTCGTTGCTGATTTGGTGTCCTTTGCAAACATGGGCTTTGAAGGATTGCTCTGCGTACTCGACGATCTGGAAAACAGATTTGGAAGGGATTGGCAAACTGCCTTTGTTCACAAAGACTGTAAAAGCAAAAGCTGCTGCAACTTTATCGTACCTAACTGATCCAACTCCACAGTAATCGTGATCAGAATTGGCGTGCGAAAGGCAACATGAAACAAGACCTGTTTCTGGAAGATGGACAGGTGAGCAGCTTTACCAGTTTTGAAATGATGAACCCTCCAATATAAAAAAAGACATTTGAAATGAATTCGGTGTGGCTTCCTTTACCCAGGTGTCCGACCATTACGTGTACCTCTGGCGTGAAGTCGTTCTTTTCAACCTCGTCGGTCGTGACGATCAGTGGGGAACTATGCTTACTCGTATGAAAAATGGGGATGATCGAAGTCTTGTTGCCGTTAAAATCTGTGCAATTCGCATTCTTTGAAGCAGTTACAGCATTTCTCAATAGCATCTTCCTGAAAGCCTATTCCAGTTGCAAGCTATTTGTGTTGTTGTTGCAGCTACCTTAGGATCGAATGCACGAAAATAACAATTCGAGATGATCTTGCGAGTATTTGTACGTCAAAAGGTACTTGAAAGGATCCTCGGAACTTGTAAACATTTCATTTGCCATCTCAGTAGTGGATTTTATAGATGCCACGAAGCCAATGATGAAAGTTTTCCGTCTATGAGTTGGTAGAAACTCAGGTGTATCTGTATCTGTTTTTAGAGTCAGTAGATAATTCGCTGTCGATTTCAGCATTGATTCCCAGTTAGCTATTGCTTTCAGTTTAAGTGGCTGCTTATATCCTTTTTCTGCCGGACTTCTGGAGTTCATATATCAAATAGCCGGTCAATAGTTCTTGTAAAATTTACAGTACCTTCGCTCTTTTCAAAACCAGGTAATTTCATCAATAAGTTGAGAAATTCTATAGCATCTGCCACGGAAGAACTTATGTATTGTGCTGCTAATCTTACATTCATTCTATGTTTCTCGTGATGTAGGTGCTGCGTGGACAACTTGTTTCCCAACTTCAGTCCTTCTTCCTCTTGGACCTTATTCAAATTTTGGAAGGAGATCCACTTTACCTTTTCACTGTTGCTATCAGTGAAGGATAAAAGGCTTGCCAGAGCATTCCTGACACGTTTTAGCATATGACATGGATCAAGTATGAATAGACAGCATAATCTTGGGTTGGATGTTTGAATGTGGTAATCACGGACTCATATGTTGTCCCAAATTTACAACCAAGGATAATGGCCATTTGAATATCCAAATTCTTCTAATATTAAATTGCCAAACACATAAGTAATAATATACAGTTCATATTTTTATACTGGAAATTTATTGTAATTATTGAAGTAAAGACTAAAAAGCAAATTATTTTTTTTGAAAACAGCGCTCACCTGTGAATTGCGATATGTGTTTCATTCTCTTCAGAAAGTTAATTTTAGCACCAAGAGTGGATTTTTTTCTCTCACCTTGACGCCCACATACTACACAGCTAAATGGCATGTTTATTACTTCCACTTTACAAATAAATGAGCTCTGTTTGCAACTTATCTGAACGGCTCTTTAAAATTTGTTCACAAATGTCCCATATTTTTTGCGCTCTTCTAACCGAAAAAGGACTGAGCAGACTTGCGAAACACTGAATATTTTTTAAAGATTATTTTTACAGCTCGAATCCGCATCTTAACTGTCAAAAGTAAGTTTCTGGATGCTTAAATATGCATTGGAAACAAGGTCTAAGATGTATCTAAGTAGGTACTGGTATAACATTCCCGAACTCTTCTAGGAAGCATAGGAAACTCAGATGACTCAAAAATTTTCGCGCGGCTTTTCCGTCGAACTTTGTTTTGTTCGTGTAACAGTTTGATATTTGAAAACGATTTGTTCCTTGTAAATGTTTAACTTAAAAGCTCTTTTCATCAAGTATGTTTTAAGAAAAGAAAGAAAAGCACTAAAGGAAGCAAACGTGTTAAAATTGAATGATGTCTATCCCATGTTTTTTCGATGCCATTTTCAGAAAAGGGACTGGAGTGACCTGCATAGCAGCTCCCACGTCCGCCATTTTTGATTTCAAAATCTCCCCCCGAGTTCCAGTCTCTTTAGAGTTCAATGAGCTCAATGACTGCGGCAACGCAACATGAACCGATGCCGTTTGTTTGGTGTGCCCAAGTAATTTAACACTGGATTTTATAGATTTTAAGTGAAAATGCCGTAAGAATCTTTTAGCGTTTCCTCCAAATCCGATGGATATAATGAGAATTCGGTGACAAAAATTTCGAAACGAAACGTCGCTTCTTCACATACATTTTATAATTAACCGCCATTGCAATTCGAAAGAGCCACCAATGCGGCGACCAGGCTTCAAACCTGGGATATTGCGGCGTAAACGCAATGCACCAACAACTATAAGATAACGGGTACAGCTCAAAGCTGTCCGATTTCCAATTAACTTTTACGATGTCCTATTTGGTTGTTGAATAAATTAACCGTACTTTCAAAAAAACTTCTTCCTTAAGGTATTTCATCAAATACGGAAATTTCATAGTTAAACTGTTTGAAATACATACGGAAAAGTTAACGAACAATAAGGTTCACGATTTAAAACACAATTAAAACTAAAGAAACATGCCAAACGCCTCTACTTGAAGGTTTCATTCTCTAACACCTTGTGTGTGTGTTCCTCTATTCCATAAAATTAAAAACCCACGAGTAAGATTTGAGGTGACTATATGGAAGACAGCCGTACTGACTAGATTCATAGAGATTTCGAAAAGGATGGGATTCGAACCCATGCGTGGAAGCACAACGGATTAGTAGTCCATCGTCTCAACCCTCGAGCCACCTCCTCGTCTCGCCATACCGTGCCGACAGATTTCTCCCAACTACTACAGACTGTACTGCATACAATTGCTATTGACCGTCGACCTATATTCTTAAGATTTATTCTCGAGTTCCTCGAAAGGTTTTTTACTGTATGAATTATCCCAAGTACTCTTCCATCCCCGTGATCTATGAATTAAGAAGAAATGAACTAAAAATCTTAATTGAAAACAGGCGAGAAGTAATGTACCCATTAACTTTGATTTCAATTCTTATAATGTGAGAGGGGTAAAGAATCTTCACGAATACAACGAAATATTTCATGAAAGTCGTCGGAAAATTAAACGGTACCAAAAGCGTTACGTGGAATCCCACTCAATTATTACGTGACAAACAGAAGCTTCGTTACGTCGATTGTCCCCTCATCGATCAATGGAGCTCAATTACTACTTCGACACAACATGAACCGATGCGGTTTGTTCGGTTTTCCCAAGTAATTTAACAGTGAATTTTATAGATTTTAAGTGAAAATGCGGTAAGAATCTTTTCGCGTTTTCTCTAAATCCTATGGATCACCCGTTTCAGCTATTCTAAAACGCTTAAAGCGTAAGTTTTAAAATTTAGAAATGCGCATCAATGCGTAACCGCGATGCATTCTACGCATCCCGAGTAGAGACTGTGATGCCAATTTAGTATGCAAAATGGCAACGCGTTCAGCCAAACGATTTAAGTCGTGTAAAATTCGGGTACGATCTGTTTCAACAAACGGTAAGAAATCAACGAGTAGGGTAGCTTTAAATGTTTCTTGTTCTAGTTTGAACGATTTAAGGTCAATGAATAAATCATGCAGCGTTATCCACGAAAGTATACGGAGTTCTTCGCCTGACAATCAAGATGGAAATGACCACGCAAGTGATGTTGAGTGTGATGAATCATCGACTCGCTATCAAACTAGACGAGAGAAAGAGTACGAAAGTTGGCGTAGGGTAAGGGAGTTGCTTTTAAACTCTCGCATTGAGGAAGAGGAATT
>JBAHVQ010000303.1:57045-85700 GCA_036872915.1 Nanipora kamurai | reverse complement strand
TCCCTGCCGGGCCAAGTAGAGTTTTCTCTACTTGTCCGGTATGGTTCGTCGCTCGGAGTAGCATTAACATCATTATGTTTTTATGAGTAATAAATCATCAACTAATCAAGAAATATTCAATTTTATCCTGTACTTAAAGACTACAGTAAGTGAGCCTTGAGTCTCAGGTTTGCACCAGTACTCAAGTACGAGGCAATATTCACTGGAGTACCAGAAAGGTACAGCTGCAAATTTTGAAGGTGTGAACTATATGACAGTAGAGGTCAGCATGTTTCCCAAGTGTCACGAAAGCTTACCTTTTTTTGACCCAATTCGACATGTGTGGTTTGATTAAGCAGTTTGGAAGAAATGCTGAAGACATTTTCACATAAACGACTGTAATTTCGATTTAAAGTTCATATCTTTTCAATAATACCGTTATTTTTCGGCCGCCAAGCTGGTGATTGAAAGTGATAAATCAAGCTAGTGGCTCTGTGAAGGCTGGTTTTCACCAACGACGGAATCAGAGTCGGAGTCGTAATCGAAGTCCTAAGTGCCATTACGACCTAGTGAAAATTAAACAACGGAGTCGTAAGCAGAGTCGTAAGCTCAACGGAATCGGAGTCAAAAGAATCAGAACCTTTCCATCTTCTTCCCATCGCGTTTGTGACCACGTCGCTTACGATCTGGTCAAAACTAAACTGTCGGAGTCGCAAGCATTATAAACCAATCACAATGCTGAGAACGAACATTATGATTGGATTATTCTTCCGCTTTTTCTTACGATTCCGCCAATGTGGTTTGACTAGCTCGTAAGCGACGGAATCATAAGCGTAATAGGAAACTGTGCTTACGACATCGTTGGTTGATTTTCGCTAGATCGTAACGCTCTCCGTTTCTGATTACGACTCCGATTTCAACTCAGTCGATACCAATTCTCAGATGGTGAACTGATGTTCAGGTCTGTCATATGCGCTGCCTATGCCGAAGCCACGCTATCTGAGCCCAAAGGAGAGCTAGCATTTGCCTGGATGTATTCGGCTTAGGAATAAAGAATGCTCAGAAGCGACAACATGTAAGAGGTTGGTCCGTCATCAATGTACAGTTACAAGTACTTACACTACTAATTATTGACTAAGAAATTATATGAACCAACCTAAAATTTTCTATATTTAATTTCGGAAAAAAATACCTCAAAAGGTATTGAACCCTTCCACAGCCAGATGTCTCTTTTCTGACAACTAAAATTGTCTGCCGTTAGCCAGGCTAAAATACTCTGGCATAATCCAGAGTTAAATACTAGAGTGGTCTCATGGCTGGCAAAGGGTTAACCCCTTAACGCATAATTTATTTTTCTTTTGTTTTTTGTTCTCTCTTTGTTTTTGCTTTGTTTTCTCATTTGATTTTCTATTATTGGTGTCCTTTCTAACCCTCAGATGGCCAGATGTTTCGCGTTGACAAGTACTACTGTACAGTCTATCCATGGCCGGCAAAGAGTTTAAAATTGTCTCATGTTTGCCAAAATAAAATACTAGATTGACAGCTGCCAATGGTTGTTGAAAGGTTTACAAGTTAAACATACAGTAAGTGCTATATACGTTTTTTTCAAAATTAACAGAAATAGCTTTCCCGTACGAGAAAATGGATTAAGGATTTCTTTACAAGGGCTGAGCAGTGAGCTGGCTTATTCCAACACCGCACCATGGTTGCAAAAGACACCAAACATAATACATGATTGTATTGTTTCTAAAGAGGAATTTGTTTAACAGGGTTTCTACATTCAAAATTCAAGAACTTTAAAGGCAATGTACAGTACCAAGAAATTCAAAGACCAAAGTGTTGAAAAAATAAGGTTTGGAAAGCAGTGGAAATTATCATGAAAAATAACAAAACTACAACTTGTAAGTGTCATTTTAATAAATTTAAAAGCCCCTTAAAGAGATAACCAAATAACTGTAAGAAAACAAACTCTCCAAAATGCAGAAATCCTCTCCTTTGAAAAATATCACTATTAAATCTTGTCAGATGTGACATGATATAATTTCATTAATTAAATTCAAGGATTTTCAAGAATTTATTCAAAACTTCAAGGATTTTCAGGTCCTTGAATTTTTCTTCTTAAATTCAAGCACTTTCAAGGACATTCCAGGTTTGTACAAACCCTGGTTTAAGTTTAGCTGTACAGTCACCCAAATGTTGATTCAAATTTTCATTTACTATGATACAGTTTAAACTTTTCATGACATCAACTCTGAGCTCGCAAGACTAGTGCCTCTCATCTAAACACAAGATTGGACACATACACTGTGGCTACATGTCTGTCAGTCAGTGCCCGTCTGCAGATACAACCAGCACCTTCACTTGCTGACAAACATTAATTTCAATTAATTTAGCTTACTGTAAGTAGAAGAATGAACTTGGGTAGAGAATAATGATGTTAGATGTTACTCCGAGTGATGAACTATACAGGACAAGTAGAGAAAACTCTACTTGGCCCAGCAGGGATTCGAACCCGTGACCTTCAGTTTACTTTGGCTCAAGTAAGATCATTTCACGACCAGCCCCCAACTTGACCTGTAGTTCAGCTGGCAGAGCATCGGACTAGTAAACCAAAGGTCGTGGGTTCGAATCCCTGCCGGGCCACATAGAGTTTTATCTACTTGTCCGGTATGGTTTGTCACTCAGCATAACAACTAACATCATTATTCAATTAATTTCTTAAGCAAATTCTTACTACAGCATTCTGAACAAAACAACTGGAATAAAACCATCAATTGACAACAAATATTATGCAATGCCTTGGCTTAAGGTACATCTGACATACTACAATTAATCAGGCCAATTTCCAGCTTAGATCCATGTTAAGTTGAGAAGCAATCAGTAGATTGACCTGTGGGCTCAAATTTGCCTGCTTTTTGTTAGTTACCATACATCTACATCAGAAATTGGTCTGATCAATTACAGTGTGTAAATGTACCTTATCCCTTTCCTGGCCAAGGACTTTTCCCTTGACGAGTAAAGCCATCTGCCATTAGCCAGAGTAAAATGCTAAAGTCTCCATTAGTCTCTGAGGACCTATATGGCCAGGAAGGAGTTAAGGAGATAGGTTTTAAACCCTTATTTACCCTTTCCTGGTGGAGGACTTTCTCCTTGACAAGTAAAATCATCTTGCTTTAGCCAGAGTAAAATGCTAAAGTCTCCCTAGGTCACTGAGGATCTATATGGCCAGGAAGGAGTTAAACATGACTTGAAGTCATGTTTATAGTCAATACATGTACAAGGTATCATTGACATGGTAAAGATCTTATACTGTACATTATTATGTGATAACGTTCATTTTCCAGTCTGTACACCAAATGATTGTCTGAGCAATAAGTTTTTTGTACAGACTGGCTAGCAGTTTGAGGTGCAAAATGTGAGTGTGAATTTATACATTTTCTGGTCATATATACAATAAATTCCTTATTAACCTTGTTTGCTTGGTCCGTATGGGAAAGTATTTGTCCAAAGAATTTATGCACAGACCTCACTCCTTCATTGCTCAGTCTGTATAAAATCCTCTGGCAAATACTTTCCTATACAGACCTTACACTTGGTTAATAAGTAATCTGTATATCATGATTGAGCTTTCAGAAAAGGAGAACTTTGTGATATCTTACATGGTTTTATGCTACTCTGACTTAAAAAGTTTTGAACATTGCCTACAGAACTACTGTTTATGACCCAACATTTCAACACTCCTGTTTAGTGTTTTCATTGGAGCTGATTGATCTGAACATGAGGTCCCTAGTTATATCCTTAAAAAACCATTGATAATGTTATCTATTAATACGATGCAAACATACAAGTTTACAGTTGCATCCTTTGTCAAATGCATGTATATGTCAATGGTGTGTGCGAGTCCTTGCCATGTAAATAGCACTGTACTAAAAATAGTGTCATGTAACATCACCTTACACCTTTTGTGTAGCTATTGCCATGGTAATCTTGACACGCTCATAACTATCATGCGTATGTGCCCCCAACACCACAACAAAGTAGAGTGAACAACTGAGAGACACTGTTTTAAAAATAAACATCCTTAATTGATCAGCATGTATTGTTTTGGATGTAAAATATCGTAAAGATACTAAAATACCTGAGATACAAAAAAAGAATTAAAAATCTCTCTGTTTAAGTATTTTATCCAAGGGAAATGCACAGGCTTAGAAGACAACATAAACGTTCAATCTGAAACACAATGAGGGTAAATACTGGGAATGGAGACTTCAAGAACAACTACATGTTGGTGATGAATTTTTGCAGTACAAAACAAAAGCCAGGCTAAGAAAATTGGCTGTAAGTTTCTTTAAAAAGCTGAACATCCTTAAACGCCCTTTGGAAGTCATTACGTCTTGCTCCTCCCCTATTCGTCTGCCTCGAAAATTTTGAAGAAATCATTCCAGGCTTGCTATTTAAGAACATTTCACTGCTTCACGAAGAAAGTATACACTACAAGCTAACGTACGAGTCGATAAGAATTGAAGGAAGACTTGTAAAGACGACTAAGACACTTTAAAAATACTCCGTGTAGTGATCAAAAGCTCAAGCGCTCCATAAAAACAAGTCAAAATGGCCCGTACGACGGTTAGATAATTTGTATGAAGCAAACACTGAAAGCAGTCTGGCTTACCTGAAGTAAAAATAATTTAATTTTCCACGTACTCGATCAGCTTATCGCTGCTTTCTATGAACGTCTGTGTTTTGGTTTCCTTTGCAAGTCATGAGTTATTAATCATATTTTCCCTAACGACAAACTGTGCACAAAGATCACCTGGTTGCTACACATCCCTGCACAATTTAGAACTCTTGAAAACTTTTTCAAATTACCTGCGCATTGTTTATCCAGCTGCAAGAAAGCGATCTGCGCATGGGTACACCAATTGATATGACAAGTTCGTCGTAGGACCTTGAGACTGGTCACCAGGAACCCGTTCTTGTTTCCGGGAATTCTTCAAATTTTTTTAGATTTAGACCTAAATTAAATATTAGTATTCCAGAGTCACACAAAAACAATAACAGATAACAAAATAAATTGTAAGGAAAATGGTGAGGCCTGTTTTCTAAAAGGAAACTCTGAAAACATTTAATCCCAGGTGTTTTCTATTTCTTTCTTAGATTGGCTATCAAGATATATATATCCGATATGTTCAGGTGAAAATTTCTTGAGTTCGGTGGCACACCCGTTCAGGACAATTTCCACTAAGAAAATTTCTCACGAAATGACTTTTGTGCATGTGCAAATCCTACGTTTCTTTCTATTTCTAATTCTAATAATTTTCTATCTCTAAAATTTCTAATCCAATGTTTCAACTTCATTCTTTTGAATTCTATTGAAAAAAAAGCTAAATACAATGGGTTAAATTGAATAGAAATTCAAAAGAATGAAGTCGTGGCCTTGGATGTTGTATTTATTTATTAATTAATAATATACATGAAAAAATTTCTTGATTCTGATTGGCTGAGAGCAGTGCAGTTTTAAGGATATACAGTGCAAAAAAAAGGAAATACAGTGCAAATTTCTTGAACGAGCCATCCAATCAAAAACCACAACAATTAAAAATTAAAAACAGCCAACCAAAACATACCTCTCAGCTGCGGAAAAATTAAAAGGCAAAAATAACCTGGGTTTTAAGTAGATTTGTGAGTTTGAAAAAAACTGATTACTGTGGTTTTTCAGTAGGCGAGCGGTTTTCGTTAGTGCGCCACTTCTTGCTTAATTGGAACGTTGCGGGTTCGATTCCCGCGTCTAGGGCTCAGAAACCGTTTTTCTGAGATCATGAGTCCTGTCCGAGGACTTTCTCCTTGGCGAGTAAAATCGTTTGGCTTTAGCCAGAGTAAAATATTAAAGTCTCAATAGGTCACCGAGGACCTATGCAGACAGGAAGGAGTTAGAGAAGAAGGGAAAAAATCACACGCATATTCGTTGTTTTAAATTCAACTAAACGAAAATAGCCCCAAGGGCAATTTTTCTCATTTGTCAAAAAATCCTCCCGAGTAGCCCAAAGCTTGCCCGCGCACTGTCCAACAATAAACACGAACATATCATTCCCCTTCACGGATCAGAAACTCATCGAATTCCCCCCACTTCACTTTACCGATCTTCACTTTACGAGGCACACGTTACCAATCAAAAATACTTACCTCTAAAAAAAAAATGGATATTTTTCAAAAACTCTTTGCTCAAATTTGCTAGCCCTAAAAAAGTCTGAGTTGCAGCCCCGGTCCGTACCCTTATGTAAACGAATTATTTCGAAGAACGAAACGATTCTATTTGACCGGTCTTAAGGGAATGAAGGAAGACGAATGCACGTTTACCTGAAACCGCCCGAAAACTGTAAAAATGGATGAGTATTATTATACAGTCAGACTGTCAGTCTTAAGCAAACATTGAATCATATTGATGAACATGTACAGAAACATGTGTGCTTCACTTAACCCTTTGCTGGGCAGGTTTTCTGGAGGTCTCCCCTTGACGAGTAAAATTGTTTGGCATAAGCCAGAGTAAAGTTAATATGTTGCCATTTGGCAACAGTGCCCGGTAAAGGGTTAAAGTTCGATAACAGATTTTTGAAAACTTTAAACGGATTTAACTCTTTGGTGCCAGATTCAAGCACCAGTGATTGATGGAGGCTTCAGTATTTTACTCTGGCTCACGCCAGACGATTTTACTGGTCAAACGGAAAACCTAGTGTTTCCAAGGAGTAAAACGATTCTTTTATACTACTGATTTGTAGAGGGTAAAACTAGGAACTATATCACTAATACTCGCTAATATTCCGGAAACCTGCTATGATTTTTGACGCTTCATGCACGCAACACTCTCCGCGCTCCAGTTCGATTCCCAGTGTTTGTTGATTCGTTGCATTTTTAGTGTTTGTTCATTCCTTGCGGGAAATTCTGATCAATACTACTCCCTTTTATTAAATTATGCGGACCGGTAAGCAAGCCAGGTGACCTAGTCAATTATTTTATATCGAGTTTCAAAATTCTACGAATGTAAGTAGCCCTGTGTGAAAGAAGCGGGTCGATCTTGTACTCATTTGAAGAACTATTGAACAGGAATAACAAATAATTAATTACTTGGTGGTCCCACAAAGGGCAAACGAGATTAAAACGTTTACATACGGAGAAAATTCAGCACGTCCTCAATTTGCGCTGCCTAAATTGGCATCTCTTGTCACGCCTTCACTCATTACCGGTGATATGATGTATTTAATTGTTATAAAATACCAGGACTATATTAAGCCAGTTTTACGTCTCATGACCACATTTACAACTGTTGACCCGAAGACGCTTGTCCGAAGTCGAAGGTTTCTGCCCAGTATCACTTCATTCAACGTTCTGGGAACTTTGTGTGGACAGGGGCATTGGTTATCTCAAAGTTTTACCTCGCGTTATTTGATTTATCATTCGGGTGTTTTGAAAAGATTTTGACCATCACACAGGTAAGTAAATATGATCATATCTTACATATTACATTTATACATATGAGTGGTATTATCAAATGCTTTTTAAGATTGTAGTTGGGAATCCATCGACATCAGGCGTTCTCATTTGATACACTGCTGATTATCGTGCTGTTTCAAACGGTATTAGGATTGCCAATGTTGTAAGTACATCCCACACAGCATACTTCCCGAGCTTAATAGGATTTTACTTGCAGAGTGTCTGCCAAACAGACAATCGTTGTCTGGCGAGGTACCCTTCCTTGACAACCAAAAGATGCAGTCGAACAGAACTGACTGCCATTAAAGTTGACTCGTTTCGACAGTTGGAACTATGTGCTTTTCAGCAATTCAGTTGGGTTGTCTGGTCCGCTACAGGTCCGATCATTTTGAAGTTTATGATAATCGAGATAAAACGGCTTAACCTGGTGACCAATGTTGAATTTTCATTCCTGCTTATTTGCTATGCAGAAGCCAGTTGCCTTAGTCTTACGGATCATTTTAGTAACCAGACGTTAACCTGTCGTACATGGTTCTTTCAAGAAACAGACAAGATTTTATTCCAGTACAGTCTATCAAGTTGACATTTGACCCACATTTAATAGGTCTGGTTTCGTCCGTGGCGTTCAGCCTCTTTCCTAAATTAGTAAACTTTAGTAGTTTTAAGGTAAACATGCTTGGGTAATTATCGCAATTAACATCAACCGATGTTATGCGTTAGAACGACATTGTAAAACTGCGATGCATGGTTGAAAGTCTATTCACTTTCAGCTAATGTCCTCCGGTATTGGACACTTTCCAGTTCATGTGCTCTAGGAGGAGTTTCAAGAGCTTTGAAATCTTCTTGATAGACAAGTCAAAAGAGGTTTATTGCAGGAAGACAAGGCTTAGCGCGGTCAACCATCTAATCCGACTGACCAGTACAACCCTTAGAGATCAGTGAGCACAACCGACAACAGTGGCTTTCGATAAATTTTAAGGCTGGGCTAAGTCTCCGTTCACTTGATTTCGGACGACTGTTCATCCGCACGAAACTTTGACTAGATGGTTGCGTCAAGGCAAACACCGTATTAATATTCGTGTTCTTGTGTTTCCAAGATTTATCAGCCCGATTCCGTTGGGCTGGCTTGACGTAAATGAGAAGCATATCCGTAGAAATGTTTGTCCGGGGCTCCAGATCTTATCGGATTACGCTCATCTAATCTTAACGATCGATTGCTCAGCCATGCATCAGTCCATCTCGGCCTATCGTATTGAATCTGTGTTTAGAACTTTTATTACATAGCATCGAAAGTTCTAAAGAACTCAAGCAATCATTTTCCCATATATCTCTCAATCTATCTTTAAGTGATGACAATGCAAGCGATTTCAACGCCATCGCACTGGATGCATTTCAGTGATCGACTGATCGTTGCGATGGATGAGCTTATATGTAACTATTATAAAGAAATCAGAATTTAGGTATTACGAGTGCTTTGGTTTAATTGTTTCGGTTTAACGAGCTGACGAATAAATTTCGTCGAATACAAGAACGTTAGCGAGGGGAGGCAAAGCCCAGACCGGCCGTGAGAAATCAAAGTCCGCGAAATCGAAAGCCCTGAGACTCGTACTCCGTCGCTAAAAATGCGGAGCATCAAGCGCAAATCGCAAACGTCCTTTGAATAATACAGCCCAGAAGCAAACACCTAGTACAGTCTTTTTAAAGTATTTTATTGCATCTAACGTTTCGTTGCTTAGCGCAACATCATCAAAGAGTAAGTGATTATAAGTTTACGGTTGATATGATTATTTTTACGCTTTGATACATAAAATATGTAAATATGTAAGTTCATTTTAACACACCGTTGTAACCATATCACTTGGATACTTATAATCACTTTTTTCTGATAATGAATTATTATTATTATTATTATTATATATTATTATATATATTATTATATATATTATTATATAATTATATATATTATTATTATTATTATTATTATTCATTATTATTATTATATATAGTATTATATATATTATATATATTATTATATAATTATATATATATTATTATTATAATTATTATTATCATTAATCATATCACTTGGATACTTATAATCACTTTTTCTCTGATAATGTTGCGCTAAACAACGAAACGTTAGATCTAATAAAATACTTTCAAATGGCCATACTTCGTGTTTTCTGCTGGGATCTATCATTCATAATGCGGTAAATCCCCCACGGGGAGAACCCCCGAAAAGTGAAAGGGCGAATATCCCCCTGCTGGCACTTGGCTACACTTTTGGAGACCTGGGACTTTGGGGTGGGAAGATTTTTTTCCGACAGCAAACTTGAAGTTTATGTCCATTTTTTATTTTGTTATTTATAATTTATTTTGTTGGCTTCGCCACGAAGTTACTCATATCAAACTTTCTCTTTGTTGCTGTGAACATTTGAGTCAACTAGCGTCCAGTGCCTCGCGGGCGAACAAATAAGTTCTTTACCTAACAACAAACTGAGATGGCGGACAGACCAAAGCGAACTTTGCGTCCCCCAAAGCGTTTCGCCGAAAAATCCGGTATTTCTTCGCGCAAACGTTTAAAAAGATCCAGGAAGGATAACAAGTTATATGAAGTGGAAGTAAAAGAAGTGGATCGTGAGCGGATTATGGTGCGAATTCACTAGGCAAAACGGAAACAAAGGTAGAAGAAAGACAAAAACAGAAACTGTTTATTCACAAACACGTGCAAACTTGACGATTCCGTGATAGGACTGCAATAACAGCGTAACAACGTATTACTGGGGGTCCAAAAATATTGAAATCAAAAATACCAATAATATATGTGTAAATTGTAAAAAATTAATAACAGTAAGTGATTCTCCAGTGTGTCAGGCTGCGAGTGTTATACACAAATTATAAACGTATAGTTTTAAAAGAACGTGAATCATCAAGGTGGCAGATATTTAGAAGAGCATCAAAACAGTTGTTAAGCATGATAGATGTAAATGAAAACGGTCCTAGGGTGCTAAATTGGGTACATTAATTAGCTCGAGTCTTCTGTATTCTTGTAGTTCAGCTAAGGCCATGTTACGCAAGGCAATTTTTTCCACAACTTCCAACGCAAACTGGGCGTTCGATAAAATGGATACCTCAAACGATCTTTTTAGATCTGCTCTTGTGTGGAGTTAGGGTTTTGGTCAGTGATATAGTGATGTTTATGTACCAAACGTAATATTATGGTTTAAAGCCAATATAATGTAGCCAAAAGACTTGGTCTAGAAAAGTCCCTTTGAGTGTTTCAAGATCGTTTTGTGACATCCATTTTAGATGATGCCCAGATTGTGTTGCTAGTTGCAAGAAAAATCGCCCCGTGTAACATGGCTTCTTACAGTATGACCGTTGGGAAGAGATAGTTTTTAATTTACGAATGACGAACTGGATGGAGTTTGGGTTAGAATTTGATCTAACGTACTTCGTACTGTGCTCCACAGGAACTACAGCAGGGTACGAATTTCTGAAAACCTTGGAAAATTTTAAAAGAAAAACAATATTCGTGTCTAAGACAATCAGCAGATACCAGGACTCTTATAAAATACCTCGGGAAAGCGAAGGCCGCCATGTCTTCACTTTTAAATTTTTCATTTCAAAGAAATCGAATGATTCTATTTTGGTGCTCCGGGTATTCTGGACGCCTTCCATGTTCCATTGGTGACCTCACCGAGAGCGGGTCAAAGTTTTCATGACGACATTATTGCTTAGAACGGAGAAATTTCGTAGTTATTTTTAAGGAATAACGTTAACCGAGTGACCTACAATCCCAACCAAAAGATTAAGTTCACCTAACAGCTTTTTAGTTTGTGGTTTAAGCACCGTAGGTAAACATGAGAGACATAGGATATCCATTTGCATTTGTGCCTTACGTATTGTGTTCTTTGCTAGTTATCTGCTCTACGCAGTGTGTTGCAACAATCAATTTTCTACGGGGAAACCGATTGTGTGGTTTAATACAGTTTCAGTCATTCAGGGCCTCAAATCTCACCCTATCTCTTTTTTTTTAAATTCCGCTTGGTGATTACCTTCAAATTACATGCCAAAAACGTCAGCTCAGGTCTGAATTATTGCATTTTTAGCCAGGTTATCCTGGCTGAGATTCATCCACCACGAACTGAGGACACCAACAAATTTTACGACTGAGAAATTAAAGCCAATCTCCGTGACAAATTACAAAGAAATTAAATGCTTCGATGAAGGCGGTTGATTGTGCTACTAAACGGTATAAAGAAACTGGTAGAATATTTAATAAGGGACAGAAAAAAAGTCACAGCTATCAAGAATTGTAACTGTCTCGCAGGACAACATTATTTAAGTGACCAATCTTGACAACAAATGTCAAAGCCAAGCTGAAAAGGCTGCACTAGTACAACTGTTTGAACATCAACTGATCGGAGACGGCTAAAGGAGGCAGGATTAGGAGGAAAGAGATGCAGCAATGAAACCAGTGCTAAGACATCATAACATGAAGAAAAGCTTTGCAGCCTCTGCTTGGGCTAAGGAGCACCGTATAGTTAGATTGCCGAGCATTACAAGTAAGTCTTTTGGACTGATAAACCTAATTTAGAAATGTTATGATCCTGACGGAGAGCAATTTTGCGGCGCAGAGGGAGAGAAAAAATAACACAGCTGTGGGTTGTGTTAAAAGTAAACATTGCCGGGAAAGTGTGACGGTATGGCGATGTTTAGCAAGGGTGCAAGGAGGAGATCTTTACACTATTAGTGGAACATTAAACCACCATTGCTAGCACAGCATTCTGCGGCGCCATCCTGTCCCATCTGGACTGCAATCAGTTGAAAAATAGTTCATAATGCAGCGAGACAACGATGCAAAACACACTTCCAAGATGTGGTAAAGGTATCTCAAGAGTAAAGAACATCAACTACAGCAAGCAGTTATGAAATGGCTTGCACAGATGGATCCTAATCCCAGGGAGCTCATGGGAAATGAACTGGTTCAACGAGCAGTAGCCCAAGAGCCAACCAATGCGCTATATAGGAGCTCCAACAAGAGTGCTGGCGGCATTTCATTTCAGACACTCTTCCTTGTTGAGCGCCTTGAATTAGTTCATCTACAATCGGTAAGATATTTCGTTAATTCTAGAATTTAGTCTATATTTAGTTGTATTGATTTTTTTCGTTATTTGAGATCTTGTATAGCTGTACTTATTACGTACTTTGACAACTTGGCTCGAATGTTGTAATATTTAAGCAAAATTTCAATTTTTTATGATTACTTTCGGTTGTGCTTAAAGTTTTCAGCGGCAACGTAGTTCGCTTAGGTGTTTGAAGGGACGAGAGGGAATATTCAGAGTTCATTGTAACGTACTGCAGATTTGTTCAGTTTCAAATGTTAAAACTATTTGCCGTCGTTGCTTTGGAGAGCAAGCTCTTTGTTGTCACAACAATACGCAATAACATCTACGTTAGTTGTTCATCTGGTCGAGCTAGAACCATGTGAATTATGTAAACAGATAAGCTTTTGTTCCGTCGTCTGTGGCGTCAGCTCGAAAGAGCGAACAACGTGCTGTTTAAAGGGTTCTTCTTCGTATAACATTCTTGGCAATCTCAATTGAGTTGTCGTTCACGCGTCTTTAGAAGTATTGGATACAATACTATCAATCTATCGATGTTTGATTGTCTTTAATTACTTTCATCATTAATTAGAATTTAAATTAATAAACTAGATCAATGTTTTTCTGAGATTTCTGGTTGCTTTATTCATTAAAATACCGTAAGCTATCTTTATGCTCTTTTGAAGGCTTGAGTCCTTAAAAATGTCAACCACAAATTGATCTCTATTTTTACTCCGATAAAAACACCTAACGAACTATATACACTCAAATATACCCACTAAAATTGTCACAGTTAGGGACTTTGGGATAAGATTAAACAAATCATGCGATGCTTTTGTCTCTTTCTGCCCGTTGTCGTAGCTTGCATGAATATCTGCATGTTAATGCCGAACCGTTAGCCAAATCCCTTCCCCGCAGGGTCTATCATTTGTAGTATCGGTTATTGTTTCAGGGAAGTTAATTTAATCTATGAATTCGCTTATTAGCAAACAAACTGGGTTTTAACTTTTTTTCCTGGTGCCTGCATGTAAGTGTGAGAAACTAATAAGCTAACCTTCCCTGTTTATAGGAAAATGTTCTCTCACTAACATGCGTGAGAGAACTTTTTGTAGAAAAATGTTCCCTTACTGACATACGTGAAAGAGCTGTAGAGGGGACATCTGTGAGTCCAAAACGAACCGGTTTCAACGACAACAAGGTTAGATAGACAGGTAGTTAATTGAATTCCATGCCCCCACTGCAATACAAAACTGACAGAACTTCTTGTTTATGTCGGTTTCCAAAGCTAATTGTTGTGGGGGGAGCACTAGCGAATCTCCACATGTCTTGCTGTTTATCGGTAATCATAATATTACAAACAAATACCATGACATGTCGTGAATATAGTGATTAAATGTCCCGCAAGCCTCGGGAGACTTTGTGAAAGTTCCGCAAGCCTATGGTACTTGTGGCTTCCACAACCTCTCCCTTCGCTTTCGGTGACATTTGATCACAAATTTCGCTCGTGCCATTGTATTGTAATAATACCAGGTGGTCATGCTTTTCCCACTTTCACTGTGCAACCCTGACTTCCTTTGGCAATTCGTCAAAATAATAGCAAATGTTTTCTCACCTGAATCAGTGGTTACAGCCATAAATACCGGATATTTTTGCCAAAAACACTGGAACTCAACGCCACCTTAACAAGGACGTTAACGTGGTCTTGCACTCAAAATGTTGGGCTGAACATTCAACGTGTTGCGAAGTTTTTTCGTTAAATTCTTCACTGGGAATGTGGTGAACGGAAATTTAGACAACTGTGATTGTCTTTTGATATTCTGACAGAAATGAGCAATTGCCAGAAACAAAGAACCATGGAGGTTTTCGGAAAAAAATACATGTGCACTAATCTATGAATGGGGAAAGTTGGACTGACCGTTTTAAGGCGTTCATAAGAAAAGAAACGGGGATTATAGTTGAGTTCGTGTGAAAGATTTCGCTGATAAACAGGAGAACAGCAACTGCAACAGCAGTCTGAGCGCCCTATCAGCTTGTGTCCTCGATTCGAAAAAACCGTTCTTCTGCATAGAACAAAAACGGACGCGGCCAGTTTGAAAGCGAGGATGGGAAATAATATAGATAAAATAGGTTACAAATAGTGAACTTGTAGTTACATATCGCCATGATAACCAATCCCTAGTTATATTGTACACAAAACAATAAGATAATTCATTACTCGGGCTCCCCTGTGGTCTTGGCGCGTGCGCTTGCGATTTATCAAGCGCAACGGGTTTCCAGTCGCTATAGGCCACAATATCTCTTTCGATACTCAGCACTTTTATCAGTAATATAATTGATAGCGGTCATCATCCCCTCCAGCAATAAAATTGATATTCCAACTGATTAACTGATTCTTACTGATTAACATATGGTAAACGTATTATTTAACAGAATCAATCTTAGTTTCTTAAAAACCTGGACAGGCTTCTAGTTTGTATCATTTATTATTGAGAGCCGCACGAGGTGGTGAATAACCACCATAAACGACCAGGACTCACAAATGTACCCATGTAGTAGAGGTGTAATATCGGCTGGAATATCGGCTGGGTAAAACGCCTACGCAGATATGGACCTCAATTTACCCGGCGTTAAATAAACGTAACGTGATAAAAAATGGAACATGATTAGAAAAAGGTGCTCTGTAGTTAGCATTCGGCTGTCCAGAAATTAAGTCTTTACACAGTAAATCCAATGTCTCCTATGGCTTCTTAAAATTGTGTTGTCACATCTCATACAGAGTTCTTCCTACCTGTGGAATTTCAGATCTGATACTATCGTACAGTATTTATATCATCAAAATATCTCGAATTAAATTGTGTTTTTTAAACCTTTTTCAATCTTCAGCAGACAGCAGTTATTTCGCGTTTAACTATAAAAGGATTAAACTTCCTTGTAAGGATTCTTTGGTTAAGCATAGTTTTTTAAACAAACTTCCAAAATATCTTTGGCATTTTCGAGTTTCATTTTAAGCTGGCTTTTAGACACTATTACGAATTTATGTGAACTGATTACCAGTCTTCGAGGAAACATCATTTTACGACAAGATTTTCAAACCAAAATATTGCTAGGCGGCGCAATTGATATTGAATTAAAGTTACGTGTGACTCATTTGTGTATCAACGGTTTTTTGGCTTGATAACAGTTGTTTTTCTTCTGTATTTGGTCGGGTAAAATCGTTACACGCGAGAAGCGAACGTTCGTCAAGCTCAGTATCTCAGAAAAACCATTTCTGAGTCCTAGACGGGAATCGAACCCGTAACCTTATGATGACCGCTCTAACCATTGAGCTACCAAGGCTCCGATGGTGAACTAAGGTGTAGGTTCGTCATAGGTGCTGTCTGTCTAAGCGGAAGCCTCGATATGATAATAGTAATCGAAACACTGAATGGTGAACACAAATTTGGTTGATGTGGAAGATTGGTACATATCAGACGACTAGCGAAGGTTCGTCAAACTCATTATCTCAGAAAAACGACGTTGCATAGCAAGTAGTCAAAGAAACGCCATTGCAGTACAAGTTTCAAGATGGTTCACACAGTACCACCTGCAATGTAATATAACTATGATAAACTTAATTTCTTACCTCAATTGAAAACAAAGTTTAACCAACGATGATAACTCAATTAAGCTACTCACTTGTAAGATGCTTTCGTGTTGTTCAAAGCTAACCAAAACAGAAAGTTTCAAATGGGTGCTACAACGGAATAGTTTCATTGTACTCTGTGGAGTGTGGCTGGGTCTGGCAACACCTTAACCTCTTTCTTTGAGTGGCGACCCCTGAAAAAAAGAAAAGACTGTGGCGAACATAGGATGTTCTGGTGGGGGAGCAAAATTTGTAAAATTTCCAACAAATCTTCAAAAACAAAGCACGGCATCTATCACAGGGTATCCTAGATCCCATAACCTACAGCTATCAATATCCTTGGATAATCGTTAAATCCAATTCGCATTCGAGGAGTTTAACAGATGCATGTTAAGTAAGACAGAGATGAGAAAGCCGTCTAAATATTCTGTCCGTCATCTGTGTTTCGGGGACTCAAATTCTCGACATGCAAGCTTAAATTTCCCGACAGAAAGAGCATCTGGTAAGTTTGTTTATCGACAAGATTTCGATCTGGCTTTGTTTCATACTATGAGCGTCCGAACAGAATAGGATTTACCAGGCGGATCCAAAAGACTAGGGAGTAAATTACAATATTGTTTACACGTCTGACGTAAACATTTTTTTATTACATATTCAATAGATGCATCGAAACAAGACATTTGAGCGGAAAAATTTGAAGAAAATGTTCGAGAAAATCAGTACGATCTATCATCTTATTAACAACCGTTCCGAGTTTCTTGGGGGTTTTTTTATGAATTATTATATTAATTAGTCAGACACGTGGAGTTCCCCACTTGTTCTGCGGCTTTATCTGTGGTCGATCACAGCTTGCATACCTAGATATCATATGCTATTAAGAAATTTGAGCATTTATCTGTCTAAATTAACGTCATCACGTAAACAATCGGCCGGTGAAAGGGTCGTGCAAACTTGTAGGCCCAGTCTTTTTTCTGTGTTAAAACATACTAGCAAGTACGAATTTGACAGTACAACATTTCTTTTACTAACACTAATGTCACAACGGACAAAAGGAGCCCAAGGATAGATTTGCCGATTCCTCCAGACTTTTAATAACTGAGGTTGTTTTTTTTACATATTTTCAATTCATTTCGAATTGATAGCATGCGATTATATTACATGCTACACGTTTCGTTACCACTCTTTGCACGAACAAATACATCTCAATACTCAAATGTTCAACTGCTAAAAGTGGAATTTTGAAATACTTTGTACTAGTGTAGGTGACATTCAAAGGTCAGAATACTCTTGTCAATTGTTTTAAAATCATCAGTGGATCGACTAGGGTTCAATCCAAGACCTTTTAAGTAATCCAGGATCAGTAGTAACATAACCACTGAGATCTGATTTGTTCTTGCGAATCTGAAGATACATTTGATTGATGCCGCAAGCAGGAAACATTTTTTACTCACAATAATACAACATCGAAAGGGTGACGTACCCCTTCACCAAGTCGAGATGTGCTGTTTGTTGCGGCTTTTTTTTACATATCTCGACGTTTCCACAGATGGACTCATACGATATAAAAAGGCATACTTCAATCAATGTTTACCAGATCTCAAAAGAAACGACAGGCCTTCCTTGGGCAGGTTTTCATATCAAATAACGTGCCCTTCAGAAGTTCATATCTATCATAGACGTGGAAACTCTTGCCATCAATAACTTCAAAGTTTCAACAGAAGTTACGAAATACGTGTTCTTTTTCTTGACCTCGCAAGCTGCAAATGAGACAAGAAAATAATATGGGCGGCAACAGGGCCGTTCTCAAGAGTTAAAATATCCAGGTGATTTGATCACAAGCAAAAGGCCTGGGACTAGCAGCACAATACAAATCCAGTTTCACATCTTTAATCAGTTGTAACATTCTGTGTCTTTTGTTATAATATTTGAATCTTTATGTCAATATTCAGTAAAGAGAAAAGTATTTCCACGACGAATTTAATAACAGAATCTGGTATAGTTTGTGAGATATTTACTCAATTAAATTGGAAGTGGATTTCTATTTGACAATTAGTCCCACTCCACTTTCGTGTTTCCAGATCGCCTGGATTCTGTGGCTGACATAGGCTGCGCAATATAACAGATACTAGTATGAAAGGTTTATGCTGAGGCTGGTCACAACCAAAATATTCTGTGGCTAGTTCAAATCTTGAAAATACTAGTGTAATTACATCGTTCGGGGCTGATTGAAGCCGAAGCTCATTTTCGCTCCTAGCTCTCAGTAGCTTTAACAACCGCATAACGGTTTTCGATTCGGGAATCCGATCCCCTGCAGGGTCTTATTTTGTCGAGTTTGAGACAAACCTGATTTTTGAGACTGTCTTGCTAACGTGCACTAAAACGCTGTCCAAACGAAAAACTAGACGTTTCTCGCACGAAGCCTAAATGCGTGCATGGGCAAATGAATAACCGCTTTGTCAACACTTTAACCAAGAAATAACAATTTAACTTTGGTTAAATGGAGCCGCCTAAAACACTTAGCCTTTTAATTATTTTGAAGAAGCTGGTGGGCTCTATCTCAATAGTCAGTCTGAATTTTAATGATTTGGTGTAGGGGAAGAGGGAGAAATGGACGAGTTTGTAACGTACTCAAAAACGACCAAAGCCTTCAAACGGACATCTTATATCAATTTTTTTGACTGATAGAAATGACGAAAGATGGGGTACCCAAATTCACTTTTAGTGTGAATATTAGATATTCACTTCATTTATGATTGCGTGTCTAACCCACAAAACAACAAGAGAGAACTGTTGTTGTACTACAACCGACTGGACGAAAGAAAACAAGGAACAAAACAATACTGGTGGATCATTTGTTAGAAAACATATGTGTGAAAGTGTTAACACAATGATTCACTTGGGAAAATCATCTTCCCTGCTTGCAGTCCATTCCATACATTTTTTGAACCCACCTCTCAATACTTCTGCTTTCATTGTACCACATGGAATTATTTCTCGGTTATGCAAACAGAATATTAACCAAAAAATTACTATTTGCTTTAGCTGTACAATGTCATCTGGAGGCGGACATTACGTGGGGACCAGTTGCGAATGTCAATTTGAATTCCCTAACCTTGCAGACATCGACAACCTGCGTGTAACTCTTAAGAGGCCTGGAAGCAAGACCGAAGAACCACTCACAGTACAGAAAGGCCCGGGACATGCCGTTATTGTCTCTTTTGTCCCCGAGGAACCAGGGGACCACCAAATTAGCATGAACATCTCCGGACGTCGCGTGCCAGGAAGTCCATTCAATGTACCAGTTGAAGAAGCACCAACCCACACTTCGACTGGCAACCCTTTTTCCATGGCGTTGGAACTCCTGGGAGTGGATCTCCCGGCAGATTTCGAGCACCTCATGGCAAAGTTACAGCGACCCGGACAGCAGAAGGTAGAAGATGGTTTGAAGTTGGAGTTACTGCCGGATAACACTGTCTCTCTGACGTTTGTGCCTTACGTGTCTGGAAAACATCTTGTTAATATCTATAAGAAGGGGAAGGAAGTGTCTGGGAGTCCATTTTCCGTGGAAGCAAAAGGTCCAACGCCGGCAGATCCATCCAAAGTAAAAGTTATCGGAGAAGGTAAGTGGCAGTGACAAAGGAAAAATCCAGGTGGGCAAAACCGCGAGCCTCTTCAACCGTTGAACTGAACGCACATCTGTTTTGGTCCAATAGGAGTCTCTTCTCTGGTTTCTTGCCATGCCTCCCTTGCGAAATAGTGGCCTGGTGACAATTATTGGCGCCCACGGACAAACGTAACTGAGGCGCCCCCACAAATTAACCAACACCGTCCCTAGGGCAGTTTATGGAAACCGACCGGAGGTGTGATTGGATGAAGGTTTACAAATGCAACCATCAACCAATCATAGCTACCGCTTATTACCCAGAATCCAGTCCTCCCGTGGCTTCAGGAGTGGTTAGTTATGTAATCTTATTGGCCCGTTTAGAAAAACAGCTTAATAATTAGGGAACAAGATTGGAAAATTATGCCTACAACAGTAAGACAATATTCAAGGCGTAAAACTGTAATTCCTATCCGATATTTTTTTTATTATTTATTTTTAATTTGTTGGCAATCGGCAATTGCTTCCTTTACCCACTCGTAGGTACGCCACTGGCTCGACGATTAGTAAATAAACTATATTTAGTAGGTCACACTATCTGACAAGCGTAGATAATGGATGTTTTCAAACAGGTTTTGGCAGCATAATGGTTATGTACTAGTCTTTCACCTGTGACAGTGCTCAATAGATGGATCGATGGATGGATGAATGAACGAACGAACGAACGAACGAACGAACGAACGGACGGACGGACGAACGAACGAACGGACGAAAGAATGAATGAGCGGTTGAAAGATGAATGAATGGTTGAGATAAGTGGACAAGTATGCTACAGTGGGATAAAGTGTAAAAGTGAAATGGACGTCCCGAATGAATTAAATAGATGCTGCTGGTGGGTGGTCTTACAGATGGTAAGACTGGTGTCCTTCAGCCGGTCATCCGATATTTTTTTTCCCAAAGCTTGTTTGGTTGAAAAGAATTTATTGTTTTATAACAGAAAGTCAGACCTTCTCTTCCATGGCTGATTTAGGTTCATAAATACTTTGATGAATGTCTTCCATTTTAGGCTACAAAAAAGGCATTTCTGGACAGCTGAGTAAGTTTACCATCGACGCTCGGGAGGCTGGTGATGGTGGCTTGGGATTCTCCGTGGAAGGTCCTTCCAAAGCAGAACTCAACTGCGTTCCCAAGGATGATGGCACTTGCCTAGTAGAGTTTCTTCCTAAAGCGCCTGGTTCCTACACCATTCATATAAAGTACGCTGACCAGCATATCCCGGGCAGTCCATTCACATGTCTCGTCGCCGGTGCTGATGGCAAGCTCCAAGCCGAGGCTCCACCAAGGGCTACTGCAGCCCCAGCCAACATCAGCCGACGTGAATTCATGGTGGAAAGCTCCATTAGTGTACCGCGGGACCACGTCCCCCCAGCTCAAAGACCCCATGGTTTAGAAGTGGATCTTACCGGTTACGATATAAGCCAACTTAGCGCCAACGTGGAGACTCCGACCGGTAAAGTGGAAAACGCCGAGATCGTGGAGAAAACGCGGGGCATGTACACGATCACCTTCATCACACGCAATGGGGGCACGCACAAGGTAAACGTGTGGTACAACAGGAAGCACATCCCGGGAAGTCCTTTCCTAGTTGACGTAGACACTGCTCAATGGCAGCTGACCAGCAAGTGCAAGGTCACCGGTCCAACGAACCTTACAGGCGTGGTCGGAAAACCTTGCGAGTACGTGTTGTCCACGAAAGAATCAGGGGGTGGAAATCTGGGCGTGACCGTGGAGGGGCCAGTAACTACTGAAATTTTTTGTATACCCATGGGGAAAGATGAGTATAAAATTTATTTCATTCCCAAGGCTCCCGGGAATTACGTCATGCACATGCGATTTGCCGATCAAGACATCTTCAAGTCTGTTGTTCATGTTCCCACCGAGCAGAAGCCTGGCCCGACAGAGCTTTCAAGTACCAACGTGAAAGTCGGGGAAAAGTTTTCGCTGCAGATTACGTTCAAGGGATCCGCTGACCAGTTAACAGCTTTCGTCACGAGCCCCTCGGGCTCTGAAATCCCAGCGTCGGTGACGAAAAGTGAGGAGGACACTTACGGTGTGACATTTACGCCAGAAGAGCCTGGGGAGTACATGATCCACGTGCTGGTGGCGGGCAAACACTTTGGTGGAAGTCCTTTCAAGCTCATCGTTGGAGCGCAGAAAGTAGATCCCAGTAAAATACGAGTTTACGGTCCTGGCTTGAAAAGCGCTACCGCTGGCAATGAGACAAGCTTTACCGTGGATGCAAAAGATGCAGGCCCAGGGACACTGTCGATCGACGCTGCTGGTCCAGCCAAATTGGATGTACACTGTGAACAAACCGACATCGGCTACTATCGAGTGTGCTACACTCCAAAGGTCAGCGGTAAATATGACATCGACATTTCCTTCGATGGTCAAAATGTTCCAAATTGTCCTTTCCACGTTGAAGTCGCCCCAGATCCAAATCCGTCCAATGCGCACTTGTGCACGTCACGTGGTAGTGGCTTGTATGGTGGGATACAAGGAAAGCCGAATCCCTTCACGGTGAATTGCAGCAAAGCTGGACGGGGATCCCTGTTGGTCGGGGTAGAAGGTCCTACCATTCCCGTCAATGAAATCAACATCAAGCACGACGGGGATAATGTTTTCCTGGTAGACTACAGTCTAGAGGAGCCTGGAAGATACATCCTGAAAGTGCTCTGGGGCGAGGAGCATATTCAAGGGAGTCCATTCCCGGTACGTGTGGAAAGAGCTTATGACGGGGGTATGTATGTCGGACGTTAAATAAAGCAGTGGACTTTCCAGTTGGCGCCAAAATTTTTACAACCATTCTTTGTTTGAAAACTTAGAGCATTTAAAATCTTTACGGGCGGTGGCACGTTTTTAGCAGGTATTTTTTGAAGATACCTGGACTTTTGTATCCGATTAAAAACTTGTCGAATTGTAAGATTCGATCGAGCAGTGATTTCCTACCTAACTTTGTTATGTATAATACGATCATGAAAGAAATGAAGCTAATCGATTGTGAAACAAACCTTGCGAACAACGCTGGCATTTCCATGAGTATTTTAATAAGCCCAAAGGAGCGAGAATTATGCGAATAATTTAGCCATTTCAGCATAATTTAACTATTGTAGATATATGTATCACGGAGAAGACTCGGTTAACCTTCGTTTCAACTTTAGCTTTGGCGAACTTTGGCTAAAGTTCGAGAAGTGTGAGTCTTCCAAGACATACGTCAACCATTTTGCGTTTACCCAGCAAAACCCGAAGTGTTTGTATCCCTTTGATTACTTCATAAACCGTTTCGAAAATTTTATGAGCAAAAATAGCAGAAGTTGTAATCTGGAACGATAAGGTGTTTCAATGGAATTGTGGTATTTCGTCTTTATTTCAAAGACATTATAGCTCATATCTTGAGTTACCAAGGTTTCAACGTGCGAGTATCTATATCTATATATTGGTATTACTAGTATTAGTCACGGTATTCGCAATATAATAATAGGTGGAAGTCTTTTAAAGTGCTTATTTTATCAGTTGTAGATGGAAAATTAATCAAAAATGTTAAGTAGGTACAAATTAGCACCAAAGCTTTACAGCGGTTATGAAACCTTCGCTTTTAGTAACATCCTGGAGATAAAGTTTTGCTCATTTTACGAGAAAGCATTTTTCCATGAGATTATACGCTAATCTAACCTGTTAAAATAAGCGTTCTAAATAAGCGAGCGACCGACGCTCGCGACGTCCCAGTAAATGGCCGAAGAAGGTCAAAGTTTGCTCGTTGGGCAAACTGTAAAATTCTAAAGAGAAATGCTGATCAGTCTATTTTTACGCACGCACCTGGTATTCTGAACAAAACTAATCATGTTAAATTGAGAATTTCACTTTTGTCAGATTTATCTCATCTTGCCACACGGATTGTAAGCGAAAGATATAAATTTTAGACTCGGACTCGCCGAAAGTGAGGTTGATAGTCCGAAATTAGACATTTTGTTGCAATGCCACGTTGAGGTGTTAGCTATGTCGGGCAACCGGAAGTTTGCTAGGGCAACCCAGAAAGCTCAGTTGGTTATCCAATGGACGACCTAGAAGAAACTTTAATTTTTGAGCACTGAAAACGCTTAATTTAAGATGTTGCGATGACAAAATTTCACAAAATACGAATCCTAATCCATAGTGGAAGTTTACTCTAGACAGTAAATAGCTTCTATCGTGTCTTCAATCCAAAAACCTAGCACGCCAAAATTGTGAGCAGGAAACATAGAACGTTCTTGATATAGAGGCAAACGAAAAATGTGAATATTTTGCTAACATTGCTGGGCCTGGATTACCTGGAATCAGCCTCCTTGGCGAGGATTTCATAACCAATTTAAGATATTTTATAGAACAATTCAATCAACCATCCCGGCCTAAAATTCTGCGAAATTCCAAATGAACGACAGTTATTAGGGTTTTAGGTTACAACTTTATTGGCAACAGAACAATTCATGTCACACTAAGGCGTAATTCTTGATAGGTTTGGGAAGCCGGAATAAACGTAAGGACTGGCTCTAGATTTGAACGTGGCCGAGAAGCCATTGTTGATACCCTTACTTGTTTGTCCTTTGAAGACATTATACGCGTTAGGTGCAGGTGTTGGTTTCACTAAAGTTGCAAACAAATCAACGAGAGAGAGTTAGTTAAACACCATCGCCGACCAAAGACATAGTTTGACGCTACTTTGACGTGACATAGTTTGACGCTACTCTGAAGTTTTGAATCTGACTTGAGACGTTACTGATTACGAGTCGTAAACATAGGCGTACGAGGCCTAATTTTTCGAGGGGGCAGCGAAAGTTTTGCCCAACTGACATAGAAAATTCCCGACTTTTAGTTAAACCTCAAATTATCGTCGCCCTTGCTCACAGACAAATACAGATGCTTCAAGCATGCATATGTAATTATTAATAATTTCGTCGTGTATCGGAATAAAAAGAGTTACCGTAACAAGTAGCATATATAGTGAATAAACATATAAATATACATTACATATTGAAATTACGATATTTATCTATCATGCACAACATCAGAGCGCCCATTGACTAATCAAGCCTTTCAATTGTATCAACAATATATCAACAATTATTTTGCTTTTTAATTTTCCCCTCACATATTTTTTGCCCGACTTTTGATAAAAATTTGCCCGACTTTTCTAGATTCAAATTTTTGTGGGGGGGCAGCCGCCCCCTGCCCCCCGCCCCGTACGCCTATGGTCGTAAATCATGATTCATTTGGTCAACGCGCAAAAAGCCATGCCCCCCCACATCTGGTATATAATATGTTTTTTGAAAAACCTCAAATAATAAGTAAACGACCAACGTCGGCGTTAAATCTGGCGTAAAGTCTCTGTTCTCCGGCTTTAACTTTTACTAAAAAAATCTATGCATACTTTTCGGGGAGAAGACAATCGAGCTTCTAATCGTAGTGTAAAAACAAATGCAACTTAAAAATCTATGAAAATTACAGGATTTTTGGATTTTCCATGATGCCATGATGACGTCCCAACAGTACGTCATCAAACAACTAAATTTTACACACATATACCATGTACAGAGTGCTATGACCATTTATCCTCATTCCAAACTTCCAAAGCAAAGCGTGAATGTCTGATCTGGCTATAACAAAGTCCATCAGAATAACATCTTCTTTGTCCAACAATAAACTCTCTTCATACTTTGCCGACAGGAAATGGTTAAAATCAGACGTATAGCTACATACGGGCCTCTGTGAAAACTACGTCCGCATGAAGGCTTCTTGTGCCCTCATGAAATATTGTTAATTAATTAATAAGTTAATTAATAGAAACTAATAATTGGGGAAAAATATACTATTTGTATCCAAAAAACACCTAAATTTTGTTTTAAAACTGTAGTTGTACTGTTTGCATCAAACTATTATAGGAGGCAAAAATCTTTTTCTATGTCTTCTCATGGGACATTCTGTATGTCCCCTAATTTTCTTTCAGAATATACGACCTGGAGTATACTGTTGCAAAATCTCCATTACCATCAGTTCAACGTGCTCCTTATCTTACCTTTCTTTGATTTAGGTCGGCTGCTCATACTGTAGCCTGATTTAGTGCTCTTGTTTTGAGGATGATATGCTGCTGGACCTGGCCCAATAATTTCTGAAAATGTTCAATATTAACGCGTTAGAGTAGCTTACCATATCGCTGGCACCAGAGTGAATTATAGTCGCGTCCACTCATTATCCTACAAAGACCCGTCTTAACTGCAGGAACATTATAAACTACAAAGTAATTTTTGTGACTCTGATGACATGTTGAGTTACTTCATGGCAAATGCGGGCGAGATAATCTAAAGTCTAATTTCTGACAAAGCATTTTAGCTTGCTTCAAACTGATCAGGCTTGCTCAAGAGCCATTTTTCACTCTTCACAAAATGATTGCTCAACTGCCTCAATCCTCTAAAGGAGATTTTTCTTACACCAATTCCTGCTTTTCAACCCCAGTTTTCTCCAATGGAATTGGGAACTTTTTGTTGTATTCTGACCATAAATCTAAAAAAAATCTAATGCAGAAATGAAAAAGAGATGGCATCAAAATTACCTCTTTCTTTCTTCAATGATTTACCCATCGAGAACTCTGGAGCTTTGAATGAGTCTGGTCGACAAGAAAGTGATATGTGATAATGTGCAGGACCTGGGTACTGATCTACAAAAATACAAATAAATATATATTAATGAGCAGCTGGTCAGTTAGTCTCCTTCGCAGCTGTTCTTCATGTCGGAAAGTTTCACATTCCATTCCCCAAAATTGACCAATGGGAGTAAGGCTTACGTTTTGGGGAAACCTGACTTTTACCTTGGCGTTGTTGATGCTGCTGTTACTGCATATTTCGCTGGAGAAAGATGGTTGAATTTAGTAGAGTGTTTAGAAAGGTGTGCGATAAATTCAAATTTGATGAATTAATCTACGAAAGCAATACGCTTCGGCCATTTGTAAGCAATCGTATTTCGCTGGGGAAAAACTGGTCAGAACGCGTGGATAGATGAATGCATATTATTGGCTAATTGGAAACAAAGACCATGAATCTGATTCGATAATATAGAAGAAAGGAAATGGAATATGAAGCTTGGTTGAGCAGCCGTTTGTGGAGAGGGAGTTTAAGACCGACACTAAGAACGGTTGCCAAGGAGACTACTGGTAAGTTTGCAAAACCAGGGAAACCTAAAGGATGTAAGACGAACTTGATTTCCTGCAACTTTGAGAAACTGTTATCATCGTCCGATAACTTTCGGTTAGGGTCATCGAATAACTGTTTTAACTGCTTAACTTGTCTCTCCCGAATCAAAGGGCTGCAATTTTACGTTTCATCCGAATCGTGGCAAAGATCGAAATCGGTTCACATACTACTCAGTTCCAGACTCCCAGTGTCGCTTACCTGTAGGATCAGGCCTTCTTGTTCCAATGGAGTAAGCGGGAGAGTTATTCTTAGCAAAATCTTTGTCTGCGTCATACGTCTCTGGACCAACGTCTTCATTTTTCATTAACCCTAAGTTTAAAAATCAAACGCGAATATCATTCTCTAGAGAATGAGTAACTGAAATCAGTTATTGGTAAACTACATCAAGTGGTCCAACTTTGAGTTCCTAACTTGGTTGGAATTTTGACTGACTTCCTTGCAACTTTGCATGGAAATTTGCAAATTTCCATTACAATTTTCCCAGACTTCCTGTTCAGATTTCCTAACTTCCTGTTTTTAACAAAAGTAATATGAATATGTTATTCGATCCATCCATCGACATATGTCCCCACTCACCTATCCATCTGCCTATTCATTCATTCATTCGTTTGTTCGTTCGTTCATTCATTCATTCACCCATCGATTCATCCACTCATCTATCTCCATATAGCTCCAAATAATTTCAAAAGTAATTACATTCTTGAAACTTACCGTGTTCTGGATAGTTCAATATGGCAGGAAAACTTGGTCTGCACCGTTGTCGACAGGAGAACGCCTCCGGTGTCCGCCAAAGTTTTGTGCTGCTTTGACTGTAATTCGCCGGACTGGGAGTCTCTTCAACTATAAAAAATGACAGGGCATTTAATTTTTTTTAGGGTTTGCTTTAAATACAGAACTTGAGTGAAAGCCGAAGTTCAAGCAACCAAGCTCAGATGGTAAGCTAAGGTACAAGGGTCGGTTGTTCTAAGTCTGGATAGCTTATCCAACGGATAAGTATTGACCAGTGAACAGTGCTATCCAGAAATTCAACTGAACTTAAATTTTATTCACTAAATAGGGAGATATCCACTCAACCGTTCTATTAGCAGATAAAATTTAAGTTTAGTTGTTGAAAGGATGGATGGTGCTGTTCACTCGTTGGGACTTATCCACTGGATAAGATATATAGGCTTTGAACAGCTGACCCCATGTCACATGTGCTGTCTATGCGGAAGCCAAGATATAATAATAATGGGAATGATCTGACCAACGATAACCAACGAAAAGAAAGAGGCTATGACAAGGAATCACAAAGTCGAAAATATGCCAGCAAGAAATCATTTTCCTGTGATCACGAACTTGACAAAAGTTTGCATGACCTCTGAAATAACACCGACCTCTCACATGCACAAGATTGTGTTCAACATTCAGGTTTTCCAATCGTCATATCGTGGCTTCCGCATAAGTAGCATATATGAAGAACCTGCACCTTAGCTCACCACCAGTCTTGGCAGCTCAATTCTTAAACACTGAGCAGAAAGCCTGCTCATGTGGGAGCTTGGTAAATATCAGAACAACAGAGGACGTTCGTCAAGCTC
>JBAHVQ010000303.1:30602-47490 GCA_036872915.1 Nanipora kamurai | reverse complement strand
GAACACAGCGGATCACTTATGACACTTGCAGCATACTTCAATAATTTTGCAGAAATTCCATCAATGCCAGAAGCTTTAGTTACTGATAATTTTGATAGCATATGATAAACAGCTAACACCGGGATCTCAGTAAATTGAAATTTGAACGTAGCAGGTTTAACAAAAGACTCGGGAGTCACAGACATAGTTGGAAAACCTTCACTAATTTTAATACCTACAGTCGAAAAATGATCGTTAAACGCATTAGAAATGCTGTGTGGGTCTGTAAGTGTTGATTCACCAACCTTCAGCTCTGTAATACCAGTAATCTAAATACAGAGAGAGAGAGACAGAGAGAGAGACAGAGAGAGAGACAGAGAGAGAGAGACAGAGAGAGAGAGACAGAGAAAGAGAGAGAGAGAGAGAGAGACAGAGACAGAGACAGAGACAGAGACAGAGACAGAGACAGAGAGAGAGAGACAGAGACAGAGACAGAGAGAGAAACAGAGAGAGAGAGACAGAGACAGTAACAGAGAAATCATTGGTTGTTAGATGCTCCGTCAGACTCGAACTGACAACCTAAGAACCGATGAGATTCGCGCACAATGAAACAATTAGATTGATCCATTTTCCAGCCTTCGCTTTTTTGTGGGTTGTGTGTCCATGCAAGTGCGTAAATCAGTTACGTAGAATATTAAGCAACTGCTCTTCACAAACGATCGGAACGATACCGACCTCCATGTCACAACTTTGGCTGTCGCCATAAAGTTTAACTCTACAACACAGGCAATTCAAATGGCGGACTGTGGGCCAGATCTGACCATGGAAACAATCTCATCCAATCCGCCTACCTATACTCACTGATTATACAGTTTCCGTTCAACAACCTTCGATTTTCTCACGCGAAACATGCTGGCGGAAACTTCGCTTGTCTATGGCTTTAAGCGGCTATGGCAATAAAGTTTTAATTATAGGACAGCATGATTAAACACTGTGGATCCACCGTCTTGTTTAATCTTTAGCTAAAAGTTAAAGTTGCTGCAAAGACGCTCAAGTTGCTTACAGTTACTTAATCATGCGCATGCTATTATGTTTTCAATAAAAATTGGAAATGAAAAAAATGTAAGGCCCTTCGACTAAAATCATTTTCATAAACCGGCTCCCATCCAAAATTAAATGCATAGCCCTAACGTAGACATTCTACGTACCTTAACGGCATCGGCGGCCATTTCTTGACAATTTACGTACCATTGTGGTTTTATTAATGGCTCGACGACGTCCTTTGAGCGACTAACGACAAAAACCAAACAACTTGTTAAAAACAAAACAACTTGTTAAACAAAACAAACTTGCTAAAAACAAACAACTGGGTTTCGCGATTGTTCCGTATGTTCGCGGTGTTACGGAGCCAATCAACAGAATCTTATGTAGTTACAACGTTAAAGTTGCCCAAAAACCTTATTTGACATTGGGTCATATTTGCGAAACCTAAGGATCCTGTGACGAAGGAACAAAAGGCGGACACTGTATATTCTATCCCGTGCAATGACTGTGATAAGGAGTACATCGGACAAACAAAACGTCAGTTTGGAACACGGTTAAAAGAGCACCAAAAGGCAGTATTCTTTTCAAAAAGGGATAATTCTGCCTTGTCGGAGCACGCGTGCCAAACTAATCATGCGATTGATTGGGATAACGCTAAAATTATCGCAACAAATGGCAGATACCACCAAAGATGTTGTTTGGAAGCTTGGCACATTAACAGCGCCCACGCTTTGAACCGGCTTTCATCTTCAGAGTCAAAAAGTCAAAAAGTCCTCTTGACTCCGAAGATGAAAGCCGCTAAGGCTGTCGAAACGTCAGTCACTTCTACCAACGGTCCTTCTCAAGACTACACTAACCTGGACGATCAACTTCCACAAACATTTCATAAGTCTCCCAGGTTCAAACCATTTAAAGAATTAAAAAATCATGCTTGGTCTTACCTTTGACTCAAAAATCTTCAACTGAATTTGCTTATATTCGCATGCAGAGATATTAATGTTATCGTAATTGTAAATCACTGATTGTATATAAGGTAAATTAATACATATTAAAATGTATACGGCTTACATGTAGAACAGCTTTTAAACTGATGTAACACAGCATGTAAGTAAAGCAAGTCTAATCTAAATCCAATTTAAATCTAATCTCTTTGTCCCTCTGTCTCTCTCTCTGTCCGTTTGTCTGCCAGCTCATTTCTCCGTACGTCTGTCTGTTTGTTTATCTGTCTATCTCCCTGACTGTCTGCCTGCTTGCCCATTTGATTGCTTGCCAGGTCCTTTTTCCTTCCCTGTCCGCCTGTGTCGACCCGTCTGTGTTTTTATTGATTGTTTCTATGCTTCGCGCCATAAAAGTCGTTAAATCAATGACCAAAAAAGTTGACCCTTACCTACAAATCGGAATTACCATTGGGTTTTCTTCAGTTTTAACGTATAAGCCTTTACTTTTCAAGTCGTCCAGTACAATTTTACGCGCCAAAAAACGCTTTAAACCCTAAGAAGAAAAGGAAAGAAGATCCACACATATATATCGAAATACATTTTGACTTAGGTCCAAAAAATGTGGATCCTATTTCATATAAAATACACTTTTTAGTATTTATATATATTATATTTTATTCATATATAATTTTATCATATATAATTAGTATTTATAAGTATTTATATATAATTTCTAGTATTTCTTTATGGTTGATACTATCACGTAATGGAAGTGATTCTCACTCGAAAATTATTCCATCGAGCACAATATATTGACTATGTTAATAGTTAGTCATGCACTTTCTCTGTAAGAATAATGTTCTTTTGATCTCCAGTACTTGCTACAGAAATAGAACGTATGGCGCTTGCATACTAGAAATGCATGTCAATATATAAGTTTCCGCGAGGCTCAAGAGATCATATTAAATCAGGTACAGAATTGACTTCATTTGAATAAGGTGCTTTATCTTGTAATCGTTTATGGGCATATAAATGAGTCCTCTCTAGCTTTGATGTTGTGTGAGAAATTCGAGAGAATTTCTACTCTCAAACCAGGCTAAAGCCTTGGTCAAGATGATTATCGTTGGAACTCTCGCTCCCATTTGACCACCAACTATCATCGACTATCATCGACTTTTATTCACTTTGAGCATTTTCAAATTTTCCACGATAGTCGATGATAATTTTCCCGTTTGACCACGCACTGATTACAGAGTTAATGAAAGTTGATGATAGTTATGAGGGAAATGAGTTCTTGAGCTATCATTGATTATCATGCACTGTTTAACCAAGGCTTAACGATTTAATTCATATATGCATACAGTTCAATAAGATATTAAATGAGATTTCATTTTGGAATAAGGCCTCTCCATCAGAAAGGAATCAGGACTGCTCGTTTTAGTGTCAAGTTTCCTTCTTTTTGTCAGGATTTGAGATGGTTCTCTGCTTGAAAGAAAAAATTTCGTCGACCTTTGCTATCTTGCGCGGGAGCCTAAAATGGCACCAGTCCATACAGAAAGAAAACAAGTGATACTGAACCACCTGCTAAGCAAATGATCATATATTGCTTACAATGTAACGTTTATAATCTGGCAGGAAATCACCCACATCTGTAACAATGCCATCGTCATCCATCATGGAGATAAATCTTAAACCATGTCTGGAAGCCACCTCGTAATCATTGTGGTCGTGCGAAGGAGTAATCTTCACAGCACCTGCAAGACAAGCGAGTCAATTTTTTCGCCTACTTTTTCTAACCAAACTATAACCTACGAACGGGTTTTAATCGTTGAATGGTAAAGTCCTGGACGATTGCTTCTCGTAATCACCAATCATATGCACGACGGTCAATCGTCATACGTAGTCACTCATCTTAAGGTGCTTATGATACGAAAATTATTTTTGTTTCATAAGAAATTACTTTTAAAATAATGAAGAATTAAAAAATTTCCAAAAATTTCCTAAGACTTTAATAGTCTCAAACTGCAAACTCAAAATTCTAATGAAGAATTGCAAGTTACACCTCCTTCATACCTCACTTACTTCTTGAGATATTTGGATTTGTTTAATCTGGTAAATTTGTCCTCTTGTGATGTCATTTTGTTTTCAAAACACTTTAACTTATTAGATAATTATTATGATTATTCAATATATTTTTGAATAATTGCTTACCACCCCGGTAGTAATAGCTAATACATATATACATTCATGTGAACAATCTACGAACGTACAATCCAGCAAACAAATCCATAAACCAACGATGTTAGATACATACAGAGTGACGAACCATACCGGACAAGTAGAGAAAACTATACTACAGAGAAAACTCTACTACTCAGAGTCTTTATAGTTAATAGTTAACCTGTTCCAAACTCGGGGTCCACTGCTTCATCACAGATAATCTTCAGTTTGCGATCACAAAATGGATGCAAAGCCACTTTACCATGAAGATGCTGAAATATGGTTATAAATACGCACAGAAATTACCACAATTTTCAAAAGAAATATGTAATGACGGCGAAAAAATTATAAATACGGGGAGAATGTAGTTAAAAAATTTGTTGCACTTGAATTAAGGAAATCATTATTTCACTATGTCACAACGATTGTGGACTATCAGGGGGAAACAAATATGCCCGATTAATAAATACAAGCTTCTCTTAATCCTTTCACGCTCAGTGTCCGATATATCGGACACCAGGAATAAAAGGACAAATGAGAGAAAAAAGCAAACACAAAGAGAGAACAAAGGACAAAAGGACAATTGAGAAAACAAAGCAAAAACAAAGACAGAACAAAGAACAAAAGGACAACTGACAAAACAAAGCAAAAACAAAGACAGAACAAAGAACAAAAGGACAATTGAGAAAACAAAGCAAAAACAAAGAGAGAACAAAGAACAAAAGGACAATTGAGAAAACAAAGCAAAAACAAAGAGAGAACAAAGAACAAAAGGACAATTGAGAAAACAAAGCAAAAACAAAGAGAGAACAAAGAACAAAAGGACAAATGAGAGAAAAAAGCAAAAACGAAGAGAGAACAAAGAACAAAAGAAAAAATTTCATGCGTTAAAGGATTAAGGGACTTATGCAGCCAAATTTTCGATTATTCTTGGATACAATGTTTTTGTAGTTTTAAGGAGTCCTAGTCACAGCTAAAAACTGCAGACTATTTTTATAGCTTGCCAGAGATGATAGTACTTAAACACTGAACAGAAAGTCTGCTCATGTGGGAGCTTGGTAAATGTCAGAACAACTAGAGGACATTCGTCAAGCTCGTTCACTCAGAAAAACGATTTCTGAGCCCCAGACGGGAATCGAACCCCCAACCTTCTGATGACCGGTGGGACGCTCCATGGCTCAAGGGTTGGGGCGTCTCACCGGTCATCAGGAGGCTGCGGGTTCGATTCCCGTCTGGGGCTCAGAGATGATAGTCACGGCCTTCAGAACGCGCTATGTGCTTGAATGGGAAATTCACTGAGACGTCATAGGATCTGGCAAAAAATTTCTTTCAGAACACTCTGAACCAAACAGCAAGACACACAGCAAGTAATTCTAAGTAATTACATAAAATATATAAAATACATTTAAAAATATATTATAAAGATAAATATATAAAAATACATTGTCATTTTCCATAGAGTAATCATTGTGACGTCACAGTGATATGAAGGAGTTTTCGCAACCTCGCCCACTTTTCATATGCACTGAGGACCGCATTCCAGCGAGGGGAAAAAAACAAGATTTTACATCATTTGAATCAGATGAAGTGGACTATCAATGTAAGTGGAAAATATTGACGTCAAAAATTTGGATGCCTGAGGCCTGGGTATAAGTACTTTCTTCCTAGAATAACGATTTCAGAACGCGTGGGAGTAATGCCCAGGGTTCTTAGAAAGGAAATATTCGGGATACTTAGATAAAGTCCTCAGAAAGAAATAAGAGGAAAGAGTATATACTTTCTTCAGTGGTTTAGCAAGGGGTTTTGAGACGAGAGATAAAACTTTTTAGTAATAATATTTTGACTATAAACACAACAGTTTTGATCTGAAATTTTATGTGCGACATGTGTCGGAGTATACTACTTCCTTCTTCAGGCAATTATTACAATTGACAGCTAGGCTTAGTTTGATGACGCTTAAATTGTTGGTGTCACTTGCAACAAAATATGTTTTGAATTATTAAAATTAGAACTAAATCAGTAAGAGTCAAATCAGAAAGTAAAAAACCATTATTACTATTATTTCTTACATTCTAATTTGACTCTTACTGATTTAGTTCTAATTTTAATAATTCAAAACACATTTCGTTGCAAGTGACGCCGACAATTTAAGCGTCATCAAACTAATCCTAACTGTTAATTTTAATAAGTGCCTGAAGAAGGATGTAGTATATTCCGAACCATGTCGCAAATAAAGTTTCCGATCAAAACTGTTGTATTTACAGTCAAAATATCTCATATACAAGTTAAGTTCATGGACAGATTGAACGCTAGGATGCGTAAGTTATAAAGTGCTCACTGCCCCTACGGGATTTGGACTACGAAGCAGCCCGGAATCATTGGAGTAAATGTGAGAGATAAGACTTGTAACAAGACGACAAACCGTAAAAGCTTGAAAAAACTTCCCAGGGACCTAACCTTGTATTTTGGGTCATTCGGATGAACGGCGATGGCAGTATCGCCTAACATCGTCTCAACTCGGGTTGTTGCCACTACTAACTTCTCATCACAGCCTTCCACCGGATAAGCAAAGTGCACAAGAACTCCGAATTCCACTTTATGATCATAGCCAGGAACAGGAAGAAGAGTTCGACCCGTAATTTCTTTCTTGTCCACCTAAGCGCAAAAGTAGCGTTTCGTACAATGATTAAGGATCGGTACATAACATAAACCTCCGCTACTTAAACACTGAGCAGAAAGCCTGCTCATGTGGGAGCTTGGTAAATATCAGAACAACAGAGGACGTTCGTCAAGCTCGTTTCCTCAGAAGAACGATTTCTGAGCCTCTGTGGCTCAATGGTTAGACCGTCTCACCGGTCATCAGAAGGTTGTCTGGGTTCGATTCCCGCCTAGGGCTCAGAAATCGTTTTTCTGAGGAAGCGACCTTGACGAACGTCCTCTGTTGTTCTGATAAACCTCCGTTCTTTACCTTAGTTCGTTTAAGTTAGTGGCTAGAGCGTCTCACTGGCATCCAGGGGCCAGTTGTTCAAAGTTTGGATAGCTTATTCGGCGAATAACTTCGTTTCGTGACAAATGAACACCGTTACTCAAGCATTAAAAAAATCGAACTTACATTTAATTCGGTCATAAGGCAAGGCTTATGGCGCTATCCTTCCGTCTTATCAGAGTTCGCTGTCGTAATCGTAACAGACCTAGAGTTTTCTTCCACTACTCAAACTCTACGGCTTCCGTAATCACTATTTCTCCTGTTGCTATAATTACTCGATAACTGTACGACCTTAAAAATCTTTTATTGCCGTACGATTGTCACGATTGTAATGTTTTCAAATCTGCTGTGAAACTTTCGGCTCAAAACTTTCTGTTGACTGAGATATACGTTGGGCTGTCTCAATTTTTACCAAGACCAGCTACGACAGGCAATTAAAAACTCTTAATATTACATTTTTGATTAATGGTCGTTATTAACAGTTACAGGTTGGTAAAAGTTTGCAAAACGAACCGAAAATGGTATTGAATTTTGCGTCACCAATAGTTGTGCAACAACAAAGTATAATTTAGTGTTTCATCTAAACTCTGAGAAGATTTGTTTCGAGGAAAAATTAACATAGGAAGTTGTCGGAAAATGGTAACTTCAAAACAGGTACAAGTGTCCAATACAAATGACATTGGGCGTAAAAAGGGTTCACCTTAATCAATGGGTCGTTTGCTTAGCTGTTCCGTAAGCTTTCACGGTTTCTAATAGTTGCCACTTTTTATTGCCATTTTTGTTTCTTAATTGTTACTCAAGAGTCTCCACAAACTCTATACGAACGTGAATGCTGGGAAGCATACTTTTAAAAACAAAGCTTTCGTGACGAGACCAAGAAGAGGGACTGGCTGATAAGGATTTAAAGTGAATATTACCTCAAATTTCCTTTTTACTTTAAAAGGTTCACACATTACCGAGAGAAATATTCTGTTTATTTTGTTCCGTTTTCTCCAAACCAAGGCATTTTATGGCCCGTCGGCTTTATGGAAAAACATCCCCATTTTTGTACTAAACCGAGCCTGTGAGGAGAATGGGCCAACTACCACTGTAGATAAACTAATTTACATGGCGCTCATTCTTTGAAAACAGCCATGAAAATTAGTTTATGACGTCTGAGCAGGAACAGATCCCTCACAGACTCAGTTTAGTACAATAATGGCGGTGTTTTTCCGTGGCTTTGACCTACCAAAAAATGCCCGGTTTGAAGAAAATAGAACGAAATAGACAAAATATTTCACAGGGTAATGTGTAAACTTTTTGGAGTAAAAAGGAATTTTACATTTTAAAGGGATAGATCAGAGAGTCCTTCACTGGGCTCAGAGTTTGGGTTACAGGGTAAGCACTAGGGTAAGGCAAACAGTAACGTTAGCATTAGGGTCCGCGCTGGTCGAATAGGTTTAGGGTTACCGCTAGCCGATTAGTGTCAGTGTTAGGTTTAGGGCTAGGATTAGAGTGAGCGTTATGGGTTCGTATTACGGTTACTATTAAGGATTAGTATTAGTCGATTAGGGTTAGGGTCAGATTTTGATTGCGGTTTGTTTTTTGCTTAGAAAAGTGAAGGTGGTTTATGTTTTAAATACTTACTTTTCTGTAATCGGATATCAATTGACTATTTTTCGGTCTCCTCTTGGAAAAAATATTTTATAGTATACTGTCTGCCAGTCACCCTTTTGTTAATCATACAAACGTTACCTCGATATCTGATATGGCTGAGTTCAAAGTACACGACCAGTTCACTAATCTTTTGCTGCGGTAAATCAGTCCTTCATCGTGCAACCGTACAAAAGCTTCAATAACTGCTCTGGATAATTTCTAAAACAAATCGGCAAGCAAACCTTAGGATGAACCACACGAAAAACGAGGCACAAACACTGATCCATCATACCTCACTCATGGTGAAACTTTCTCGGTCCCAGTCCACAGCCACACCCATTCTTTTTTCTTGATCGTATATTCTATGACCTTTTCTGAAGAAAATGAACGACGTTGATTATCTTTTTTTACCAAACGTTTGATTTTCGCATATTTATAATAAAAAAACCAATCCAGAGTAACGCAAACGGCTTGCACCTTCAGTTACAGAAGAAAGCTTGGGTAGGCTAAAATGAGATAGAATCACAAGTGGCCCATGATGGGAATGTTGTGCAAAATATGTGGAACCGCCTTAAAGTTTCTGAGTTGGAATAATGTCTGAGATATTCTCTAGACGTTCATCGCTAAAGTATCTTCACAATAGAACTGATATTTTCATTTCAAGGGCAAAGGTTTCACCTACGTTTCTACTATCACGGACGCAGGTAGAGATAAGGCAAAAATCGCGACGACTAGAAATAACAGAATATAACATTCTCCATAAAATAGTGAAAAATCTCACATGAAACCTTATACATGGAGGCCAAAAACGCGTCTAATATGGTTCAGTAGTTTCATGACTTATTCACTCAATCGCATGCTCCAGGGTGATAAAACTCGTTGAAAAAATCCCACGTGTAAACAGTCCTTAACATTCCATTATACATACTTAATCAAACTTACTCATTTTTCCACTTCCAAACCTCGTTCACAAATTTCTCGCGACCCAGATCATGGCGCGACAAGTTCTTCTCACGCTTCAACTTCTTCTCAACCACGACCTGGAGAAAATTAATGGAACTGGATTAAAACGAACTCTACCGGACTAACACACATTCAATTTCTTTGTTTTTCGAATGTTCTGACATGGGCTACTATGAATGCAACAAATTGCGTTACCTCATTGCTTGCCTTAAAACAAGATCTGGTGCTAAACTTTACAAATGAAGTTGAGTTTTTATTGGCATTAATTGGAATTAAATCTTGTTTTTAATAAGAAAGGCTTCGCACCAGACTTCGTTTTAAGGTGGCCGAACATAGTTTTGCGAGTTTTTCTCACCTGATCTTTTTCTTGCCCATAACTCTGGAATGGTTGTAGCCCATAATTCCAAATTTTGTAGAGTAGGATAGCGATTATAGGCGTTTAAGCTGGTAGGGCAATATTAGGGATCTTTGCTGCTTTCAAGGCAACCACAGCAATTGAAAACAACCACAAAAATTCAGCTTTGCAAAGCTAGAGGGGAATCTAGCAATTAAAATTTGAGGAAATTTGCAGAGTTCCAAAGCGGCGACTGGGAGATTGGTTCCTCCCAAAAATTTTAAAGTGGGGGTTATTCTCCCATGAATAAATTTGGGTAAGTATTAGAGATGGATAGTAGCATACTGTAGAGCTGATATTCATAGCACAGAATGCGGGCAAACAAACCGAAATTGACTTTCGAATAATTGCAAATGAACCATTTTCTATTGTTGATGCCGCAAAAATTATGGGTAAATGCGGACCAAAATGAAAACGGACGTCATCGCGACAGAGCGCTATTGCTTCTCAGTGTCTCCATGAAAACTGTTTTCCATCGGATATTCTAATAATATTCCATTGTACTCTATAGATTTCGCCGAGTGTATGGTGACAAGCGACAGTCTTTGGACAGGTCTACAAAACTAGAAGCTCGCTGTGGCATCTCACAGAGACAAGTCATGTCTCTGTGGTCCTCTCGCGAAGAAAGCCCTGGCGGAAACCATGACTTCGCAGAATTTTTGCCAACTTTGAGGTAGTTTTTAAGGAACTGTTGTTGTCATGGAAACAACAAAAATCCTTTCATTTGGAAATTTTCAGGTTTACACCGTGTTATTTTAATTAGTTTCTGAGCTTTGGGCCAGTACACAGGCCTGTACGGAGCGGTCAATAGCAGGCGGGGCCAAAATAGCAAAAACTGAAAAAGGGTCTCGGGAGTTGTAGTTTTATTTAGAATGTTTGCGGTTTCAGTAGCTTCAGAACACCAAATTATCATAAAATGCAAGTCTATTTATGATTTTTCCGCAAAAATTGTTTATTTTATTGTTGTACTTCGAATAATTGCTAAATAAAAGAAACGGCGTTTTTTTTACGTCACTGCTCAGACTATTTCTTAGCAAATTTCAGAGGGGGCAATGCTCCCTGTTCCCCATCAGGTACGTGTCTGAGTAAACTGGGGGAGTCTTCAGACAGTAGTGAGCCGAATTCGTACCAGTAAACAATTACTTTGCTTGACAAATCAGAGAATCGAAATCTTCAAAACCGGACAATACCACAAGAAGGAAAGCCATTACATGACACTTGGTCGACTGCTTTTCGTTCATCTCATATCCATCTTTATTTAGAACTTTTATCTTCAATTGCTTAAATGTCCTTTAGTTTTGAACTTGATGCGCACGCGTAATAGATCACACAAGACGTTTACCGTTTGCATTACGTTGACGCGACCAAATATTCAGTTCACCACTGTCTGAAGACAATCCGAGTGTACAGAAGCTCAGAAGCAAATGAAACAGAATAACAGGGAGTTAACCTACAAATAATTCCAAATAAAATATTATACCACTGTACAAAGCATCGAACAACGCAAGAAAAATCCTTGATATTATCCAACCAGCTTCAACTCTCATCATTGCTCTTCTTTTCTGTCAAATGTGGAGTTATGTGAGTCAACTATTTCTGGCGCTTGCACCAAGGAAGCAGAAGGCATAAAAAACTAGCAAGACTGAGTTAGCCACCTTGAAGCAAAGGCTAGAAATTAATATCGAAAAAACAGATTCCGATGCCTCCTACAAAATGTGACCCGAATAAATGAGGTTACAAAGATGATCATTATATCTCGGGATTTGGGAAAAAGAAACCATTTTAAATCAGCATGTTAAAGGCTTCACACTGCCTATATCTTAAAAATAACCAAATTTACGAAAGAGCTACACTGGAAAATACGAACGGCGAACTGGCCAATCAAAGCGTTGGTAAAATTAGAGATATCTAAATCCAACGAAGTAACCCAAACCTGCGTGGCTATTCCAGCATGGTCACATCCAGGGACCCACAATGTTTTTCTGCCCTGTTGGCGATTCCTAGAAAGAATATTACAAATTGACTGAAATATGTATGTGTTTACTAATTCAACGTTTTTCTCATTTCCCTTTACCAGAATTAGTGACGAAAACCAGAACTGCGCGGTCAAACGTTAATTCAAAGGTGTCTTTACTTACCACCTAGTAAGACAATCTTCAACAGCACTGGTCAATGCATGACCAACATGAAGGGAGCCAGTTACATTCGGTGGTGGTATAACGATTGTAAAGTTGCCTTTTGGGTTTGGTTTTAATATGTCATGCTAAAAGTGAAAAAACGCAGGACGTTATGGCAAACTTTATACTTGCAAAATGTCTGACAATGCGAAGTTGACGTCAATTTTGATAGGATTATTAAAGCCCAGGATAGAATGCCAAACAATGGCATGATATTAAAAGTTTAATAGAATCTCTTTAATGTAAGCAGCGAAACGTAAGGTTCAATCAAACCTTTAATATCATGCCAATGTTTCGCATTCTATGCTGGGCTTTAATATTCCTATCAAAATAGAGATTCCTGCACGGTCAATCTCTGGCTAATTGACTTCTATTTAACAAGGTTATCGAAAGTCAGGAGGTTCAAAAGTACAGGTAGTGGGCAGCCGGCGATCGATTGCCGGTTCTAACGAGTGTACAGTACAGTAATTGCAGCTCGTTTTTTAGGAGAGCAAGAAAGATTATTTCTTTTCCTTAAAGAATCCTTCAAAGGCAAAAATCTTGGTTGGTCATCTTGTTAATTCAAAGATCAAACGCACTGCTATCTCGTTTCTTCGGTTGGCTCCCTATGCAAACAGTTAGCTAAAGCTTTCAGCTTTTAAAAGAGATTACAGTCTAGTTGTTGTTTAAAGTGAAACATTCCCCTGTTTAGTATGAAAATGGCAGGGTTTCTGACATGAGTGTCTCCATTTGAGTTAGGTATTGCAGTTCTCAAAAAAGGGTTATAACAAATTAGTTCCTAACTAGTTCCATCAGTCGGGGGGATCTATCTCAATTGATCTGCTTCTGATGGGATGGTACTGTAGCAGTTACAGATGCCAGCCAGATCTGGTAGCAAATTCATCATGGAAGAAAACCTGCACAGCCACAGTTTATTAAAGTTAACAGGTAGAATTCTGAATCCAAAAGTATTAATTTACCAAAGAAACGAAATTTAACATTGTTAAATTTGGTAATATCATCGTTTAACTAATTCACATTACAGTAGTTGTTTATCTCCACCCAAAATTACATTATTAATAATAATAATTAATATTAATAATAATATTAATTAATTAATAATTACAAAACTACATACATTACAAAATTACATACATTACAAAATTACATACATTACAAAATTACATACATTACAAAATTACATACATTACAAAATTACATACATTAAAAAATTACATACATTACAAAATAACATACATTACAAAATTACATACATTACAAAATTACATACATTACAAAATAAATAATTCCAAAATTCTAATTTTGAAAATTCTTAATTCTTAATTCCAAAATTATTTATAATTTTGAAATAACATTTATTAATATATTTTAATATTTTTTTATTTCTGCACACTTGAATAAATTGTTCTAAACTATCAACAAAATGGCAGTGACTAGACAAGTACTGGTACATTAGAGAAGTGGTCAATGTTAAAAGTTCTGAATCAGCTTGGGTGCAGCAAGAGCCAACTTGTGTGCTAAGAACTAAAATTTCAAAACAATTAAGATATACCAAAATGGCAGAGCTGTACTTACATTGTACTCAGGTTTGAAAAATCCCTACAGAAAAAAATCAAAGTGAGTTTTACATTAGCATTGATTAATAGACACTTTTAAGGTGAACGATGTGGTCTCAGGAAATATTAATGCTGTCATGGACTAAAAATTGCTCACAATCACACACAATTTTAAACTTTGACTCCCAAAAGTTACCTACACACTAAAATTGTCTAGTGCTAGTCTGAAAAACAAAGATAAATTGGCTCATAGCCAATACTTAAAAGAGTTGAGATCATTGCTATAAATGTACTTCATAATGTAGCATGCAGTGCTACAGGAACTTGTTCATAGTTTGTATTTGCCATTAGTTTGTAGTCATAACTGTGTAGTCGACATATGTACCTGTATGTATAGTAGCTTGTTCACTGTCATTTATGGCAGTTGCTGTTGAGTTGCCATCCTATAAAGAACCTCTTTTACCAGCTGTGTTGTGTGTATTTCATCACAGCTTGGATGACGATACCATCCTCACTACACTCACGTGACAACCCACCTTGTCATTGGCGTAAAACATTACAATAATATACTGTAGACTGTACTGGTGCAGGCATACAGTCAGTAAGCTTCCACTCAGTGACTTTCAGTTACAGTTAGTGAGACTTTAACTCAGTATACTTATGGCAAAGACATCCTTGATAGACTTTCACACTGCCTGTCATCTCACCTGTTTTTCCCACCATGGATACCATGCAGCTTCAACATATGTTGGGCTGTAACTGTCAGGCATAGTTCCTGACACATCTGCAGAGAAATCAAAAATCATAGAACAAAAGTGAACAAAATAAATCCCATAATTATCCTACACTTCAAAAGACAACTCAACAAATTTATAGGACTTGAGCAGAATTGAAGTCACATTTATTCAGTTTCTTGATTGATGCTCTACGAGTTGAGCTACTGTATTCACTGTAGTCAACTAGAAACAGTATGCCAGTAGACTGTATTCTAATTTAAGTACCATAATTATTGTAGCATGCAGACAAACAGTACACCCCTTCAAGTTCAGAGAGAAAATTGTCCAGATGCTGGGGGTGTATATTTACCGTACCTCATACCACCACAGATTTCCTTTTATTGATGATGTTAACTCTTTAATGCTCAGGGCTCATCCCTATGATGATTAATATGGTCTAGCATTAGCCAAAGTAAAACACTTAAGAGTATCTTTGCCCCTTAATGCAGTAATGTTATCATGATCATAATATTCATTATAAAAAGGACATTTTCATTAGTGAGCATTCTGAAAATCATGAGGGCGTGTCTACCACATCGAGGGCTTGTACCAGTGACAGTATATAATTATATACAGCAATATTTGAACTTCTCAATTCAAAATTCAATCCCACAGACACATCACAGCCATCTGTAAGTGCTCTGTTATCCCACGAATGTTTTATGAAATTAAATTGGATCATACTATAACAGCATATTCAAATGGCTGTCTGAAACAATTTACTTGTAATTAAATTCCTGAACTGCAAAGTTAAATGTAACACCTATGTCACTGTGGTAAACATGTTTCAAAAAGATTTTATGAGCTGGTAACAACATCAGGAGCTCTTTTCTTTTCCAAATATCAGCACAAGGTTGAACCTGTGGATATTTCCTGCAGTGAAGTACATGTATTTGCTGAAATTCAAGTTGTCTAAATAAGAAGTAAACATCTTGTGATATTGTCTAGTTCTTGACATTAAAAGTTCTGCCATACTGTACCTCTGGAAAACATCACAAGACAACACATACAGGCACAAAACAAATTTGACCTTGAACTAGACATACTGTAGTTCTATCATGTAACTGATGCTTGAGTCTTTAAGACAAAGTCTTAAAATGTTTCTTAACTGGACTGCCAGACTAGTAAAACCCTTGTTTAAATACAGTAATCCGCAAGCACTTTTACTGGGTGGCATGTATGATAAGGAAAACTGTCAGAAATACTCAAAAAATTAGACTCCTTCCAAAACTTTTCCAAGACAACCTGTACTAGTTTGTGGTAAACGTTACCAGTGCACAAAAAATTTTACCAGTGATTACGCTACCCTTTTATCTGCATCAAATCTTAGTTTAGTCTAGAGCCTAGACACAGACCAATATGGGTACAGTATCACCAGTAATGAAATTGCCAACAACAATAGTTTTATTTCATTTTTAGTACTGGCATGCCAATATGCTGATGTTAATGTTGCACTGCAGAAGCCAATATTTCAAAAAATGACAGTGATTGACCTTTTTTCATCACTAGTCCCAGGACTAGTAGAGTGGAAAAGTTACTGGTCCTCAGAGAATTTCTGGTATTCCAGACCAAATTCCAGCATGTCACTTACTATTGGTTGAATCAAGAAAAAGAACGCATAGCATGTCAATTTCCTTCCGACTTCGTTCCCAGGACCCTATCTTCTCCCATTTCTTTTCAAAATGGCGACTGCATTTTCTCAGCCTGCGCCTTGTTCGTGATGTCTTTTCAGAATGTTTGTGAAGAAAAAATGTGCTCAATGAACAATCACAGAAGACCATGCTTTAATTTTTATATTCGTTTGAACATTACATACAGAATAGTTGCTAGTCCTGTGACTAGTGGCTATACTTTTTTACTAGTGCAGGACCAGTGGACTACCGTTAAGGTCGAGCACTGAATGAAATTTGATTGAAATCATATTCGACTTACATGTAAATGGAATGAAAAAGATGCTGCCTGTATTGTTTACCTTTCTTTTCGCCAGGCGGCGTGTTCTTGTCATATGAAATTACTTTCTTGGTATCTTCCTTCTTCTTCTTTTCTTTCTTTTTCTGAAGGGCATTCAATTATACCATTTTCACTTCAAATTCGTCGCAAGTCACATCAAATTCATAACAGGTCAAATCAAATTCGTAATAGATCAAATCAAATTCGTAGTAGGTCAAATCCAATGCGTAATAGGTCAAATCAAATTCGTAATAGGTCAAATCAAATTCG
>JBAHVQ010000303.1:0-22443 GCA_036872915.1 Nanipora kamurai | reverse complement strand
TCTCTCAGAAATCGTTTTTCTGAGAGAACGAGCTTGACGAACGTCCTCTAGTCGTCTCAACTTTTTCAGTAGACTTCAGCAGTGCACGTTAAATGTGAGTTTATCGTTTCATATTACCCTGAGGATGATTCTGAAATAGAACGTGTAATTTGTCAGTGAAATGTGGAAGTATATGCCTATACTCTTCCAATACCGCATGTGGTTCGCGAGAAAGGCTAACAGGCGAACGTCTGACAGACGTTCTCCTAAATATTCGCTTGCCCGAAGCGTAGACCTCGTTGCTGAGATACGCAACAGATACATTAACATAATAAACAGATTAACGCTCGCCAGATATCATGACGCCATGGGTGGTGCAAAATAGCACCCCCACCGCCCGTCGTAGAACCCCCACTGCTGGAACTGCCGGAAAGGAAATGTAAACAAAAGAGAAAAAAAGAAAGGAGGGGATAAGGAAAGAAAGGAGAGGATAAGGAAAGAAAGGGGAGAGGATATGAAAGGCAAGGGAATTGACATGAAACGAAAGGAAACAAAAGGAATGAATAGGATAGAAAAGGAGAGGACAGGAAAGAAAGAGTAAGGAACGGAAAGACAAGGAAAGGAGAAAACCCATTATAGAAAGAAAAAGAGACAACTGCAGGCATTATCACTCACGAGTTCAGATCATTTTTTCCTCTTTCTTTGGTAAGATATACTCCTCATACGTCAGTAAAATGCCTGAAATAATATTCTTACCTCTCCCAAAAGGACAAGCATCTTCACATCAGGATGATCATTGAAACGCAAAACGTGGTCAAGAAATGTTGTTCCAGGATATCTGAAAACAATTGCATAATTTAACGGACCACAATAATCGTGATAGTCGCGTCAAATAACATTTCATGGGCCATATTAACATTCGTCCAATAAAAAGTACATCTTGATTTATTTTTTAAGAACATCAGTCAGAGATTGAGCAGGCGGGAATTTCCATTTTACCAGGAATATTAAAGCCCAGCATCGATTGCAAAACAATGGTATAAAATCTGAAAATGTTGTGATAAAACAACGAAACATTAGATTCTATTAAAACTTTTAATATTATGCGATTGTTTCGCATTCTATGCTTGGCCTTAATAATCCTGGTACAATTAAGGACACTGGTAACTAAATATGGCTGGGCACGCATGCGTAAATAGCGATCCTGTCGAGTCGTTATTCTATCACGACAACACCGTCCGCGTTATTGCAAATGTAAAATTTTTGGATGTTTGCTACGGTGAATTTCTTTTAAACTAGGTAATTAAAGTGTGCAGAGAAAGCTCAACAACATATCTAATTTTCAATATTTCTCAGACAGTATTTTATAAAATTCATTAAGTCTATTGCAGAAAATCTACCTCGACAACCTACCCTGATATTTTGATATTTTATTCTTTAGTGGAATATTTAACCTCATACCAATTTTCAAAAAATTCACAGAAGAAATCCGAAGATAATGTGTTTTAAGATAATTGCAAAAATATGAGGACGTTCCAACGCTATTATTACCATCTTAACAATCGAAAATTGCACCGTTCGACAAATATCTCTTTTTATTATGCTTCTTCTACAGTTAGACACACTTTGTACCGAACTTACAACTATTTTAATTGGACACCGTACCAATTGTAATGACAAAAACTGTAGGGAAGCACCTACTGTGAAGACAAAAACTGTAGGGAGGCAACTTAAGATGTATTTTTTTGTACCAAAGCGATGGCAAAGCCGATTTTTTCGACCAGGCTATTTGGACTTACCATGTCAGAAAATCACACGAATTCATCAGAAAAGAAAGCAGATTTTGCTTTACCTGTCTCCGCCAATAGCAACTCCCTCAAACACACCATCCGTTGTCCTCGATATTATGTTGTTTAGTTCGTTGGACATTCCTCCAGAGCGAGAAACATAAGCGACACTAGTAGAAAGGTTTATATATGTAATATTACAATTTACCAAAAATATATACAGACCAAAAACCTTTTGACAATTCATGAGAAAAACACCAAGTAGTCGAACGTTCTCCATTAATAAGCGTAAAAATTATTGAATGTACAGTACAACATTTGAATTTCCCCTCGTGTTTTATATCCGATAAAGCAATCTTAGTCGGTTTTTTATAACTCAGTATGTGTACACGCTGGTTTTGAGGAACCCTGTGGGCTATTTAAATAGTTATAATATTTTATATAATATTTAAAAAACGAGTAGAAGTGTTTTATCGGATATGAAACACGAGACGACAGCCGAGTTAGCTTCAAAAACAAACCCCTCAACACGCTAATCTGCCAAGAAAGTTTGAAATTAATGTTTTCTAAGCCGAGGAAATTCGACAGGAAAAACGAGCGTGTCTTTATCACATATAAAGATTCGACACGGTTATGATTTTCTTTGAGTTTTCCTCATGAATTATTAATGAGTTTTGAAAATTCTTATAAAATATCTTATTACAGTAAGATTGTACCTACTCTTTCGTTCTATAGATAGCGGCCACGCAGTATAAATTTTACACTTTCTTTGTGACTTGAGAGCTCAATGCGGATGGGTAAAAGTTTTTTCTCAGGTGAGCAAATGTCCCGGTGCACCCTCAGTGCCGTGTATGGGATCAATTAACTTTTGCCACTGACGAATTTTTGCAAAATTTTGTTTTGATATTCTGAAACGTGATTAAGCCGCACCTGAATACTTATAAAAACCAGATGAAAAAGAACGAAACCAAAGAGTTTGGTTTTATTCTATACGACGTGTGAACGTTCGTCAAGCTCTTGTCTTCAGAGAATCGATTTCTAAGTCCCGAACGCGGATCGACCAAATTGGTGTTGAACATTCGGAGAGCATCTAACCGGTCGTCAGAAGGTTCGAGGTTCAATTCCCGTCTGGAGCTCAGAAATCGTTGTTCTGAGAACACGATGTTGTCGAACGTTCACATGTGGTCTGATCCAATGTCCAATGGGTGGGCTGGTAATGAATTCAATTTTCAGACTAGTTCTTTAGATTCAATTTAAGTCCTATAGCGTAAGGAATGACTAACTCTTCCCAATTTCTTCTGGAGAACTTGAGCAAAACGATGTCAGTTCGAAATTATCAACAACCAAGCTTAATAGAAACATCATTGCATGATTAAAGACTTTCGTGCACAAAATTCGGATTCAATGATCGTCTCCAGTTTTCATCTCAAAAGTTCTCGTTTGATGTAGTCCTGTATATCACGTTAAGGTGACATAATTACTTTTAAAAGTGAACGTCCCTAAGTGTACATCATGTTTGTTTTGATTTTAAATGACTGTGCAGGGCAGGCTAGAGATGAATTAAATATCACAGACTAGCAATAAGGAAACCGGAAAAAAAAGAAATAGCCTTACTTTAATAAACTATCTATAGTTTGTGGTACACCACGTATTATTTTACTGCTAAGCTTTCGACCTGTTGACTCAGGACAAAGGATTGATAGCCTTACTTTCTTCCAACACCATCACAAAGCTGTTGATAATTTCCCGCCATCTAAGCTCCACCCACTCCTGGGAGTTAGGAGTCTTTTATTTTCTTGAGCAAAAGTAAGTAGCCGAAAAAGTGTGAAATATTTTGGAACCAAGGGCGGATCCACAAAGGGCCCACGGCCTCTGTCAAAGCTCCTTTGCCCCCTTCTTATCACGCTAAAAACATGGGATTAAAAGATCCAAAATGGGGGATTTGGTAACTTTCGATCTCTTACCCGACACGTCAAGCCTGGTCCCCTGGTCGTTAATGCATATGGCAGAAAATTCTCTGTAATTTTGGGTACTTTGGAGGAAGATATCAGGGGAAGTACTGGAGGGCGGTGCGCCAAATCTTGCCAGTTTCCTGTTACTAATGTTACCCTTTTTCAAGATAAGATCATTGCTGGTGTGGAGTCCCCCATTAAATTTGTGCATACAGTTACGACCAGTTCCTAAAAACTGCAAAGTAAGCTCGCCTGCTCGGATTTTCCAGATAAACAAAGTTTACCGCACCAGATCTACACAGGTTGATGCAGGGGTAAATTCTCGACTTCCAAAAATTATATTTTACAATTGCGAAAATGCCGCTCAAAGGCCTTCCAGCTGGAATCAATCCCATGACGCCGTGACTCTAGTGCAGTACGTATGCACTAACTGTGCGAGCTCCGGACGTTGTACGCGGTAAGGTGGCCATGATTTTTGTGCTTAAAGAGCGGTTTCCATATATACCGTAATTGCCAAAACGATTGCCGTAATTCCTGCAACACCGCAAAAAGTAACTTCTTGCGATCTTTTCGGTCACATTTGCAAGGGCCATAACGATTGCCGTAATGAAACCACAAAGACCGCAAGAAGTTCAACCAAGCTCGACTTTTTGCGGTGTTGGGGGTCGCACTACGGCAATCGTTACGGCACTTGTGGAAGCCAGCCTTAGTGTGGCTGGTGATGATTGGGTAGTGAAGGATACTACAAAACGCAAAGTTGAGCTTTATCTAAAACAATTAATCTTAATTTGATCGATCGAATATAAATACCAGCATTCGTTGCATACAATGCAAAGAGGGTCTTCATTCCGATCAACCTCATTCCGAGGTGAAGATACTCTAAGTTTTGCGATTCACCCTACTGGGAAAGGAAGATATAATAAATTTTACAATTAAGTCAACTAGACAACTCAAGGCCACCTCACCTTCCCGGTCTATAAAGTCTGGAGGCCAAAATGTTGTCGAGCATGCCACCAGTGTTGCCGATCTTAAAACAACCAGGTTTTATTCCGCCGACCTGAGCAAGGTAAAACAACATTTTTGAGACTAAACCTTATAAGACTTTGGTCATGCTGGATAAGTTCAGAAAAATATCACCCAACTCCAGATTTCTCATATAGGTCAGTTAAAGAGTTTTTAAAAATTCTTCTCCCTTTTCAAATTTGGACAGCAGTCAGAAGGTCAGTTGTTCTAACCATTTTCGAACTCTTGGGATGTTTCCAGAAGTGTGAGCACTGTTCATTTGAAGGAAAAACAAATTTTATAGAAACGATTGTATTAGCAGTCGCACAACTTGTAAACATGAAAGTTTATAGCCAATACTTTCTTCCGTCTTTTCCACTGGGATTTCCCGAGCAAAAGCTATTGATTCTTACCGATGACTGGCTGTCCTTAAGTCATCTTTTGAGATAAACATCGTGCTCTCGAGCTCTTAAGATTAAAAATTCCTTGTATGCCTTAATTTGGTTCTTTGTTCTTGTGTCCTTTGGTTTTCTTTTAGTTTTTCGCTTTGTTCTTCAATTTACTCTAATGTTGTAATTTCTAACCAGGACAAACCGTATGCATGTAAGGGTTAACTGTGTTACCCATTGACTGAAGGTAAACAAGTGTTCCTTATGGGGAAGTTGACGAGTATGACACGGAAGACAATGGCATACATTGAAACCACTCGACTGATAAAGTTTATATTCTTTCTGTACATTCATTGCAACTGTTAATTGCTGTGTATTCACAACTTACCGTAGCTGGTCCAATAATAAAAACACCTTTTTCTTTCGCTTTTTTGATCAATTTTCGAGTCATGGCCTCTGGAATTCCTTCGGCAATAATGGCAATAGTTCGGATCTACGAGGGAAACCGAGAACTAGAGTAAGAGATGTTTCAAACATTGTGCTACTGTTTAGAATCCAACTGAAACGAGTACACCGTACCCCTGTAGGGTGTGTGAAACTATCGTTTGAAATAGGTCGGGAAGATATTCTTTACGAACCTGGCTGTAGTTCATCGCTTCAATTGTTGCATCATAGGCAGATCTGAGAGAAGCAAAGTTCACCACTACGTCCGCTTCTGGGTGTTTTTGCATTGCGTCCTTCATATCTCTATAGACTAGGAAACCATAGAAATAATATGAGTGTAATAAAGAATAGATATTTAAAAGCTTTAAAAGAATCTTCTAAAAAAACCCTTCAAAATGGCTCTTTTTCAAGCCAGTAACGAACTGCATCAAAACGATAACTTCATTTTATTCATTCTTTAATTCCCAAAACATGAATACAATGAATAAAACGTTAGACTAAATTTTGTTTATAGGACTTCGGAGAAGTCAAATAAAAATTTTAAGTCTAATGCTAATTTATTATTATAATTTCATATTCTAAATTTATTATAAAATTATTTTCATACCCTGCTTCGCAAAACCGAGACAAATATCCAGGTTCGGTCAGTTTATTTTTTTATCTTTTATCACTTATTTATTGATTGATTAATAAATAAATAAATTAATAATAATAATAAATACATAAATAAATAATAAATAAATGAACAGATAAATAAATCAAATAAATAATAATACCACAGTTTGAACAGCAAGATATATCAAAGCCTGCAGACTCAATTTTATTTCAATATTTCGAAATATGTTTTGCTGAATAGATCCAAAAGAACGTGCCACAGATTTGTCGTTACGTAGTGTCTTACAATTTATGAAACAATGCAAGAGTTCCGACATACCAAAATACCACTCTGGTTTGTAAATTTTATAAACGTATGTAATTTCTTTAAGTTACGTGTGTAATTCCTTTAAGTTACGTTCATAAAATTTACAAACCACAGTAGCATTTTGGTATGTCGGATCTTTCACCTGGTTGATGTGAACTTGTATCTTACCGTCAAATGCAAGAGTTATTTGTCTACCCTCACAGCAAACCACGACCATCGGAGTATATAACTGTTTCTGGTAGAAGTCAACATCAGTAATAAAAAAATGGTGTTTTTGTATCACAATATACCTGGTATCATAATTTCTTTATGCCCGTAATAAAACTTGCTTCTGTGGTTACCACTAGAAAGCGACAATGATTATAAACCTTTAGAAATCGATAATACAAAACATATTTATGAAATACATCTGACGGACTACAGTAGCAAAAGACTGGGTGTCGACGAGGCAAGAAAGTTGGGAGTTTAGCAAACGAAATTTTCGCAACATGGATGGCAATAACCGTCGCTATCGAAAACGTCTAAATCACTACCGGTTGCCATTTGTGACTCAAAACGTTATTTAAATTCATACGCTCGAGATGACTTTGTCAATGGCTTTTCTTAATTAAGATTAATGACCTCGTCCGCAGTGGCACCGGTTTGCGGATATTCGTGAGCCGTTTCATAAACAATAATCCAAGAGAATGTGAGCTCAGCCCAGACTGTTGTTGAGGTGGTTCAATGGTTCACAACTAATAGATTCTAAAATAATTGAAAAAAATGTTAAGAACTTCCTATCTCCTTGTCAAGAAACAAAAACGATTTTAGTTCTATCATTGCTCATGGCATGCAACCAAGTGGATGTTCTTTCATCTACTGGCATGGACATGTCAATTGGCTGTCTCGTTTTAGCTGCTGTTTATAGGTCATGCTTGCAATTATAACCGTCAAACTGTCTCCAGTAGGCAACGATGGCGTAAGGATAAGTAGAATACAATATACTCTTGCATAATCATTAAACTATAAATGTTGCAACTACGTGCGCTACAATGGACGAACCAAGTCTTACTCTGCGTGGGGTACCGGTAATCGGCGGTGAAAAGTCCCCGGAAAAATTACCGTGACCCGAGCCGATCACATTATCCCCTGCTGGAGACCCATATGAACGATAGTCTCCGATTCTAAGAACTGCTGAGTTCCAGTTTTCTCTAGTCTAGTCAGGGATTAAGAACTATGTGATGATCAATAAGCTCGAAGTCTTGGAGATGGACCTACTTTTACCTCATCATCACAGCAAAAAGCAACACGTTCCGATTGTGTGGTAAAAATATCTTACAACAAAATACAAATTATGTTCATAGTCAAGCTGTAAATGTTACCTGAAAGGGTACACTATCGCTGCAACAGAAGGTAATCGACGTTCACAAACGTAGTCAAAATCAAGCATTCCCTGAAGTAAAACAAGAAACATTTCTTGGTTAAATTAAATGGTTGATGAACTCCTTCACTGCCATATCTCTCCTTTGACGAGTAAAATCGTCTGGCGTTAACCAGCGTAAAATAATCTGGCGTTAGCCAGCGTAAATAAATATATAAGCATATAAATAAATATATAAATAAATAAGCATAATAAAAATCCCCCGTGGCACACAGGCTCCAGATAATGAGAAATTGCGGATGAAGCAGTTGCTGCTGATGTGAATCTCAAGCCGATCATGTGATGCGTAACCCACTGCCAAAAACACTGGCTGATTGTCAGCGAATTGAGGGATCAACCACTTGGAATTTGATTTGACCGATTACGAATTTGATTTGACCTATTACGAATTCGATTTGACCTATTACAAATTTGATTTGATCTATTACGAAATTGATTTGACCTATTATGAATTAGATGTGACTTGCGACGAATTTGAAGTGAAAATGGTGTAGTTCTGATGGTGGTGAGATTTTGTCCAATTGCCATAAAGTGCTATGCAGGTTTACGGTCCACATCTTTTGTACTTAGCTCAACATAATACTAAAATACCGAGCACCGAACCACCCTGAGAACTACCTTCGAATAGGATTGTGGGTACACTTTGTACACTTTCGAATAGGATTGTGGGAACCGCCCCAATTTAAAAAAAACTAGGCAACTTATACTAACTCGAATTCGAGGTTAAAACCAAAAGCCAAAACATATCCCAGGCGAAAGACTTCAGCATGTCTCAACGACATCCTAGTCTAAATTTTTTGAAAAATATTTTTGCTTAGCCACGCTAAACTTCGGGTCTCCGTCAGTTCCCCGATGTGACCTCAACCCAAATAACAACAACGCCTAAATATTACGTTGTTTAGACTTCTCGCTTCTTTGAAAAGTCATGGACAGATCGACTATTACTCGGACTTTACATGATGTCCCTTAAGTCATCCACAACACTAAAGTGGAACTTTATTTCGAGGGAGTGACGCCTCGACATAAACCTACGTCTTGGCGCCATTACGTCTCTCGCAAAATGATAACTTTATACCTCCTGGAAAAGCCCCATGGGAACACACATTGCACTTCCGTATTTGTACTGTTTTACCCAATTCGCTACACTTGATTTTAATTGCAGTTACCGTGAAAGTGCTTGTAATTGAACTCGCTACTTAAAGTTTAAAACTGTTTTTCTCAATTCGCCAAAATGGCCTGATTACTTTCAACTTTCAACTTTCCGGGTTGTTCGCACATGCCTTGCTCTTGGAGATAAACTAAAAGATTTGAATTCTGTTCCATTGTCGCAAAATAATGAGGGTTTTATTGACACAAGTGTACACATCTTCGGAATTTGAAAAGTTTAACCTTGATTATAACCATACTGTACATAGTAGAGAAATGATTCTATTTCATAACCGAGACATTGCTCTGAGTTACAAATTAAAAGTTAGTCCAGATTTCTACTATAATTTGTTCTCTAGTTATCATGTTTATAAATGTACCCTCTTTTCTCGATGGGAGGTGGGGTATCTCGGTTACCATGGAAACAATTTACAAAAACAGTTTATTTTTATAGTTGAGTAACTTCCTAAATAACATAAAATAGGTAGATTTTTATTTTATTTAAAAATATATATATATTTTTGCATAAGACCACCTTAATGCATAATAAGAAACCATTAATATTTTGAAATTATGCTGTCTTTTCTGTCAACTCCAGACCAAGATCACAACTAATTCTCTTCCTTCATTTTCAAACTCACTAATAATCTTCGTGAATATTTTCTTCCCAGGGTCAGATTAACAACGTCAATGTAATGCGTGCATGCAACTCACCACATACTAACAAAAACAAAGCTGATTCTTTTCAAATGTCCCAATGTTTTTCATTATAAAACTTAAGCCCTGGTCAACCGTGCGTGTGAGTCGATGGGGATCGCAAATTTCCCAGTAGATTGACCAGGAGCTCTCATGAACTCTTATGCACCCTCGTGAACTCTCACCAACTTTGAACCGGTTCAATTTGTGATGAGAGTTGACGTTTTGACCGCTCGTGAGAGCTGCACGAGAGAAAACCTTTAGCGGCTTCCAGTTTTAGTGAGAGCTCGGGCAATGATTCAGAAAATCAAGAGTCTGAGATGGGAAAGAAAACGAGGAAGGGAAGCAACATCAGCGAGAAAACTTGCTAATCCAAAACGAAGTAGAGCAATAAATAGAGAAATAGAGTCGAAGAAGAAATTGTTCGACTAGACGATGATCAAAAACGCCTAGTGAGGGCTGAAGTTAGTAGGATTCTCAGACGGGCAAAACCACCTTTGAAAAATTTGGAATGGGACACTTTTAAGGCTTTATTAGCTCTTGAGAAAGATCCAGATAGACTTGTCTTATCAACAGATAAAGGAAATTGCGTTGTGCCAATAGGCAAAACCCAATACATTGAATAAGCGTAATCATTGCTAGATGATAGAGATAATACTCTGTTTTACCATCCGATCCGACTGGTAAAATTCAAAGAAAGTTAAACAAAATGTTACTTGATTTGAAAAAAGCTGGAAAGATTGACGATGCTCTGTATAGAAAACTATTCAGTAGTGCCGGACTTTCTCCAAGATTTTACGGCTTGCCAAAAATTCATAACGTGGGAATTCCTTTGAGGCCTATTGTCTCATTCATTAATTTCCCAACTTATGGTATATTTAGTTATTTGGCTCAGATTTTGTTACCAATTGTTGGGAAATCGGAATACACCGATTTTATTATTTATTGCCGATTTTATTAAGAATGTTACGCTCAATGCTGAAGAGGAATTGGTGTCGTTTGACGTAGTTTCGCTGTTCAAATCTTGCCATTGATGTCGCCGAAAAGAGACTAAGACAGGAAGTAATTTACATGAAAGAACGTCTCTAACTGTGGAGGAATTGACTGAACTCCTGACTTTTTCTCTTGACACAACTAGTTTTGTTTTAGACGGCACCTATTACCAACAGGTTTTTGGTACAGCCATGGGATTTCCCGTTTCGGCTGGCACTGCAATCTGGTAATGGAAGACACTGAACAAAGAGCACTGGCGACCGCACCAGTGAAACCTTTGTTCTGGAAACGATACGTTGATGACGTCATATCTGCGATATCTCAAAACAAAGTGGAAATTCTGTTGCACCATCTAAATTGCATCGAACCGTCGATTCAATTCACGGTAGAACGCGAAACAAATAACTGCCTGCCGTTTTTAGATTGTGTTGTCAAAAGAACAGATAACGGAAAGTTGGAAACTGGAGCGTATCGAAAACCAGCTCGCACTGACAAGTATCTCCCCTCTGATCTCTCCGTCCTATATCCCATAAGAAGTCCGTCTCGAGACCTTCGTTTTGGAGAGCTGAAGGTATACCAACTACTTTCAATGCTAAGGAAAGTGAACGAAAACATGTATTCGATGTTTTGAAGGCTAACAGCTATCCTAATGATTTCTTAAAAAACTGCTTAAAACCAGTTAGACCATCACGCGCACAAGCGTTGAGAGCGAAAATTCGATGATGAGTTTTGCAATTGTTCCGTACGTTCAACGAATTACGGAACCATTTAAAAGAATCTTAGGTAGTTTCAATGTCTAAAGATCATATTACGAAGGATCAGAGAAAAGACGTGATTTATTCCATTCCGTGTAATGACTGTCATCAGGAGCACATTGGCCAGATTAAACGTCAGCTTGGAACGCGCTTAAAAGAGCACCAAAAGGCAGTTTTCCTTTCAAAAAAAGAAAATTCTGCGTTGTCAGAGCGGGCGTGTCTAACCAACCACACGATTGCGTGGGAAAATTCCAAAATTATTACCACCAATCCACGTTACCATCAAAGACCTTGTCTGGAGGCGTGGCATATCAATTGCGCTCCGCTCCATTGAATCGTGATGACGGTGGTTTATTACCGGATGCCTATTTGCATCTCGTTAATAGATAACGTCATCGATGGTTCTCTAAGGATATAAATAGGGACCTCATGGTCAAATCAGTCACTCCTGATGAAGACACTAGACCGGTGTATCGAAAAGTTGGGTCATGAACGGTAGTTTTGTAAGCTACGCTCAAACATTTTTCAAGCCAGAGTAGCGTAAAACCATGTCTGATTATTCAGCTGGTAGCGTTGGGAATTTGTTCACATAAAATAATCTACTTGGAGTAGTATTTAGACTCCCATTGCCTCTCATCCTAGTTTGATCGGAAACAATGGGAGTCAAAACAACTCTCATCGACTCTCATCCTCATTTGATCAGAGCTTTAAAGTCATAGAGTTTACTTGCATTTAATGTCTCCTAATATTCCTATTACTAGCTTCTCAGAAATAACGGTAAGTGAATGGCAGTTAAAGGTCAAATTTCAACCTGCGAATAAAAAATGGTTGTTTTCATTGAGGTTATAAATTATTATACATATTGATCTGCAAAACTTGAAATCTGGTGACAAATGGTGGCATGTGTCAAAATAGGAGCAATTCGGGCAACAAAAATGCCGAAAATAGCATTTCGGACATTTGCAGACTAATACTATTTTGTAAAATTCGACTAACAAAGGCAAAAACACTTGATACTTAATTACAACACCAAACAGAGGCAATAACTTTATTACTAGATAACCATATTATTAGACAACTATATTATAAAATCTAATAGATCTGAAAATCGGTATCAAAAACTTAGTTTCTCAAATTTTTCGGGGAATGGGATGCCCTAATCTCAACGACTCACGCCTATGATACCCGTCGTTACCGCTCGGCAGGTAAAAAGATTGGCTATCAAATTTGTTTCACTAAAGATACGTTTACGCACTACGATTAATCGGGCCGATTTCTGGTTTAGGTGCATTGTAATTAAAAACAAAAAGCAAGCTAATTTCAGCCCAAGGAGCGTTACATGCATCGAAGCCAGAAATCGCGGTCCGATTAATCGCAGTGCGCAAACCCAGCTTAATTTACACCCCCGAGATAACTAGCAAGTGGTTACAAATCGTCAAACTAGTTCTGTTACTTCTACTATAATGCCAAATTTTATGTATTTTTACAAAATTGCTACCTGTACAGCCCTGGACTGCATTCCCCAAACAATAGCTCTTGTCATGTTATGGAACAAAGGTTCTTTTCCAGCTCCTTGGTCAGATTGTTGAGCGGATTTTAAACTGTTCAAATCTGACGCTGAAATCGTTCGTTGTGACTGGGCCAATACAGGTCCCTAACAACAGGTATCAACGGAAAAATTTTCAGTTATGCTTTTTTACGCAGGACCCACAGATTACTTTACACAAAGCAAAATCTCGTAATGTCAGAAACGAGGATATGACAAGCCAACGTGAAGGTTGACATTCCTAAAATGATGTTGGAAAAATACTAAAGGTATCTTAAGGCTTCACAAAAGTTCACAAATGTAATTTCTATGTCAACAATGATATAAAAGTAGAGTGCTGTAGTATCGGCAGTATTGAACGGCTTGTAGATAACCAAAAGGGTTGGTAAACTGCCGCAAGTACATGAAAGTGTAGAGAAATTGACGTTTCGAACTATTTTTTTCGAACTTTTCGGCCATTCCTCATAGTGAAACGTAACATGCATAAAAAGGTAGGTGGTGTCTTTATAGTGAGAAAAGATCATGTGACAAAGATGACAAATAGGATTGAAAAATCGATAACAAACGAATTAATGAGATGTAAATAATGGATAGTCGTTTGCTATTTTAAAACGTCGATCAGTTAAGCGAAAAGGGGGAGGACCCAATGTTTTGTTTAACCGCACATGCTAGAAAAAAATCCATTAACCTATGAGGAGGAAAACTAAAATAAAATCCGGGGGAATGAAGCTCACAAGCTAACATTTTTACCTGCCCATGCTTGAGAAAAACCGTAAATTAGTGAGAAATAATAAAAAAGAATAAAAGAGAAGCGTTCATTGATTCCATGGGGGTAAATGGTTCCAAGTTTGAGAATGGGACGTCTGTCTTGTCTTTATCAGCAAACGAATGGTTGGTACTATTAAAATGCCGTGAAACAGGTTTGCCAACATTATTGTTCTTTACGGAGTGAAGATGTTCAGCAAATCTGTCTAAGAGACATCAGTCAGTTTCGCCGATGTAGAGTTTATAACATTTACAGCAGGATATGCAGTAAATAATATTGGAACAGGTGCATGTGAAATGATGTTAAACTACGAAGTCATATTTCAGTCCACAAATTTGGGTGGTGGGGTTGAGGAAGGCGCATGTGTAGCAACGGGCATGAGCGCAAGAAAAGGTATCCACTGATCACGATGGATCTTGTTTTAAGGTACTGTGCACCAAACAGTCTCGAATATTTTTATTTCGTCGAAAAGAAATCAATGGGTTGTCCCTCTCTTTTCTTGCTCTCGTGCTCGTTGCTACACATGCACCTTCTTAACCCACCGCCTAAACTTGTGGATCTAAACCTGACTTCGCAATTCGACATCATTTCACATGCACCTCTTCAAACATCATTTACTGCATATCCTAATGTAAATGTTGTAAACTCTACATCGGCGAAACTGACCGACGTCTCACGGACAGCCTTTCTGAACATCTCGCTCGGGAAAGAACAATGATGTCGCTAAACCCGTTTCACGGCATTTTAATAGTGCTAACCATTCGTTTGCTGATATGAAAATCCGTGCCATCACACAAATTTCCCGGAGTAGCGATTGCCGCAAGAGAAAAGAAAGACGTGTCATTTTCAAACTTGGAACCATTTATCCCCTTGGAATCAGTGAACGTCTCTTTCATTTGATCTCTCACTAAGTTACTGTTCTTGTCTTGTATGGGCGTATAAAAACGTTAGCTTGTGAGCTAATTCCCTCGCATTTTATTTTATTATTTATTCTAGTTTGTATCATTTATCCCTTCACAAGCTAATGATTTGTCTAGCGTAGGCGGATAAATACACTGGCTTCTATTTCTTATTTCTTTATAGTTAGATTTTTCATTTATTATCTTTTTATAATGACATTTTCCTTTTCACAGGTTAATGTTCTTTTTTAGCAAGGGTGGATAAAATACATTGGCTCATATTCCCTTGGGTTTTCTTTTGTTTTAACCGATTGCGTATAAATTTTTGGGTGTTATATTCCCTTGGGGCCTCTGCTGTGTTCTCCCCTTTTCGGTTAACTGATCGACATTTTAAAATAGCAAATGACTATCCATCATTTACATCTCACTAATTAGTTTGTTGTCAATTTTGCAATCCTATTGGTTATTATTTTGTCACATTTTTCTCACTGTAACAACGTCATCTACTTTTTTTTGCATTTTACGTTTCATCAAGGTTCGTTGCTGCGCAACAAACCGAGACATATTACGCGCGGGAAAAAAACACCTTTCTGACTCAATTTTTGATTAAAATATCAAAAAACTTACTTTCGAGTCGGAATTCGAACGGGAAGTACGTGAAAACTGAATAACTTATCATAGTTCACTCACAACCTGTATTTACGGTGGCTCACAAGGAACATTGCTCGTTCCGTAGAACATGAGTACCATTCCATACAAATAAAGATGGGCTCCAAAGAAATCAAACTCTTCCGTAGAAACTATGAACTTCTTTGTAGAAGTAGATATGCCTTTCGTAGAACTAAAGAAGTGTTTTGTAAAAATTAACGATTGTTCCCTAGAATCAGACGTGTGTTCCGCAGGGATATTTGCGTGTTCCGTAGAAACTTCAAATTGCTGCGTGCGCGTATAGCCGAGAAAGCACTGGGTACTACGGTGTCATCATAGAGATCATAAATAAAACTAGAGGACTCTAGAACAGGCATTTACCCAAAATTTACCCGCCACTTGAGCGCTGCCATGGTTGACCATATTTGGACCCTTTCTTGCTATTCAAGGTCCTCAACGTTGAAGAATCCAAAATTTATTCAATTCAATTTATTGCACCAATTATAACAAAATTATGAAACATCAGAAAAACTGTAGTAAAGTCGGCGAGACCATCCCACTAGAAGCCATAAGCTTTTTCATTTTTGGACTGCCTCATATGATTAAAATACAGTTACTAAATTATATACAGAAGTGGCGTAAAAGAACTCCAGAAAGACAAAGAGAACTACAAAAAATGTTCCAAAGTGAACAAATGTATCTAAAGGCGAGAAAAGAAGTAAGATTTTAATTTAAACAGAAAGGAGTAAATATTCCTAGCATTACGAATTTCAGAGCTCAAAGTATTATAAAATAAGGACCCTGATAACATACAGAGAATTGTCTCAGTTTCGTTCTACAACACGGTAAATAATATAGCTTTGAACTTCGGGTATTATGACCACGTACTTGGTTAATACCTATACAAAACTTTGAAAGGATCTAGGTAATAAATGGTGAGAGTATAAGTACATAAATATTCCCAGACTAAGTAGATACATACTGTATCTTCGAATTTCAAAATACAATTTTTCTTAAATAGAGGGCCAGTGGGTGCGTCGTACGGCTTTTTATTAATTATTCTCATCACACATTTTTGAAGCACAATAATCCGATTTAAGTTCGATGAATTCGTGGAACCCCAAACAACAATACAGTATTGTAAATAAGGATATATAATATAATAACGTACGTAAGCCTGGCTCAGAAAGACAAAAACTTGACCTATAAATTATTAAAAGGCTTATTCTAGGGAATGAGATCGATCAGTCGAAAATAAAAAACAAGAATAGAATTTTCGTCTTGACTTCCCAACCTCAGTCAAAACTGACTGTAATTACCGGTCTAACTGTACAAAGGGAAAGTGCCTCATGAATTTAATACCCAAACTTGAAGTAAAACGAAGTGCAAATATATATTTTCGGCGGAAAATAAGTGAAAAACAGATGTCGATCATAAATTTTCATCCGGGCTTCAAATTTGCCTACCAGTAAAAGCAATATGGCGGCGCCCAATAGGCGAAATTGTCTAGACTGAAAGTTGGGGCCAATGCTCCATCTGGTCTTATTTATGGTCTCTATGATGACAGTGTAGTACCCAGTGCTTTCTCCGCTATACGCGCACGCAGCAAATTGAACTTTCTACGGAACACGCAAATATCTCTAAGGAATACACGTCTGATTCTAGGGAACAAACGTTGATTTGTACAGAATACTTCTTTAGTTCTACAGGAGGCATATCTACTTCTACAAAGAAGTTCATAGTTTCTACGGAAGAGTTTGATTTCTATGGAGCCCCTCTTCCTTTGCATGCAATGATACTCATATTCTATGGAAGAAGCAATGTCCCTTGTGGCCCCCCGTATGTATTTGAGGGATCGGACGGAAAAGAGTTAATGAAACGGGATGATTATTCATTACCGTGAAGTTATCAACCAAAATCAATCATAACATCTCCAAGGTAAATTTTTTTTCTTTTAATGAAAAAGAATCAGTTTGATGGAGAAATTTTAATGATAAACAGGAAAAGCAAACAATACATTCCCCCTATTATCTAGATACAAACAACTATGCGCGAGCATTAACGAACATGCATAATTCGAAGGGGACAATACATAACCTTGTCAGCTGACTTAAAAAATATATCCGCGGCAGTATTTGAGTCCAAAACAAGCTGTTTTGGAATTTCGCGTTTTCCAAGTGCCATACCAACAACTGCTGTCATATGAGTCTCGGTGCCAAATACATGAACAGGTACACCAATAGTGCCACCTGAAAACAAACAACATGAAAGACGATACTTAAAGTTGAGAATTAACGGAGAACTTCATCTGTGGTTAGAAAATTTAACTGCTTTGCATGTTACAAGGTTTTAACTTCTAAATTGTTCTACGTAGGAATTTCGAACTCAAACAGTGTTATCAACACTAAAAGTAGGTAACAGTTATATCGACATGTAAGCTAACGGAGCGCTCCATTGACCCTATTCTGTAATAGGAATATATTCTGGAATATTCCAGAATTCCTATCTTGAATACCGTGGAACTATAATAGTAGTTCAAGCGGGATATTCTGGACTATTCCCAGTGTTCTCTGGGAATAGGGTAAGTTGAGAAGGGTAAAACGCACCCTAACAGCTCACTAAAAGTTCATATTAAGGATTGTCTAACTAAAGGGTAATTGATCCTGACAACTGCTAAACCAGATCAAAATATGGCAAATTACTAGTCTGACTTGAACAGTAGGTCTTACTCAGAATAACAAGAAAAGCAGCAGCTGTATACTTGGAGATAAATCTACTCAAAGTTCTTGTGACAAATACAAGAAACCATATGACAGTAGTTCACATAAGAGTGACCTGCCATTCAAGCCTCGAGCCTAATTGACTCACTAATGGACACAACTCGCCTAGTTCGAACTTACGTCTTATTTTACAGTCAGGATGTGATGGCTCGCGATGTTATGCGTGCGACAAATATTAAAATTGGTATTGAGTTTATCTTTACTACGACTTAGTTTTAAGGTGACTCTGATAAGGTGATACGCAGTTTGGTTACTTAATATGGATCTGTAGGGTACCATCCGTGTCAACGCAAAAGTTATATTTTTGGAAAAGTTACAATTAGCAGCTGTTATTTTCTTTAAATTTTGGCCAATAAAGCAAATAGAGTGAAAACATACCTAATCTTGAAAGTTTTTCTTGAGACAAAATATCATAACTCTTTGCGGGTCTCCTACCGGATGTCTTTGTCTGACAAGTAAATCGTTTGATATAATCCGGAGTAAACTGATCTTACTTTGCATTATAAAAGTAGGGAACGTCACAAGTTTACCAGTAAATATAATTCCTGCGACGTGTCACCCTCAGTAAACAAAGTAGTTACCTCATGACATCTGATGTTCGCCAGAATAAATGATGAGGTATACATGGCAACAAAGCCCGATAAAAAGTTTAGTCATTCCTCAGATACTTACCAACTTCACGCATGACTCGTAATCCTTCTTGATAGTTGGGACCCCCACGACGAACAAATATAGTCACTTTATGTTTGATAATCTCCAGCTGATATTCTTGAAGGGCTCTTACAATACCCTATAGAAAACATTGACTGTTTTACTGCAGGTAGAATTAATAAACTATCTATTCTACGATTACTGGACATAAAGTAAAAAACTACACACTGGTCAATTTGTGTCAAATCAAATACCAAGTGAAAAATAAATGAAAAGGCGAACTGGTGGATGCTACATTGAGAATATAATTTAATTTAAACAATACAATAAGTACTAGTATAATTTCAAAGGTTAAACAGAGGTTTTCCAGCATTTTAATTGGTCCACTGAGCAGTGATTTTGAGGCATTGGTCACCGCATGTTCGGCTTGGTCGAAAGGAATTCGCCCCGTCACCTCCGTTTCCATTCGAATTTTTGCCTGAAACATTACCTGTTTCTTGGTCTTTGCAATTTCTTCCGTTCCCTTTTGAAGTCTGGTATACAATCGTATTAATTTAAATGCTTTGTGTTTTTCGAAAGGTTTTCGTTACGCTTCACCAGCGTTTTTCTCGCCCGTGCCATCGATCTATTCTTTCCCTATCATCTCTTTAATATTCACCTGAAACTTTGCCTGCTACCTCGTCTCGACCGTCCGACTCCACAGCTTTATTCTCATTTCCTTTCGATTTTTGGTTTTCGGGCTATTAAGTTTATTCCGCTGGCTTTACTGTTGTTGATGAAATTTGGAAGCAATTGAAAGATCTAAATTACTAAAACAATTAGTTTCACCAGTTTCAGTGATTATCGTTATATTAACCTCGCAGCGCTCCGCAGCTCGGTAAATAATCACTGAATATCACCACAACCTCGATGACTAATTGTTAAACAGACTCAATATGAGCGGCCAAACCTTGCGGGATTTACAATGGGAGCCGTGGTAAATCACATGCAGTTCGGATGCGATAATACAAATTTATCTATATAACCAAAGTTACAAGCTATTTTGGCTATATGGGTTGTTTTAGGAACCGTCATTGTTTATGGTTAGAGTGGATGCTGAAGAGAACATGTCTGCCAGTTTTCCACTACACACGTAAAAACGCACAGCTTGTCTTTGCCTGTTAACAGGCTTGAACAAGGTTGAGCTGGCAACCTTAAACAAGGTTGTCCGGACAGCCTTGTTTTTGGATGTTGAAGGCTGTTCATGGCTCGAGAAACTAACAGACCTGAACAACGTTGTTGCAACGGTATGTTTCATACATGATAACGGGGTCGTTTCAAGGTGACAGAATAACAAGCAAGTACATGGTTGTTCAGCCAGCAAATTTTCGGGTCTATAATCAATACTACCTTTGTTCGTTGAATCGAGAATCTTTGTTTTAATGCACATGTATAACTGGCAACAGCAGCATTTCTGCAATCCACCATCGTTCATTTTGGCGTGGTTTCTCGTGAAAGTGTCAAAAATCGTCGCGGGCTACCTACTAATAACACGTATTGAACAGGCATGGACAATGTTGTCCACCTAAAAACATTGCTCATGCCTTGTTGAACAGCGTTAAACAATGATGTTAAGACAACCACGTTGTTCAAACATGATACGACATGTTATTCGGGCATGACGATTTAACAAGGATGAACAGCAATGTTACAACAACCACGAACTTGGTTGTTGTATCAAGCTGGATTTTTCTTGTACAACAACATACATGAACAACAACTGTTGATTCGCCAAGCTGTGACAGCATGTTGAATCATGATTGAACAATGTTGTTATTTTATCAGTCCTGTTCTATCACGATGATAATGTTGTTACTAACAAGCCTGTAATAACAAGTGCGATTTTTACGTGTGTGGGTGAAGTTTTTCGCGCGGGACGGATTTTTTCTTTGTTTCTTCAGCTCTGTCGTGGAACTAATTTAAAAGCTTGAAAAAAAATTAGACTACTCGCGGAAAATTCCCCTTAGTGGTAAACCGGCTTAAGAATGGTAAAGGAAAAATTCTTTAAGGCAAAGGTGGGAAAAAAGGCTGTCCCTTAGAAATCTAAAAGCCCAAGGAGGTATCAAGGAAGAGGGCAATTTTAGGTTAATAGCGGTTGGAGAGAAGAAATAGAAGGTTGAGACCTAATTATCACATTAGACTTTGTTCTCAAAAAGCTAATTTTCAAAAAACATTCTTAAACGGGAAATCGGACGTGCTCTCCCATGATTCTTTTCGGGTTAATATTTTAGATTTTTAAGGGAATACTTTAATCGAATTAGCTGTTTATATACATACATACATACATACATACATACATACATACATACATACATACATACATACATACATACATACATACATGCATACATACATACATACATACATATATGTGTGTGTGACTAAATATGGTAATTAAATATATATATATATAATTATTCAGGTATTATATAATACATTACATTTTTATATTACTGTACATTGTATAATTATAATAATCTTGATTTTATTTTTGACTACCCATTTGAATACCAGAGGTTTCCCCTTGTAGAGTTAAATTAATGGCGGTCAGCCAGAGTAGATTATCAAAAGGTGCCCACAGCAGTGACAGGTTAACATCTGATCTGGGTTGATTTTCCCCCCGTTTTAAAAGATGTCGGTTTAAGATTTTTCTGTGTTCCACCGTATTTTCTCATCAGTTTCCACCTCAGCCACAAATAATGACCGGTCGCTTAGCTGACCAAAAGAACGGCTCAAGTAAATGTAGAAAAACACAAGGAAACATTACGTAATTATACCACAGATTGCTTACGTCTACATACAAAGGAATGGATAAAAGGAAATGGAAAAAGATGTTCGACTACTCCCCACAAACACTGAAGTTAATGCAGATTTGGTTTACTACTCACAAATTTCATTTACAAGTATCCTCGACAATCTTGTGAATGACCTTCTGCAAGAGGGCAAGTCAATCAACTTTCGAACCCAAGAAAACGGAATAACCTACTAGTTTAGTATTTACGGCTTTTAGCTCTCGCCGAGAGGTCCGTGGGACCTTACAAAGATAATAAAACATGGGATTTCTGTAATATCTCAACAGGAATATTAAATTAAGGATTTTCATGAAATCAGGACATGATTTTAAATGCAAGATAACTGCGATAGTGATTGCTTAGAAAACAGGAAGGAGACAGCATGCCAAGAAAATGACTCTGGCTGTAAGAAATCAACCATCTCGCAATTTTGTGCATTGGTCTCTACTTCGCGAATGTATGGAAAAAATATGGTATCAATTCGCCATTCCGAATTGAACTCGAAGTCTGGTGCTAATCAGGTTTGAAATGCATCGCGGAATAGTTTTTAGGGGCACTAACAAAAGACTCGTTCCTAAAAATAGCCTCATAACGCAATGTCAGCTTTGTGGTAACGAGGTCTCTCGCCCAACTTCAGAATGGCCAACAGGATTGCTGAAAACCTGAAAGCCAGACATGCAAACCATTTGAAATCCGGGAAAGAGATACAATAACAGTGTCTCCAGATGAAATCCGGAGTGCTCCCGAGTATGAAAGCCTATACAGTGCGTTTCAAATTATTATGCAAATCAGTTTGTTGTCTATTAATTTGAAACTGTACAGTTTAGCCACAATCGT